>OY821767.1:8329413-8678075 GCA_963682095.1 Potentilla sterilis
GGTCGTGAACGACCGGGCCCGCCCAAAGGACCCCAACAACGAGCAACCGCGGCCTCGGCAGGTGGGAACTATAAGCACCCGCACTCCCAGGGGGATCGAGGTGCACGAGAGCATTAACATGATACACGGCGAGGACCGTATAGATCGACTTACCCGGAGCTCGAAGAAGCGGTGCCTAAGATCGGTCCGAGGGAAGGAGGTATACGCCTTCGGCGAAAGAAGCGGCCAAGCCGCTAAAACCGGATGGAGATCGATCACCTTTTACGAGGAGGAAGAGCCGGAGGATTTGATCCAACCGCACAACGACCCCTTTCTCATTACGGTCCAAATAGACCACTGGATAACCAGTCGTATGCTGATTGATACCGGAGCCTCAGTCAACGTAATGTTCCGAGATGCATACAAGGGTTGCAGAGAGGAAGGAACAAGTTATCCCAGGATAACGAGCCGCTTATAAGCTTCTCCGGTGAGGTCGTCCAGCCCCTGGGATCGGATTACCTACCGATCATCTTCAGCGAGGGAGATAGAACGAGAAAGGAGCATTTGGAGTTCATCATTGTCGACTGCCTATCATCGTACAATGGCATAATCGGTCGGCCAGGGTTGTGGAGGCTCAAAACGTTTATTGCCGGCCATATGTTAATGCTGAAGATGCCTTCACCGGCCGGAGTCATTACCATACGTGGGGACCAAAGGATCGCCCGCAAGTATTACACAGAAGCCGTGACCCACGGGAGGAAGCGGACCGAGGTCTTCACAACCGCTCAGCAGGCGCCCGCGCCGGATCTGAACATTGACCCGCGTGATGACGTCAAGACAAAACGAGTCGGGCGGTTCATCGAAAAGCTGGAGCCACCTTCGGCCGTGGAAGAAACCGAAGCAATCTGCATTTCGGTAGACCACCCGGAGCGAACTATCGTAATAGGGACGCGGCTCGATCCGACTGTTAGACAAGAGCTCATAGCTTTCCTCCAGGACAACGGTTCGGTCTTCGCATGGTCCTATGAGGACATGCCAGGCATATCCCCGGAGATAGCCGTACATGAGCTGAATTTATTACCCAACGTTCCCCCGGTAAGGCAGAAGAGGAGGTCCTTCAGTCCGGCAAAGTACGAAGCAATCAGAGAAGAGGTACAGAAATTGAGGGGTATAGGCTTCATCCGGGAAGTCCAGTACCCTCGCTGGCTCGCTAACGTGGTCATGGTGCCGAAGAAGGTAACCGGCCAGTGGCGTATGTGCGTAGACTTCACTAACTTGAACCGGGCGTGCCCAAAGGACAGCTTCCCGCTCCCCCGGATTGACCAGCTTATAGATTCCACGTCCGGTTTTAAGATGCTCAGCTTCATGGACGCTTACACCGGGTACAATCAGATTAGGATGCACCCGGATGATGAGGAGCACACATCATTCACAACCGACCGAGGTACCTACTGTTATAAGAGGATGCCGTACAGTCTGAAGAATGCCAGGGCCACCTACCAGCGAAGGATCAACCAAATGCTGGAGCAAGAAATGGGTAAAACCGTAGAGGTTTATGTGGATGACATGCTGGTCAAGAGCTTGACTGCAGGGGCCCACGTCCAGGATTTGGCCGTAGTCATCGGTAAGATGCTCAAATTCGGAATGCGCTTAAACCCAAAGAAGTGTATTTTCGGGATTTCAGAGGGCCTGTTCCTAAGCCACATCATCAGCCAGTGAGGGATAGAAGCCAACCCGCTGAAGGTCCAGGTAATTTTAGATATGGAAACGCCAGGGGAGAGAAACCAGGTCCAGATGTTGACCGGCCGGTTAGCCGCCCTCGCCAGATTCATCTCCCGCCTAACCGACAAATGCACCCCGTTCTTCAAGCTGCTCAAGGCACAGCAGACCAGGAAAATCCACTGGGCAGCGGAACATGAAGCAGCATTCCAGTCTATCAAAGCGTATCTGTCGGCAGTGCCTCTCCTATCCAAACCGGTGCCGGGCGAAATGTTATACCTCTACATAGCTGCATCCGCAACGGCCGTCTCCGCGGCTCTCATTAGGAAGGAAGACACGCTCGAACTCCCGGTATACTATGGGGGAAAGGGACTCACTGGAGCAGAAGGCCGGTATCCCGACATAGAGAGATTGGCTCTGGCCCTGATTGTTAGTGCCAGGAAGCTCCGGCATTACTTCCAGGCTCATTCTATCACCTTGTATACCAATCACCCTCTGCGACAGATCCTACAAAGGCCAGAGACCAGTGGTAGGCTCATACGGTGGGCAGTTGAACTGGGAGAGTTCGACATCATCTACGCCCCGCGAACGGCCATCAAGGGGCAGGCAGCTGCGGACTTCATATGTGAGCTCACCCCAATGACGGTAGAAGCGCACCCCGCCCGGCGCGAGGACACCGACGCAGTGCGAACCATAAAGGCCGAACCAGGCCTCCCCACCGGTTGGAAACTTTACGTGGACGACTCCGTAACGACCAGGCGGAGCGGCACTGGTGTCATGATAACCTCGCCTGATGGCCAGTCATACGAGTATGCCTTACGATTCCTTTTTAGCACCTCCAACAACGCCGCCGAATATGAGGCCCTCATAGCCGGTCTGCAGCTGGCCAAGGAATTGGGAATCTCGTCCATGGAGATATACAACGACTCTAGCCTAGTGGTAAACCAGATGAACGGGGTGTTTGAGGTCAAGGACCCCCAGCTGTCCTCTTACCAGGCTCTGGCCAAAACCCTGATCGAGCCGTTTGACGGCGCCATGATCCAGCACATTCCCCGAGAGGAAAATAGGCATGCGGATGCCCTCACAAGGCTGGAAACCGGAAACTACCCTCCAGAGTACCGGAAGGCAAAAATGGAAACTCTCCAGCAGCCAAGTATAAACAAAACCATCTCTGAGATATTTGCGGTGGAAGAAGCGCCGCCAAGCTGGATGGATCCAATAGTCAAGTATTTGACTGACAAAACCAACCCCCAGGATGCGGTAGAGGCCAGAAGACTACACCTCAGGTGCGCCCGGTACGGTCTCCTCAACGGCCAGTTATACCGAAGGGGGCACAGCTTCCCCCAGCTGAGGTGTGTAACAAAAGAGGCAGGCGAGGCTATCATGCGAGAGATCCACGAGGGAGTATGCGGTAATCACTCCGGCGCAAGATCATTATCCCACAAATCGCTCCGAGCGGGGTATTTCTGGCCAGACATGGCGGCAATGTCAAGAAAAATATCAGGCGGCTGCCACAAGTGCCACATGTACGCCTCTATACCTCATGCCCCGGCAATCGCGTTATCAATCCTGTTGGCACCGTGGCCATTGCACAATGGGGATTGGACATCATCGGCCCTTTCCCAACGGCTGTAGGACAATACAAGTATGCCATCGTGGCAGTAGACTATCAGACCAAGTGGGTCGAGGCAGAACCCATGATAAAGATCACTGAGGAACGGGTTAAAAAGTTCCTATGGAAGAACATCTACTGCCGATTCGGGGTACCGCAGACTATTGTCACAGATAATGGGACACAGTTCAATAATGCTGATCATATCCAGTACACAGCCTCTATGGGGACCCGGATGTTGTTCGCTTCAGTAGCACACCCACAGACCAACGGCCAAGTAGAAGCGGTCAATAAGATTATCAAGACCCTCCTCAAAAAGAAGCTGGATGCCAAGAAGGGATGTTGGGCCGAAGAACTCCCCGCGGTGCTATGGGCCATCCGGACAACAGCAGCAAAGGCAACAGGAGAGACCCCGTTCTGCATGGCATTCGGGAGCGAGGCGGTACTCCCGGTAGAAACTGGTATACCCAGCGGCAGGGTAGAGAATTACGACGCCGAGACAAATGCCGAGGGGCTAGTACTCAACCTGGACCTCATCGAGGAGCGCCGCGACCAGGCGCATATGCGCAACCAAACCTACAAACAGCGAATCGCCCGGTATTATGACAGAAGGGTCCGGGAGAGAAAGCTCCAGGTCGGGGACTGGGTCATGAGGAAGGTCCAGAAAAAACCGTTGGCCCTAGAACCAACATGGGAAGGGCCCTACCAGATCACTGCGGCCGTCGGACCGGCAACATTCCACATTATAGACACCGAGGGCATCTATTCCACCCGGCCTTGGAATATCCAGCACCTACGGTTCTACCCTAAGTAATAGCGGTCACAGAGCGGCAATGGTGTATTTGACATTAATATTGCAATGCGCAGTTTCAATGATAACAAGTAAACTATGGTAGTTGCAAGATGTGCATTTACAAAGTAAACAGCTAGCTACCGCCCCCGGAGCCCCCAATCCCCGGCCTGCCACTTTTTAGAGCTTGTTCCTGCTCCACCATCTCGGTCAAGGCTATATCAGCCTCCATCTGCTCAGCATCAAGCTACCCTTTCTCCCTCCACTCCAGATAAGCGTCGGCGATGCCCTTCTCCCGGGCCGCGTCCAGCATCCCTTCAAACTCTACCGATTCCCGGAAGTCGTCGACAGCCTTATCGGCTACTTCAGCAAGCTGGGATTCCGTGAGCTTTTCCCTTCCTTGGGCGACTGCTGTAACTTGACTCTGCAGCTCCAAAACCCTCGCCTCCAGCTCCGCGATCCTCCCTTCCCGACTAGCAGCTTGCCGGTCGGCCTTCTCTCGTTCCTGCTGCAGGTCATGACACAACCGACCGGTTAGTTCTTTCTCTCGCGCGAGCTCGGTGCCCAACCGACCAACTTCCTCTCTTTCCACCGCAAGCTTGGCTTCCGCCACGTCCGCCCGCACGCTCAGCTCCTCCACCCGCTTCTCCAAGGCCGCAGCAGCCTCCCCCCTGGGCTCCACGCCATAAAGGCTATGAACCAGTTGCCAGGCGTAAATTAACGAACATTAGCTCGTGCCGTTCCAAGAGAAAGGGAAGCACAAAAACACTTACCCGAACAGCTAGTTCCACAGGTTTAGCCCTGTTCTCGCCCGATCGACCAGTCTCAGGGTCCTCCCGGTCAAGCCCCAAGGCTTCGATGGTAGCAGCCACGAACCTGCCAATTCCATCACCAGAGCTGCGATCGGCTTCCGGCACCTGAGTCCTTCGACCAACCACCTCCACGACCGGAGCCACCGCCCGCTCGGTTGGCCCAGCCGAACTTGACGCCCCGGCGTCAAAAGTCCTCGCCCTCTTGGCCGGAGTTTCACCATGGCCGCTCCGACGGTGCCCAAACACTTCTGCCGTTTCTCTCTCCCGCGAGGTCCGAACAGCCATCGGTCGCGCCACAGGTCCTGGACCAGGTGGTCCCGCGGACCGGCCCTCCCGAATAAAGAGCGGGGAGTTTTTCCCACCGCCCGGAGCCTCCCATAGTAAGCATCGTGAAACACAAGCGGCACTGGCTTGTCATGATCCCTGCGTCTCTTGGTAGCCGTATCAATAACGGTCTTCGCGGCCACCTCCCCCGTCTCCGCCAATCTCTAGACTACAAGCTCTTCATCCGGTTCGATAGTCTCTTCAACTTTAAGCGCGAGCCGGGGGGCGTTAGCTGCAACCGATAAGTCGAGCGGTCAGAGCACAAGCAACCATGCAAAAAGATGAAATTATGCAAAGGCACCTTACCAGGTTTTCTCCCCATCTCGCATATCTCCAGCACGTTCCATCGGATGAAATTGTAGGAGCTCCGACTCGGATAGTCCCAACCATAGAACAGCCGGAATATCCGTTGCTTCTCCAACTCCTCCAGCCGGTACGACTGATCCCCGATCGGTTGATAGGCCCCGGGCACCTGATAGCCCCTCCACTTATGCTGCCACCTGCCGCCAGCCAGCACCACCGACCTCCTCCAGACATCTGAAATCGATGACGGCAGATGCGTGATAGCAGCAGCATGCTCCCGCGCGGTAAAGTTCACACAACCGCTACAATGGGCCTTTCGGCAGTAAGAAATCTTGTACAGCGCCCGAAATTCATTAACCGTGGGCCAGTTCATGTGGCTCAGGCTAAATAGGCACCCAAGCCCAAGCAACTGCCTCCACTGGTTGCTCGGAAGCTGGGCCGGGGAAAGATTTAGTGAGCTCAGCATATACTGAACAAATTCCGGCAGCGGTAGCGATAGTCCGTGTCGGAACTGATCGTCGAAAACAGCAACCCAGCCTGGTTCCGGGTTACAGGCCAGTTCTCCGGGACGCAGGCCCCGAAGTTTAACAGAAGGATCGATGTCCCACTTCGCTCGAAACTCCCTGATCTCTCTCTCATCCATGCTTCTGACTGGTTCGTCACAGAGAATCGCTCTGTCACCATCCAGCAGCTCGTGCCTTCTGGGCCCGCGGCTGGCGCCGCCATGATGCGCAGATCTCCCAGATGCCATAATCCTAACACAAAATAATTCAGATCTGCAGCAAGGTGGACGAGGAGAGTAGAAGGTAAAGGGTCTAGGCAAACTGTGGAAGGAGGTGAGCAGAGTGGATAATAAATAGGGCAACAAGAAAGGCAACGAAACCCCAGCCGTGAATTCCCTCCATCTCAGACCGCTCTCTATCGACACGTGTCCCAGCATGGATAAGGGATCCCATCTATCATAACTGATGGGATTGATGGGCTTTCCCCTTCATCGCATGTCCGCCACCTGTCCCACTTACCAGCAGCATTTAGGGAGATAGGAGCGAATAACGAGGTGTCCATTCCCCTCGTTTCCCCAGGAAGTCAACTCCGAGTCAATCCGGCACCATGGCGGTTCACGAGTATGACCATTCAACTGGCTGCATGGCCTTTTTTCCTTGTATATCTTGAAGACCTCCCACCGCTTGTGATTTTTTTTTCCAACTGCTTCGAGAGCATTTGTCCAGGTATGCACCCTCCCTTTTTAACACCATCTTCATTGCATATCACTGGGGGACTCGTCTTGATATGGCATATCGCCCGGTCGAGCTCCACCCAGCACTATGACATTCCACCGGCTTTGGGACATTTAACCCACTCCAAGGCATTCTACCGGTTGTCACCTTCCTTCGCCTACGGGCAGGAACGAGCCAACAGCAAAGGCTTCTAAACGCATGGGCTTTATAAACCTGGGCGAGCTTACATCTAACCCATGTACTCTTGTCCAGCAGGATAAAAACCCTGCATTACACTGAACTGTGATACATTTGGGGATACATGGCGAGACTCGTTATCTCAACGCCACTCCACTGGGCAGATTGTTTCTCTAACACAGAACAAGTCTCCCCGCAGGCTAACAAACCTGCACATTACCTCAACGCTTAACCAACAAAAGCTGAGAAGAACTAGCAAGTGTTAACCAATGCCTCAGTACGGCCATAACACTCTCCGGGATGTCTGTTGGCCTAGTCCACGCACCAACAGGCCCTCCCATAGGCTAGCATTTCCGGGACTCGTCTCGATATGGCAGGACGCCTGGTCGAGCTCCCGAGAACTGAGGAACTTTGAGGCATTCTAAACTGGGGGACTCGCCGAAATGGCATTACGTCCGGGCACCGGTCGAGGTCCACCCAGCTGCATCTCACTTCCGGGACTCGTCTCGATATGGCAGGCCGCCCGGTCGAGCTCCCGAGAACTCCGCCTCGCACCGATATGGCAGGCCGCCCGGTCGAGGTCCGCTCCGCAAGATCATCTGGGACTCGCACCGATATGGTAGGACGCCCGGTCGAGCTCCCGAGAACTGAGGAACTTTGAGCCATTCTAAACTGGGGGACTCGCCGAAATGGCATTACGTCCGGGCACCGGTCGAGGTCCACCCAGCTGCATCTCACTTCCGGGACTCGTCTCAATATGGCAGGCCGCCCGGTCGAGCTCCCGAGAACTCCGCCTCGCACCGATATGGCAGAATGCCCGGTCGAGGTCCGCTCCGCAAGATCATCTGGGACTCGCACCGATATGGCAGGACGCCCGGTCGAGCTCCCGAGAACTGAGGAACTTTGAGCCATTCTAAACTGGGGGACTTGCCGAAATGGCATTACGTCCGGGCACCGGTCGAGGTCCACCCAGCTGCATCTCACTTCCGGGACTCGTCTCGATATGGCAGGCCGCCCGGTCGAGCTCCCGAGAACTCCGCCTCGCACCGATATGGCAGAACGCCCGGTCGAGGTCCGCTCCGCAAGATCTTCCGGGACTCGTCTCGATATGGCAGGCCGCCCGGTCGAGCTCCCGAGAACTCCGCCTCGCACTGATATGGCAGCGCGCCCGGTCGAGGTCCACTCCGCAAGTTCATCCGGAACTCGTCTCGATATGGCGTCCAGTATTACCGATATTATAAATATACTTATAAAAATTTTACTTACCATCAACAACGGCTACTCACCTCGGTCACGCCCAATCTTTAACGCGGACTTGGGGGACTGGGCACCGGTAGGTTGGTAACCCTGCGGGTCTGCAGGGCAAGAGTAAGACAGTTAAGTCCCCATTCAAGATTGCACTTGACCGGGAACTTGGGGGACTTGTTGACAGTAGCCGCAGAGAGGCTACAGCAGGCCCATAGACCCGCAGCAAGCGCACCAGGGCCCGGCCCAAGGGTCGGGACCGGATCACCAGCACCCGGCCTCGGGGCCTGGCACTCTATCCTGCCTCCAGGGACCCAGGGGCCGGGGGCGCCAGCCTGCCTAAGGGGGCACCAGAAAGTATACACAGAAGGGAACCAGTCCCACATCGAAGAGTAAGGCCAGCTCTTGCCCCCAACCACCTATATATGGGCCCCAACCACCTTCTTTATGAGGTAACTTGTCTCTCTCCCTGCTTACATACGTGCCTTAGTTATATATATTCCAACTATACTAACTTAGGCATCAGAGAGGTGAAGGCCGGCCCGCCCGGTATTCCCCTCAGTAAGCAGGATTGCAGGAGATCGAGTTGGATTCATCAAGTATCTACTAGACCCCCGGGTTTAGGCAGAAACAACTATAAACAATTAAGCGCTACATGGGAGGCAACCCATTTCAACCAAAATTATGAAGGAGCCATCAACGAGAGTTTGAATTTTCTAAATCCCTAAACTCTTTTTGGTTGAATTGTATAAATGTGGAACTTGTGAATTTTATCATATGCTTAGAAATTACAACATTATTTCTAGTTTACATTGAGGACAATGTAATTTTATAAGTGTGGGGTAGGGAGACATGTTTCACATGTTTGTTTTTGTTTTAAGTCTTTTGTTTTGAGTCATAAAAAGAAAAGAAAATACAAAATCGTAAAATTCAGAAAAATTAAAAAATTTCGTTGCTTTTATTTGATTTTTATTTTGTTTGAGTCTTATGATGCCCCTAAAGTCTATGATGATTATATCTTTGAATGCATAGATGATGGTTTTACATGATCATAAGAATTAAATTGTGAGTTTCATGGATATTATGATTGGTATGAATTTGTGAGATTTTGATTGATATATGAGAAGCATGCTTGTTTGAGGTGATTGTATTCCATAACATCCAATGTGAGCTTTAGAGCCTATATGCTTTCTTCATGAGTTATTATAAATGAGCAGAAATTTTTCAAATCTCATTGTTCTTTGCATAATCAATGACTATGTGCTATAACTTTTTGATGGACTCTAGAATGCTTAAACTTGCTCTTGTTGAATTTTGAGACTATTATTCATGACTATGCCATGATTTTGAATATGATTGAAAAGATCTTGTTAGGATTACCACCAAAGCCAAACAAAGCATGTGCCTAATTTGTGCCCGTCGTGGGACTCTTTAGTTTTAACCCCATTGAGCCTATATTCAGCCATTTTCTTTCATCACCATGAAACACATTCCTTGAACTCAGAATAGTTTAACCCTTTCCCTTGTTATCAAGACTTGGAAAAGCTGAATTTTATTGTGGAATTGTGAGTTGATGTGATGATTTGAAGCAAGTGTGGGGTGAGCCAATCCAAATTATAAAAAGAAATATTTGTTGCCAAAATAAATTACAAAAAGAAAATAAATCGGACAGAAAAAGAAAATAAAATTTGATCCGAAACAAAAAAAAATAAAGAAAAGGTTTCGCCAAACAACAAGAAAAAGAAAAATGAATGGATTGAGTTCTTGTTGTGGATTTGGAGATTGTTTGATAAGTGAAGGTCTATTATTGTTATATTTGACATTTGTCCTTATTCACTATGTTTTGGGAAAGAAAAGAATGAAGTTTGGGTCCAACATGATGAAATTTGGCCCTCGAATTGAAGTCATAAGGTGTATTGAGCTTTGCTAAGTCTTGGTGACTTTGTTATCACCACTATTCTAAATTCGAATTCCTTATGCCTAACCTCATTATCACCTCTATGATCTTTTCATGATTCTTAAGATTGGTAAACTTTGATTGTGGAGATTTTCGCAAGAGTAAGCATATGGTTTTGGTCCATTCGTGCACATAATTGTTACATGAGATTTTCCAGAAAATACTATTCACAAAGTGCTTTTATTTGATGAAATATGCAAGTTATTTGTTGTCTTACAATCTGTTCTCTTACATATACCTTGAGTGAATATTGCCATATCATGTGTGAAAAGAAGAGAGTATGCCTAGTGAGGAGAATTGGATCAACTTGACATGTTTACATGCTTATTTTTCTCACTTCTGACTTATTCATATCATGATTACTATCTATGACGCTTGAAATTTATGTGCTTACATTTAAAATGTTTAACTTGAAAGCTATGTGTTTTAAAGATCCTGAGAAAATCATTTAGGGGCAGTAGTGTTGAGTCTTTTTTTTGTTTTGTTTTGCTAAGGGACTAGCAAAAGCTAAGTGTGGGGTAGTTGATAGGAGCATAAAATACGACGTTCTTAATGTGTTTTTACCCCCATTTATCCAATGCTTAACCCTTATTGTTGTAAGATAGAGTCATGTAATTGAGTCTTGAGTTTTGGTTGAGTTTAATGTGAGAATGTGCTTAAATAGAAGAATTTGGACAGAAATTATCAAAAGCCTATTCGAAAAGTCTCTGAAATGTTTTATGGAATCTGTAAAACATACACTTTGCTTTTGATAGATTTTTCTTCTCTCATATGCAGTTGAAAAATAAAGGATTGAGCATGACAAGATTCACTGAAATCGGAGCAAAATAAGATGCAAAGAATCACAAGTTCAAATCGGATGCAAATCCAGAAACTTCAGCAGATTTCAGTGCACGTCACTCAACTTCCCGAATTTATTCCCCCTGATTGACAAGGAATTTGAACGCGAAATTTATATGGATGAAAGCTCTGTGTGTCTAGTTTCATGGAATCGCAGAAAAAGCTTTCTTGAGCAAAACGTTATGCCGTTTGGAATGCATGGAGGTCAGTACTGCTGAGAAAGAAAACCTTCTGTCCGATTTTAGAGTTTTTGGTTTTTCTTCACCAAGTTCATGTCTAAAATCATTATTGAAGAGTTACTGAACATAATGGAGTATTAGGGAGTCATCTTATCAAGAAGAAAATCGGAGAATAAAGAAAAAAATGCTTCCCTAGTACGAACAGGAGAAGAAGAACTAAGCCGAAGTCAACATGGATTTGGCTTACGAATTGTACTTGTGCTTATTGATTATGTATTATGATCGATTGTTTCTATTTTTAATGAAAATGTAAACAGTTGAACCGCTGTCGTATTTATTTGGTGGGTAGTTGTGGTTACGATGAGCAGTAAGCTCTAGGGGTTTGGAAATGAGTTGTTGATTAGGCGTATTATATAATGTTTGCAAGTTGCATCTTAAATTCAGATTGATAGTTTTGTGATGGAATTTATTTTGTTAATATGGGGAGCACGGTGGCTCCCTATGTGGATGTTAGAATTGAGAATTTAGGGGGTGATGTTGAAATTTCCTACAGGTAGGATTGTTCATGTTAAGGGAACACTACCAAATCGGACAGAATAGCCGACGAAAAAAATTTCGTCTACTATGCCAAATTTTCGTCGGCTATTCCTTCTGCCGACGAAACTTTCGTTGGCTATAATTTGTCGGTAAAAGGGCGTCAGTAAAACGAATGACCGACGAAAATAACGAAATCGTCGGCTATTTTCGAGTATGGCCGACGATATTACCGACGAAAATTCATTTTGTCGACCAAACCTGGGTAAAATATCCGACGAAATTCGTTGGATATTTTCGAGTATGGCCGACGATATGGTAAACTATAGCCGACGAAATTCGTCGGCTATTTGTTCTGAAATATAGCCGACGATTTCATCTATTTCGTCGGTTATTTCGTCGGAATATATTAATATTTTAATAGGCATTAATTAGTTATAGCCGACGACATAATGTCATTTTCGTCGGCTATAACGATTATAGCTGACGAAATTTGGTAAAAATCGTCAGCTATAGTACTTATAGCCGACGAAATAATGCCAATATCGTCGGCTATTCTTACATTTTGGGGAAAAAAAATTAAATTAATTTGTAAATTACCATTCCAAGCAACCTGCAATTCACAATGACAATCCATGCATTTACATCAACAAGAAACACGTCTAAATGACTTATTTAATTTTTTCCAATACACATAAAATATAACCCTAATCATCACCTAAAGCACTAAAGTCCACCACGTCATCCCCAGCATCCTGTTGTGCATCATGCTCGTCATCCTGCTGAATGAACTCGGGAGGTTGAGGCATTGGAGGTTCATCTAACGGCTCAAACGGGGGCGGGGGTTCAAGGCCTTGTTGTTGTGCCGCGAACATAGCATACCACCAGTTTTGTTGGTCGGCGTAGTTCTGTCGCCGAATTCTCTTGCATTCAGCATGCCAACTGGACATTTCCAAATGATACTGATGTGTTCTGCGTTGTTGCTCCTGTGATCTCTGGAACTCGACCGCCAATCTTGCATTTTCTTCTGCCAATCTCTGCATTTCCCCCCTCATCTGTTGGCTGTCCCCGCCTCCCTTCTTTTGACCTCCCTTAGTGGTCTTCAGGAGTCCTATTCCAGAACTTCCCAAACCCCGGTAGTAGTATTGGTTTGACCAATCTGGGAAGGCTGCGTCGAACATCCTCGCTGCCGTTTGGACATTCGATCGGTCGACCTGGCGCAGGGCTTCTTGCAGATCTGCCTCTGAAATGTTCGGTTGTGTCTCCCGAACTACTTCCTGCAACACTTCTTCTTCGGCCCGGTTCACCCTCTTCGAATTGAACGGGGAAAAAAAAAATTAATATTCTAACAAATATATAATTAAGTAAAATTAATAATTTAAATTTTAAAATCGTAATCAACGACTTATGAGTTGTTCTGTCGCTTGTGGATAAGCCTTCTTGAACGTCTCCACGTACGGGTTGCTATCAGGATGATCTCTAAGCGCCTCCTCCTGATATTGTGCAAATGGCCTAGAACCACCATGATGGGGGGTTGTGTTACGGCGGCGGTTCGCAGAATTTATCTGAGACCGTTCCTTCAAACAAATAATAAAATATTAGAAAAATGCATAAAAAAATATTAGTGTAATAATTATAAAATAATTAAACTAATAATTAAAATTTTAACAAAATAAACATTTATAGTTAAGTTTAGTATTTACCTGCATAAGTGGGTTGTTGAAGTCTGCTGTCTTCAACCAACGCCACTCGTACTCCCTGAACATGAACTCTCTTGGAGTACCCATACGACCACGGTTGTCGTATTCAGTAAAGTGGGTACGGAGCTCGTTCTTCCACTCTTTGAACCTACGGAAAAAATAAAAGTGCATTAGAAATATTATTAATATCATAAAATATTTCAAATTATAAGATGAGGAATTCCCAACGTACCTCGAGTTCTGCATCGCGTCCGCCCAAGCCTTTTTGTGTTCGGCAATCTCGAAGTATGCCTGAAAGATAATATTTTATTAGTTTTACAATTATAACAATACCGAAAATTATTAAATATTACGATAAAAAAATTAAATTTTTTAAATTACTCACCGACGCCGCGTTGTTGACCTCCCTCTTGATCTCTTCCGACACATTAGCCCACCGTGTCCACAACATAGGGACTCTATCCCTAATCAGTGCCCCCACGCAACCCGCGTAATCGCGGCGTTTTTTGCCCTGAACCTCCTGAGTAGGGGGTTCGTTGATCTGGATCCTCCCCCTGCTCTCAACAGTTCTCCTGAGCGTGTCAAAACATATGACACCTCTCGTATTCCTGCTTGAACTGCTAGCGGCTGTCTCTATCACATAAACGACGATTGGTTAATAAAATTAAATATTAGTGCGTTAATTTAAATAAAACATTTAATTAATAAAATCAAATGTTACCTGAACTCGATGACCCGTCTGTCGACTTTCCTTTTCTCCTCGCCGAAATCAGGAGCTCAGGTCTCTCAAATGGCTGCTGATGGTATGCCTCTGCAACACTCACGTACTGAGGCATATCAGGCCATATGGGCACACCACGAAAGTCGACCTCGGGTATCGCAGGAATGTTGTACGGGAGGTAGAGCTGATTTGGGAGAGTAGGCCCCTCAGTCGAGTCAGCAGCAGACGGCGCCAGACTCGTCAATGGCTCCCGATGAACCTCAGGCATATGGACCTGAGGAACGTCTGGAGCTATCTCGTCCTGAAATAGCTGCCTACTGGACCTCGGAGCATCTGGTCTGAGAGGGGGACGTGAACTGCTCGACGGCCGCCCCGCCTGGAGAAGGGTCTGGTGCCGAGAACTTACACTCCTCCGCGGCTGGGATGAATCCACAGTCCTCCGCGGCTGGGATGAATCCACACTCCTCCGCGGCTGGCTGGTGGTCCTCTCAGGCTGGCTAAGGGTCCTCTCGGAGTCTACGGAACCGGCAGAACTTCCAGAACCCCTAGATTTGGAAGAACGACGGCCTCCGAATAACTGTCTGAGTGCATCGGCCATCTGGAGTTTGAGGCATTAATACATTAATTAATATTAAATTATATTACATTAAATAACAAATTCTAATTAATATAATAACCAATAATACTAACATATTTTAAAACATACTAACAAATTAATATTTAAATTTTAACTAATTTTAAATAATACTAACCATTAACCTAAATATAACCATTTATATACAAATATAACTATATTTCGTTATTAACATATATATACATACAAATAACCATTTATATATTAACAAAAATATAACCATTTATATAATTAGGCTACCAATTTATATATATAATTAATTTAACAATTTATATATAACAATTAAAATATACATTAACATATAACCAATATTAACAAATATATAACAATTTATATAATTAATCTATAAATTTATATATATAATTAATCTAACAATTTATACATATAAAAAATATATATAACAATTAAAATATACATTAACATATAACCAATATTAACAAATATATAACAATTTATATAATTAATCTACAAATTTATATATATAATTAATCTAACAATTTATACATATAACCAATATATATAACAATTTAACACACACCTTAATATCTAAATTATATACCTACATTATAAAATTAAAATAAATTGAAAAAAAAAAAAACCAAAAAACCTTCGGATCTAACTTGGCGGAGGAGGAGGAGGGGAAGGAGGAGGAGGAGGCCGGATTTCGGGTCTAGGGAATTAGGAGCTAGGAGGAGGAGATCGGACGGCGCCGGCGTGTCTAGGAGGAGGTGGACGACGACGTTATCGGAATGGAGGAGACGCACGGCCGATTTGAGGAGCGGAGGAGGAGTTTTTGCGGATTTAGGGTTAAAAAAGTCGGGCTGCTGCGGCTTTAAGATTTTATAGCAGAGAGAATAGCCGACGAATTAAAAGATTTCGTCAGCTATTCTTTGAATGTCGTCGGCAATTCTATGAACATCGTCGACTATACTTTGGAAGATCAACAGCCGTCTAATCTGAGCCATCCAACGGCGGACAATAAAAAGGCACGGATCGCAAGAGTTTAGCCGACGAAAATTATATTTCGTCGGCTAAACTGAGAGAATAGCCGACGATTTAAAAGATTTCGTCGGCTATACTTTGGAAAATCAACAGCTGTTGGATCTGAGCCATCCAACGGCGGACAATGAAAAGGCGCGGATCGCAAGAGTTTAGCCAACGAAATATAATTTTCGTCGGCTAAACTATTGGTCAAACCACTAAGTCAAACCTCTAAACGCTTAAAAACAGAAATTAGTCTAGTTAAACGACGATTTCTGGCCTCACCTTCAACAGATAATAGTTTCAAATCAATGAGACGGAACTAATCGTATAAAAATTTTACAAAATTGATTTAACGAACGTCAAGCTACCCATAGGAAAACGAAAGTAAAAAACAGTTAACCGCAACATTCGGCACACAGACTTTATCGGAATCTTGTCATTTTTCAACTGTAGACGTATTTCATTATTTCGGTCATATCTTATTTCACAACATTTTTGCATTTGAAGAGTCTACGTATAGTAACTATTTGAAACTATACATTCACTTAAACACTTAGTAAACAAGTTAAGGAACATTAGTGCATATGTTCTGATTTTGAATCTAAAAGTTTAGAAAATCTATTCCAACCGTCAGATATCACCGTTAAGATTAAATACATGTATGAAAAAAAATCCAACTACATCTGACAACGTTAAAGGCTCGATCGGGACGGTCAACTGAGTGAGTCAAACCTCTAAACACTTAGAAATGGTAATTGGCCTGTCTAAATGACCTTTTTTGGCCTGACCTTCAACAGATAATAGTTTCAAATAGATGAGATGCAACTAATCGTATAAAAATTTTCCAAAATTGATTTAATGAACGTCAGGCTACCCATAGGAAAACGAAAGTAAAAAACAGTTGACCGCAACATTCGACACACAGAGTTTATCGGAATCTTGTCATTTTTCAATTGTAGACGTATTTCATTATTTCGGTCATATCTTATTTCACAACATTTTTGCATTTGAAGAGTCTACGTATAGTAACTATTTGAAACTATACATTCACTTAAACACTTAGTAAACAAGTTAAGGAACATTAGTGCATATGTTCTGATTTTGAATCTAAAAGTTTAGAAAATCTATTCCAACCGTCAGATATCACCGTTAAGATTAAATACATGTATGGAAAAAAATCCAACTTCAGCTGACAACGTTAAAGGCTCGATCGGAACGGTCAATCGGATGAGTCAAACCTCTAAATGCTTAGAAATGGTAATTGGCCTGTTTAAATGACGTTTTTTTGGCCTGACCTTCAACATATAATAGTTTCAAATCGATGAGATGCAACTAAACGTATAAAAATCTTCCTCAAAATATTTACCGAAGGTAACGCTACCATTAGGGAAAAGAAGGAATAAAACATTTGACCGCATCTTTCGCCACTCAGATTTTATCAGAATCTTGTCATTTTTCAACCGTAGATGTATTTCAATATTTCGGGCATATCTTATTTCACAACATTTTTGCATTTGAAGGATGAAGCAATGGTTTATCGTTAGTGATAGAAAATGGAATATGGTCATTTTTTGTTTTTTGTTTTTAAATCATAGCCGACGAGAGTCCCGTACTCGTTGGCTATTCTTTTGTCGTTTTAGGTCTAAAATAAAATATGTATTTTTTAATATTTATGGCCGACGAAATAATGAATTTTCGTCGGCTATACATCTGAAAAAAAAAAAACAGTTGGCAAGGAAGTTGAAGCAAAGTTCAGTTGGCTGCAGTGCTGTTTATCTGCACTGAAAACTTTACTCTGTCTCGAAGGACTGGAAACCCTCTAACTCAAATGAAAAAAATGGATGACTCAAATGGCAAAAGTTAAATGTTGCATTCAGCACACAGATTTTATCGGAATCTTGTAAATTTTCAACCCCTGAATGTATTTCATTATTTCGGTCATATCTTATTTCACAACATTTTTGCATTTGAAGGATGAAGAAATGGTTTATCGTTAGTGATAGAAAATGGAATATGGTCATTTTTTGTTTTTTTTTTAAATCATAGCCGACGAGAGACTCGTAGTCGTCGGCTATTCTTTTGTCTTTTTCTGTCTAAAATAAAATATGTATTTTCCAATATAGTTATAGCCGACGAAATAATGAATTTTTCGTGGGCTATTATTAGTATAGCCGACGAAATAACGTGTTTTTCGTCGGCCGTTATATGAAAAAGGTAAAAAAAATCTGTAGGTTTACACCTCTCGTATTCCTATTTCATGTTCATATATAACCAAAATTGAACATCAAGAAAACAGAAACCCAGCAGTCAACATATTTCAAATTTTTTTTAAGGGGTTTGGAACCCAGCCTAGCTGGGAGGCTCATCTCCACGCCCGTTCATTAGAAATTAGTGGATTACAAATGAAAGGATTACATCATCTAAATTACTTAATCCGCCGGATTGTAATTGGAATCATCGGATGAGTCATCTTCGGTTTCTGAATTGCTCGATAGGGGTAATCTATGTCTTTCCTCACCACTAGAGTCCTCGTTAGTTTCTTCATTTGGATCAACATCAACAAGCAGTGGCTCTTCACGTTGAATTCGCACCGGCGTGTCTAGGCGAATAAAAGAGGAGTCAGGAATACCGTTTGAGTTGGGCTCTTGATACGCGGTGCCACCTTCCTCGTTCTCTTCAGCCACTCCAAGTGTAGACGCCCGGTAAATGTTGCGATTGTGGATAGTGTTGACTACTTTCCACGGGTCACCCTTGGCGAGATCATCAAGATAAAACACTTGTTTCACCCATGTGGCTAAAACGAACGGGTCATCCTCATACCATGATGTACTTATGCCGTATTGATCGGTTTTCATGCTCTGCGGCCGTGTGTCAAACCATCTACACTTGAAAAGGTGCACTTTCATGCCTTCCCCATAATGCAGTTCCACAACTGAATGGAGAAAACTGTAATAGTCAACTCCATCATCCCCACCATGTGCCATAACCCCTGAATTTTGTGTTTTCAGTCTGACGTCTCTCTCTTCACATCGAAATAACACACCATTCACCTTGCACGTCGCATAAACTTTTGAATAGACCGGCTTCATCGCTAGAAGTTTGAGTTCGTGCGACCAATTTGGGTGATTATAATTTTTAATAAGGTCCATTTGCAACCATTTAAATGTGAATAATTATACACAATAATATATAAATACGTATAGAATAATGTTAAAGTTACGTACCCAGCGGCCGAAATACTCTGTGAATGTCCGGTTGTGGTAATCGAGATCACCTCCTACTTGTTCACAGTTTAGATGCATGTTCTTCCAAAACTGAACTTCTAAATAGTTAATTTGTACCCACCAATGTGCAATGGCTACCTCATAATCTTTCAACTTGTAGGAAACTGGCATTTTTCCACCGAGTACAACATCGTCGGAGAGTATGGAAAGATTGAACTGTGAAGGTACATCTTCCGGTATGCTTTCCTATAACGCTCCTAAATACAGCTTCATGTAGGTGACGCACTCGTGCGCAATATATGCTTCAGCTATACATCCTTCAGGTGCGGATCTGTTTTGGACAAAATCACCGTATTGTCCAAGTTGCCTATAAATCAAGTTTTTAAAGTGTTATGATAATACATTAATACTATATCACATATATTGATGAGGAAATTAACATAAGGTGTAAAATACCTTTCCATCGGATACATCCAAGTGAAGTGCACATGACCGGTAAGCAACAACTACCGAGGAAGATGGATCATGAGGTGAGGCATGATGTCGAAAAAATTTAGAGGAAATATCATCTCAAATTTACACATGATATGAACGATGTCTTGTTGCATTTCCCGGAGGTCAGATTTTCTCACTTCCCGTGTGCATACCTTCTGGAAAAATCTTGCCAACGCTACTAACGGCTCCACAACGTGACGGGGAAGGAACGGTCGAATGAAAACAGGGAAGAGACGTTGTAGCAGGATATGATTGTCATGACTTTTCAACCCGTAAAGATTGTTGAATTGTCTGTTCACACACTTGGCTATATTTCCAGCAAAGCCTGAAGGATACTTGGCCCGACTTATCCAATGGAAAATTTCTGGTTTATGCTCAGGCTTGACGGTGTAAGGAGCTTGAGGCATTTTTCTCTTCCCTTGTTTCAACCATAGTTGTTTTCTGATATTCATGTTTTGCAGATCAGTGCGAGCTTTAGGACAGTCTTTCGTCTTCCCCTCCAAGTTCAGCGTTGTGCCCACCACACTTTCAGAAACATTTTTTTCTATGTGCATAACGTCTAGGAAGTGACGGATCAGCAACTCACACCAGTACGGGAGTTCCCACAATATGCTCTTATGTGTCCAGAATTTGTACTCCTCAGGTCTTTCAGGTATTTTCGCTACAATATCGGGATGATTGCTGAGGGGCCCAAAATCGTACTCATTAAGCACTGCTAAAATTTCTCTTCCCGTCCATCTTCTGGGAGGACCACCGTGTTCTTCGGTTCCATCAAATGCGGCGGACTCATAACGCCAGTGGTGATCCGCCGGAAGGAACACACGATGACCCATTCTGCATATCTTGTTGCAATGAGGGGTGCTCCCATAATCACTGAGGCACTCTGGACAAGCCTTGTATCCCCTAACAACGCTGCCCGACAACATCAGGAAAATCACTGATGGTACCAATAACTATGGCATGCATCTGGAACGTCTCCTCATTGTACTTGTCAAAAGTGGGATGACCAACGTCCCACAATACCTTAAGCTCTTCAATCAATGGTCTCATATACACATCGAGACATTTTCCTGGGTAACCAGGCCCCGGAATTAACAACGTCAACATATTATATTCCTTCTTCATGCACATCCACGGAGGAAGGTTGTAAGGTACCAAAACCACCGGCCATATACTGTATGAAAGACTCATGGTGCCGAAAGGGTTGAACCCGTCGGTTGAGAGCCCGAGCCTGACGTTTCTGACATCTGATGCAAAATGAGGAAACTCATTGTTTATATGCTTCCAAGCCGCTCAGTCAGAGATGTGTGTCATGATATCTGCGTCTCCCGCGTCCCGCTCACCGTGCCATCTCATAGCTTTTGCGGTGGTTTCTGACATGTACAACCTCTCAAGCCTATCTCTCAACGGAAAATACCGAAGCACTTTCACATGTTTCCTGTTGCCTGCTCCCGTCAACTTATATCGGTCAGACTGACATATCGGACATGCGTCAAGGCTAGCAAGGTCATTCCCTTCTGCATCTTTACCCCAGAAGAGAACGCAGTCAAATGCGCATGCATGGATCTTAATGTAGGAAAGCCCTAGATCTTTGAGGATACTTCGGACCTTACGGTGATTGGTAGGATTACGATGACCCTCCTCCAACAACGAAGAAGTGTACTGTAGATATTCATCCACTTGCCTGATAGTCGATTTTGTCTCGACTTTAATCCTCATTACCTCCATCACACTTTGAAGAATTGTCTTCTCAGAACTTGAAGACACAGGGGTTTGTTGCAATGCAATCAGTTTGTTGTACTTGTCAAAGGCAGCAGTGTTGACAACTTGTGGGAAGGGCTGCACCGGGTCATGCATATATTGTTCCCCACGTACACCGCTTTCAAAAGGAAACACGTCGTTGACGAATGCCATTGTTGGATCGTTGGATGTACTACTACTGCCCGCCTCAAAAAACTGCCCATGATCATGCGATCCATCTAATGATGGCTCACCGTGATATATCCAACGTGTGTACTTCGGCCAAAACCCATTACTCTTTAGGTGCTCCCATACTGTCCTAATCGGAAATCGACACATATCACTGCGACACCTACATTTATTGCACGGGCAAGAATGGTATTCATTCCCGTTTGCATTTTCCTCGACGAACTGCAAAAAATTCACAACTCCTGTAGTGTATCGTCGGTCATGCCTTGGAAGCGAAATCCAACTCTTATCCGGATCTATATATTTATAGCCTGAAAATAATATATATATATATAACTTTAATTAATAAGAAATTAATTAACACATACATATATATATATATATATAAATCCTTAATAATTAATTACATTACAATATATATTATTATCAACATCAACTCATATATATATATATATATATATATATACCATTAACAACTATTATTGAAGTTACACTATATACCAACTATTATTTAAGTTAATTACACTATCAACAACCATTAATTAACATATATATATATATACAGAGCTTCTATAATACGGACGTCCGCACGCACTGTTCACGGTGCGGATGTGGCGTATCCGGCCACATTTCCGGAAAAAACCAGAAAACTGACAAAGTACTGTTCATTTTTTGGTTTTTTCCAGATTTCCGGCGGCTGCCGGCCGGCGACGGACCTCGGGCCGGCACAGACGGGGTCGCCGGGCCGGGGCGAGCAAAGCCCACCGGCCGGATACGCCGGCGCCGCCTCGCCGGTGGCCGGATACGCCGCATCCGCACGGTGCGGACGTCCGCATCTGAAACTCTCTGTATATATATATATATATATATATTATATATATATATATATATATATAATTAAACTCCACACACACACACACACATATATATATTTTAACACTAATTAAAATAACATCAAATTAAAACACATAATTAAACTCTAACTTAAAATCAACTCAACTACAACTCAAAATCAACATATATACAAACATTCTAACACTAAAACAACAACAAAACAAAAATCACTTACTAACTCAAAATCACTAAAACTCAAAATCAACTCAAATAAAACTCAAAATCAACATATATACGCATATACGTACCTATATATAGCTCCACAATGTAAGAGAGGACGGATTTCAACAATACCCACAAATTTTTCACTCTTTCTCCCGTTTTTTTTCGTTTTTTTTTAAATGAGCAGCTGCTGTCTAGATCTGAAAATATATAGACTTATAGCCGACGAAAATGTCAATTTCGTCGGCCAAAATTTCAAAAGTTTTCGTCGGCTAATGTTTCAGAGAAAGGCCGACGAAAATCCAAAATCGTCGATTGAAATATGAATATAGCTGACGATTTTTGTTTATACCAACGAAAAAACAGTATCGTCAGCTATGGTTACACTATGGCTGACGATTTTGTTTTTCCACCGACGAAAAATAAAATTGTCGGCATTCTATAGAATTACCGACGAAAATTTTTAGTCGTCGGCCGTTTTTTTTTTTCGTCGGGAAAAACCTTTTTTCTGGTAGTGTGTGGACTGAATTCCATCCTTTGTGCAAGATTTTTGGCTGAATTAATTCATGGAAAACCTAAAGAGATATTGCTGAATTATTCAGTCATTATCTTGGGAATTTTCGGTAGAAAATAGAGGAAGAAAATCGCAACAAATCCTGATCAAATTCGGCAGAATTCCTGTGCACGTCATCCAACTTCCACGGACTCTTCCAGATATCTCACTTCGAATTAGATGACGAGCTTTAAATGGATGGAAAGCTACGGGAGTCTAGTTTCCAACCCAACTGGAATCACCTCAATATCTATTTTTTAGAGAAAGATATTCCGTAATCGTCACTCGAAGGTCAAATCTGCCAGCAGGATAAGTTTGAGAAAAATTAGGTTTTGTGAACCCTAGTTGCAGCCAACCTTTTGTTTCTATATATTGGACGATTTTTACACAGAAAATTATCTCTTCTCTCTCACTTTTCAAAGCCGAAATTCTGTCCATTTAGCACCACAAATCCAAAGAAAATTCAAGCCAATTCCATAGTTCATCACCACTTCCGATCGCAAGTTTCATCTCCATCGAATCTCTCTTTGCCGATTCCTCTACAAGGTTTCTTTTAAAGTGTGATTCACTCATCTCTCATGGCTTATAATTTTCTGTATAATTACTTAACTTTGTCTATGAAGTTTATAAGGATTTGTGGTTTGTTATTTGGTTTTATTAATTTTACATTGGATTTCCGAAATTCTGTTATGTGTTTTGATTTTCTTTTTGTTTAATTGATAAACATGTATGTGACGAATTGATTGTATGGCAATAGGGCAGTACATTTGTTACATGATTTGATGATTTTATTTGGTTTATTTTCTGAATTCGTATGCACAACAAGTTATAGGGTTAAGGGTAGCTTTAGCTAGGCGATCCTTATGTTTATTTCTTTATGTTGCCGAACCACAAATATGGGGTAAATTATACATGAAGTTAATTGATCTTGTATTGGTTCTAAGGGGTAGAGTAATTCAGAAAATATGCATGTTGAAGCAAGGTGAGGTGACGCCATACTTGTTGCATGTTTCCAATTCGACTCATTGTGCTTATGTGTTCCTTGGTTTAATTTCTACACAAAGTGTCTTTAAACTGATTAGCACTATGTTTAGGGTTATGCACGAAGTTAATTCTAAATAATTGAGGAGTTTTGAATGATTAGATGAACCACGAAGGGCTCTAGTTATAATTGGAACTAAATTGCATGAAATCGGTGATAAACATGGGAGTTTTGTGTGATGTGTTTTGTTTGAAAGATGTTGATCACATGTAAATATATAATTTAGGATTTAATTTCGTAAAAATCAGTAGAATATAGAATCAAATTTCAAATCCCCAATATGATTTTGTAATGCTTTATGTGATTGAACGCCCTTGATTTCCCCGGATTGAACGATCCCTACTTGCTCTATACTAACGATGACACAAGAGGGTAATATTTGTATGGAGTTGTTTTGCAGGTACAATGTGCTTGGATAATAGCTCCATCAATTGGGACTTGTAGTCACGTTTTGCATCGATTTATGTGACCATAACATTTCTTGGAATTGTTTTAAGAATATAATCAAACTTGGTTAGTATTCATTTTGATCGATATTCATGTCTCCCTATTTGTGTTTAGTAGATAGCTGACACCGAACGCCCAAAATTCGACATCTAAGCCAAGGAATACAAGAGGTGGGTCTCTGATGTTGAGAATACCTTCATCAAAAATAGATTCACAGGCACCATAATACCTCCAGCTGATGAGAATCAGCAAGCTTCTCTTGAACAAAAAGCTCAAGCCCTAATGTTTCTTAAGTGCCATATCCATCTAATTGACTCAAGAAGCAATATTTGAGGAAGACCGATCCCAAAGAGCTATGGAACATCCTCAAAGATCGATTCGACAATGTGCATGATGCACAACTTTCTGACTTATTTTCATATTGGGAGAAAATTCGCTTGTTGGACTTCGATACAGTCTAAGAATATCGTCAGACTATGCTCAATTTACAGTCTGATTTGAGTTTTTGTAGGGTCGAGAAAACCGACTATGATATGATGGAGAAAACATTCACAACGTTTTCAGAATCAGCGTATATATTATAGCACAAGTACTGCGATCTCCTTGAGAAGGGCACCATCACCTTTAGTGACTTGATGAATGTGCTCCAAAGAAAAAAGAGGTATCATGAGTTGATCCTTACTACCAACAAAAGACCTAGAGGTCCAAAATCTATTCTAGAATCTCACTAAGTCCGTGGTAAAACTCCAAAGCAAAGGCATCAACCTCGTGAACGTCAAGCACCACCACCACGTACGCCAAAAGTAATATACGGAGGCCGAGGAGGAAGATGAGGGGCCGTCCCAAGTCAGAACCCCTCTTGGAAGAGGGATGGCTGCGCCGCCACAACTCCCCTTGGTGGGAACCGGTTCGGTCCCAAGTGTGGGGGACATGCTTCTAGCCTAGGTTCAGCTTCTTACTTCAAATGCGGCTCTTTAAATCATATTAAGAGAGACTGCAAAGCTAATAGAGATGTCCAAGCTGCCGAAGGGAAACACAAACAATATATGACTCAAGAAGCAAACTATGTTAGAGACTTCGAGGAAGAAGATGATGATGAAGATACTCACCTCACCGTCAATGACGTCCAACCTACTAAGAAGCGTAGGATAAAGGAGTATGATACTTGTCACAACCCAAAACCGGGTTATGACTAGTGTGGTGATTGGTAAAATAAAATTAAATCTTTGCATTTGAATAAGGATAGAAACTGAAATTGAAAGTTAAGAATAATCATAACAAAAGAAAATTTGGTACTATAAGATATTAAGCTGAAAGTAACTTTGATTTACAACAAAACAGTACAACTTGTTTCTCAAAAATTTCACCACATTAGTACCAAGTTCTCCAGGTTCATTCCTCTATTATGTACACTACAAACACCCACAAAAAAAAATGAAGTACATCTCCTGGAATGGTGGACAAACTACAGCAACATAAAGCTAGCAGCCAAGGTCCAGTACGAACTAGCTTAAACTACTAAACAAAACCAAACAAAACTTCACACAGTAGCTCAAGACAGTTCAGGAAAACTAAAATTACTGCCACCTGTAGGCCTCTTGCCTGAAATCACAACACAAATATAGGGAATGAGCTTTACACGCTCAGTAGGTACGATAAACAATCGACATAACCATGATTCTAAATTAGCATATATTAATAATGAAAGAAGTAACTGAAAAGTAAAATTCGTAAGGAAATAATAATCTTTAAAGCTGCTGTAAAAGTGGACTAAAAAGGTTGCAAACTCAATAAAATTCCAGAGAACATGAGGCTCTATGTCATAGGATAAAGTGAATCAAATAAAACCATTACAGAAAGCATGGGATAATAAAAATAAAACTCAAGATAAAACTGATATGAACAATATCAAGAGCCTCAGGTACAAATAACAAGTTCCAGAAAACAGAAACCATAGTTCTGTAATCATGCCGGTTAGAGCCCACAGCTCAGTTAAACCACTGAGCAACCTCCGTGAATGGATCCTGATCAGGTTTTGGGTCTATTCACCCTAGGGAGACGCAATCCCTCCTTAAAATTCCCGGGCCTAACCAAATAAAATACATTAAAATCCAGATTATGCTTATCCAGGAGTTAAAGCGAACTAAGTATCACTTGAACCCCGTTCAAGCATACAATGGAAATCTGTCCAAAAAAATAATAATTTTGTGCTCAAAATAGGTGAATTAGATCCTTGTAAAAATATGAAACACAAAGCTGGAAATCCAAAGTCAAATAAGAAACTTAAAACTTTAAGACTGTTATAACATGACATGTACAATAGTTTTTGGCAAGAAGCAATTGTATTAGTATAAGAAACTTTTGAAATCAGAAAAGGCTTTGAGAACTGCACAAGTACATAATAGGTAATAAAGTATGATTGGACTTCATTATCATAACTCAAAACTTGATGCAAATAAGTATGTTAATGCAGCAACTATAATCTATACTGAACGAAAAGTAAAAATGAGTAGAAAGTTGCTGAACTATGGTTCAGTAAAGAACTAAAAATTTTGTTCAAAACAGATAATAGAGAACTTGAATTCTTCAACATAAATCAACTGAGAAAGTAACAAATTATAAGGAGAGAAACTATACATTAAGTTTGAGACTTGTAGAGAAAGACTAGATGTTAATAATCATCTCAATAGTATAATTTGAAGGCTTTGGTAAATTTTGTTTTGATGAAAACTGAACATGACTGTGTTAAATACATGCCAAACGATGCAACCAAAATAAGGTAAAATTGAACTCACTGTAATAGCTATTCTTGAGTATAATTGAATCATATAGATAGATGTTTACACAATGACCAATTATTAGCATATGGAGATCGAAGATGTCAAAACAGGGTTTAGTTTCCAATGAAACCATATATATTATTTTCCCTACCTCAAAAACCAAAAAGGTTCTAACGATTACGACACACCTAACTAACCTTCTATACCAAAGCAAGACAAATACAATTACCACAAACAATGATCAAGCATGACTCTCAAACAAACTAACTGAACAGCTGGCATAATCAATTCCAAATAGACAAGCAAAACATAGCAAAAGTACAATACAAATCAAATCTTGACTCCAAAACAAACAAGTAGCTGGTCCGAGGTATTAACCTGTAGCTCTGATACCAATTTGTCATAACTCGGTTTTGGGTTGTGACAATACTCCAGATTTGACTAAATCTTTAGGCTTGTTAAGTCATATGAATCATGTTTAAGTTTGATTACATTATTATTTTGGCCTGTTTTTACTCATAATTTACAACTTTGTTCGATAAATCATCTTATTTAGAACACCCTTGATGTACTTTTTGAGTTTTCATCAATAATTTTTTTCTTATTCAATGAATGAACAAGAATTACATCAAATCAAAAGCATAACTGGTATTGAACATGGCATCCCTTGCGGCAGCAAGACTGCCCCTCAGCAGCCTCGGTAGCACGCCTCGCAATCCCCTCGGCAGCAAGCTCTGCACGCCTCTCGGCAGCTTGTCATCTGCAAGCTCTACGTACATCAACAATGCATCTCGATAGCATGCCATCCGCAACCCTCACAGCCTCGGCAGCCTCTCAATTGCCCGACATTCTGTCTCGGCAGTGAGCCTCGGCAACTCAGTAGCCTTCCGGCAGCCCTGCGACATACGACACTGATTTCACTTTCACATTTTTGCCTCGAAATCGTCCTAACTTTAGTCTCGACATATCCTTGGTGTTAGAGCAAATTCCACTGAGCATTTATAGACAACAATTGTTGATTGTGTAACTGTAAATCTAGAGTCATTATAGCATATTATAGCTGCAGGATCAGTTTTGATATTGTATCAATCACACCCACTGATTCTGTAATAGTTGACTACAACTATATCATACTTCCCCTATATATATTGTATACTGTATAGAACAAGATCAATGCATTGAAAACCATTTTCTACATGGTATCAGCCTAAATCAGATCCTGACATGTTTCTCTTTTCCTCTTTCCTTTCTTAGCTTCTTATGCGCCATGGTCGATCCTTCCTCCTCTCCACTCCTTCTCAAAATCCTTCCCAATTCATCAAACTTATTGAAACAAATTACCTAACATAGCTTAACCAAATTCAGCCATATCTCCATGGCACTGAACTTTGGGATTATGTTGATGGAACCATCCCTTGAGCCTTCTCTTAAAACCACCACTACTCCCGCTACTTATACTGAACCCGCCAAGACCACTCTTGCTCCAGAATATAAAAAGTGGTTTAAGGTTGATCGACAAATAGTGAGCCTTCTTTGCACCTTTCTCACTGAAAAGGTCTGTTAGCTCACTGTTAGATTGACTACCTCCAAGGATATATGGGACTGCCTGGCCCGTAATTACTCCCAACGTTCCGCTGCCAGTGCTTCCAGTCTCAAATTGTAGCTCTTTGATCTCCAAAAGGCTCCCAATCTATGGATGATTATCTCCGTCATATGAAATCCATTGTTGATTCCTTGGCTGCCATCAACAAGCCCATCTCTGATGATGATCTCGTGCTTGCCACTCTCTGTGGTCATGGATTAGACTATCTCATGCTCCACACCGCAATAACCCAACAATCATCTCTTCCAGACTTCACTGAACTCTGGGCTCGGATCTCTGCTTTTGATTCTCAGCATTCTCCCTCTTCCGTGCCCCCTGCTACTACCCTTTTCAATCAGGCTTCACGACCAGCTCGCCGTGAGTCCCGTCCCAATTCCAGCTATTCTCGTGCCCCTGCCGGTCGTGGTCGTTCCTTTCAGTTTCACAACCATGGTCGCCGGTCTGGTGTGCGTCCTCAATACCAGGTTGGGTGTTCTTCCTTTGGTGCTATCCCTAACCATCAGATGCAGCAACAATACGGGCCTTTTACATCTCCAGCATGGGCTACACGTCCTGGTTCTGATGGGCTTCTTGGCCCTGCTCCTGAGTGGTGTCCAAATTGTAATTCTAATCAACATGGTTTACATCAGTGTTCACATCTGTTCACCGTACCCCAAATTGCTACAGTTCCTTTTCCTGGTATGCATCATGTTGCTGATCCCACTTGGTACCCAGATATGGGGGCTACTCATCATATGACTGCCCCCCAGTTAATAATCAACAATCTTATGGAGGTCCTCACAATGTTTATATGGGTAATAGGGATAGTATGCACGTTTCCCATACCGGTACCATTCCTCTTTTCTTTGGCTCTTCTCAATTTTGTCTAAACAATGTCTTTCGTAGTCTTTCCATTTGTAAAAATATTATTTCTGTTGCTCGATTTACAAAAGATAATGTCTTTTTCCTATTTGCTCATGATTTCTATCAGATTTATTGCTTACTTACTGGTCGTCTTTTGTTTCAGGGGCCCTGTAAAGATGGGCTATATCCACTCCACCTCTCCAATGTCTCTAGTCCTCCACAAGCTCTTGCCTTTATCCATTCTTCTATATGGCACAATCGGTTGGGTCATCCGTCATCCACTATTCTTTTGCATCTCGGTGCTATATTAAATTTCAAGTTGTCTTTTCGTTCTTTTTGTCGTGACTGTGCGATGAGTAAATATTATGTTGTCTTTACAGATGAATTTTTGCGATACACTTGGGTTTATCCCATGCGTCGTAAAAATGAGGTGTTAACTCATTTCCAAACACTGGTGGCCTTAGTTCAAAACCTTTTTAATCACACCAACAAATTCCTTCAAAGTGATAATGGTACGGAATACGTTAATAAGGCATTCCTTTCCTATTGTACCTCTTTGAGAATTCAACAGAGATTTTCTTGCCCTCATACACCACAACAAAATGGTCTTGCTGAACTCAAGCATCGTCATATCATTTGCATGACCCGTAGTCTCCTACTCATCTTAGATGTTCCCCAAAAATTATGAGTTGAAGCAGTCTTAACTTGTGTCTACCTCATTAATATTTTACCCACACCTACTATTGATTGGTATACTCCGCACACTCGTCTTTTTGGTCGTCAACCAACCTACTCCTATGTTCGAGTGTTTGGGTCTTCTTGTTTTCCTTATCTTGGGTCTTATTTCCCTAATAAACTTTCGGGTCGTAGCATCGAATATATGTTTCTTAGTTATTGTTCTCAACATAAAGATTATCGATGTCTTGATCCAAACACTAGTAGTGGCTGTGTCTACGAGTGTCATCTTTAACGAAACAGTTTTTCCTTATAAAACTATGCAGGTGCACAATTCAGGCTCGCTGGAATTCATTCTCTTCTCCAGCCTAAAATCTCAGGCCTAAGTCCCTGGCTCCGATCCAGCCCATGACTCAGATGTCCCTATTGCTGCTCCCCGCACCCACATCGAAACAACAGTGTCAGAGAACGAGCTATCTTCTTCATTGAAGACCACATCGGCGCGCCCGCCACCACTGCCACCCCTGCCGCGTCGCTCATCCACCCCTGTCATAACATGCACACGCCGCCGACCGCTCCCTTCCTCTGCCGTACCGCTGCCGCATGATACCACATCGGCGTTACCTACTTCACAGCCGATCCCACCTCCCTCTTCTTCTCCGTTGTAGGCTCCTCCTCCATCTTCAATACCCATCGCTGCCTCCTCTGCTGTAGCTCCACCGTCCGACGTGTCCCTAGTTCATCCTTCATCATCAGCTACTGCTTGCAATTCGACTAGTCCATCTTTGCCATCCTCCACATCCGGTGCAGCTCAGTCTTGTCCTCAGACTCTTCTCAAAATGAAATTGTTAAGCTCTGCCACCTCCCTCATAGTATGATCAAGTACCCGATTTCAAAAGCTCTTATCACTGTTATTGACAATGCATAACCAACCTGTTATTCCCAAGCTTCCAAACATGAAGTATGGCGCGCTATGATGAGCGAGGAAATCAATGCTTTGCTCAAAAATAATACTTGGACCTTGGTACCTCCTTCTCCCTCTCAAAAACCGGTCGGTTACAAATGGGTATTCCGCATCAAGCACAACTCTGCTGGTATTGATTACGATGAAATATTTAGCCCTGTGATTAAACCTACTATAATTTGTGTTGTGTTATGCATTGCTGTCTCTCGGGGATGGTCACTTCGTCAGTTAGACATTAAAAATGCTTTTCTTCATGGTCTGCTCAAGAAGGATGTTTTTATGGTCCAACCTTCTAGTTTTGTTGATTCAGCAAAGCCTTCCTATGTCTGTAAGCTCAATAAGGAGTTGTACGGTCTCAAACAAGCTCCTAGAGCCTGGTTTCATCAAATGACCTCATTCTTGTTGTCCGTGGGTTTTGTTCAAAGCTTGGCTGATTTATCACTTTTTATTTTTCAGCAAGGGCCAAATATCATCTACTTTCTTTTATATGTTGGTGATATAGTGATCATAGGGAGCAATGATACGCTAATCTAGAGTTTTATTGATTCTTTGGGACGTGGTTTTGGTATGAAAGACCTTGGCACTCTCTATTATTTTCTTGGCTTACAGGTTACTAAACAGCATGATGGCATTCATATCAGTCAGCTAAAATATGCTTATGATATCCTTGATAAGCATGGCATGTTGGAGAGTCAACTGGTTAGCACACCCATGTCCTCAAAAGCAGTACTCACTTCTGCTGCTGGTGATCCCCTTGTTAATCCCACAGTCTTCAGAGAAATCATTGGCTCCTTGCAGTATCTCACAATCACAAGACTTAACATTACCTTCGCCGTCAACTCTCTCTCGATCCCAGTACATGAGTCAGCCATGTTCTTCTCACCTCATTACTGCTAAGCATGTCCTACGTTACATCAAGGGCACTCTGGATCGTGGTCTCTTCTTTGGTCCTCAACGCACCTCTGCTCATCTATCTGCTTATGTCGATGTCGATTGGGCTGGATGTCCTGACTCTCGCCGCTCGATATCAGGGTATCTCATGTATATTGGCTCTGCTTTGGTCTCTTGGTGTTCTAAAAAGCAACCAACGATCGCACCTTCCAGTGCGGAGGCTGAGTATCGATCTCTTTCCCATGCAAGTGCCGAGACCACATGGTTAGCTTTCTTACTCTATGATTTTGCTGCAAACATTCAGTTTCCCATTCTTCTACATTGTGATAATCTTAGTGCCACATATATGGCATCTACTCCTGTTTTCCACGCCCGCACCAAGCATATTGAGCTTGAATATCATTTTGTTTGTGAGAAAGTGGCTCTAGGGAGTCATAGAGTTTGCTTTATTCCTTCGGTTGATCAGCTTGCCGACCTTCTGACTAAATCTCTTCATAATCACACCATCATGAGCTCCTCGCTAGCAAACTTGTTCGCTAGGACCCTCAAGTTTTAGGGGGGGGAGGGGGGGGGGGGGGGTGTTAGAGCAAATTCCTCTGAGCATTCATAGACAACAATTGTTGATTGTGTAACTGTAAATCTAGAGTCATTATAGCAGATAATAATTGTAGGATCAGTTTTGATATTGTATCAATCACACCCATGGTTGACAACAACCAGATCATACTCCCCCTATATATATTGTATATTGTATAGAACAAGATCAATGCATTGAAAACTATTTTCTAACCTCAGCAACAAACCCGGCTTCGCACCAGCACACATAGCCTATTGAACAATGCAAAATTTGCAGCAATTGGCTCGGCAACGATTAGTCTCTGGACTTGACATGCTTCAGACTTAACTCAACCGTCGCATTGGATTGGCTATATCCCTGACCAAACCCTCACCCTTTGTCTCGCTTCGGCTCGGTCTCAATGTAGCTCTGGCCTTGCCATGGCCTCGGCTTTGGCTTGGCCCCGGCCTTGCCTTGGCATCGGTCTTGGCTCAGCCACGCCACCAATGATGGCCCCGGGTCTGTCTCTCTCTCCTCTAGGCTATGCTCTCATTGTCAATGCTGGTATTCAGTGAATAAATGCATACTTTTCTTAAGTTATATGGATGCCATAACTACCTAATCGACCTCAATGCACCTTGTTTTGTGATGATATATTGCCTCACTCCACTTTGTGAGGGATCGCCATGTCTTATATAGATGTTTGATTCAATTAACATTGTTTTTGTAGATGTTTCTCAGCGAGATCGAGTGTTTGTTGGGTTGTGCAACGACTCACACTATTCTTCAGAATATTGGACTTTCAATATCGGAGACTAGGGGGCAATGTTTGGGCCACAATTGGAATTTACTGCAATTGGGCTTTTACCCTGAGGCCCAGAAGGGTTTAAGTTGAATCAAATCCAGTATGAGCACTTCCTCTTCCATTGGGGGAAGATTGCTTGGAACAAAAGCATTGATTTGCTACCCGATCAGATTGAGGTTATTTTGTAGTAATCCAATTACACAAATATACGAATTACCTTAACGGATAATAAGGTGTAAACGCTGATTGGGTTAACTAGGGATTGTTTCGGATAGCAATCTATTTCCGAAAGGTATCTTAAGCCAAATCAGTGATTGATTCTCTGTGGAGTCGATTTGGCTTATCTTGGCTTTAATTGAGGGACGATCCGGGCAATATACGGCGTGGCGTGAGTTCCCTAAGTAAAAGGAAAGACCGATCTCAAGTTATTCTTGATTGATTTAATTGGAGGCGGTTTGGGGAAGGACAATCCTAGTCAATCCCGGAATCCGCCAGTCTGGATCTTCAAGCATTAGGGTTTCGGGAACCATATAAATATAACTCTTTTGCAACTGAAAAAGGCTTCTCAACCATCTACAAACAAACTGAAAATATTAGATAGAACGAGAATACAATATAAACAAAAATATTCAGCGGAAGAAATATAGCAACAAAATATGCAACTGTATTAATTTGATACTGAGTTACAAATTTTCTGTCAACTACACAAGTTGAGGTTGCAACGGAAGACTACACAAGTCTTGATCTTCTAGACACTAAGTCCACACAATACTAGAGACACAAAGTCCACAAAGACACTAAGTCTACACAATACTAAGGACACTAAGTCCACACTCAAATCGACACTAAGTCGTAAACACAATTCTTAAGCACACTTAGACAAAAACTGTTTCTCTCACAACTCTCTCTTGTTTTATGCTTACTGCCTTCTATATCAATATCAAAGACATTAGATATCAATAGACATCTACCCGATCAAACACAAACCTCCCTCTTGATATCTTCTAATTTCTCTACATACCAATCTTCTATATGTTTTCTGTGTATCTCGGCAACACTTCTTTTTCTCTCCTTGTGTTTCTTTGTATCTCTGTGTCTTTCTTATAGGCAGCAGGGCACCTATATATAAGCATCAAGGCCGGCAACACAACTTGGCAACCAAGTCATCCAACCCGGCAATCTCTCTAGTGTTCCTTGGCAACCAAGATATAGGAACAAGAAACTAAATCGGCAACTACACAAGGCTGCCTTGATGATCAAGTCTTTGCAAAGAGTCCATCACGTAACAATTGCCTAATACTCAACCCGACAGATTTCTTAAAACAATATGACTTGAAAACCAAGTCTCTACAGCATCAATTGATTAACTTACTTGATCATCAAGTTAATTAACTTGATTACCAAGCACAACAACACATGCTACCATAATGTCCTTAACTCAGCCGAGCCAAGAACTCTGCACAAACCAAACTCCTTTCTGCAATATCCACCCGAGCCAAGACTTCATCAAGAACTGATCACACCCCTTCAGTAACTTCTTCAATTTGATTAGGACACCCAAAGTTTCCAAGTAGCACTAGGAAACCTCCAAACGCATCAAACTAACTCCAACTAATCCATGCTTTCTCTTTGGACTTCATGAACAACCATGGGAGGACAATTAAGTACCTTCAATCTCCCCCTTTGTCCTTCCATGGACTTCCTTTTCATCAAGCTTCTTCAAAAGAAAAACACAATAAAATGAATGTATTAGAAACTGTAAAATTAAAGAAACACTCATATAACATGTAACTAAAAACACAACAATGTAACACAAAACAAACATTGAGTTTATTAATATTGTGACAAAGCACATACTACAAACTCTCACATTACATTCCTACTTTGAGAATTGAAAGAAACACAATATAACTTGAAAGACAAACAACCTCAAAAAGCCTAAGCCTAAACAAGGACTAACAAAAAATAGAACTTGAAACAAAGAGAAAGGCCGGTAAGCTTGATTTCTCCCCCTAAGTCCATGAAGGACAAAGAGAAAGAAACACACAATGCACAAGAGACAAGCATTTAGCCATCAAAAGGACCACGAGGGTGAGGGGTATCCGGACGACATGGATGGTCAGGAGCAGTTTTCCAACGATCATCACCAGCATCTCTTGCATTGCCCTCCATGCGACTATGTCATCTAGACAGGGAACGCCAAGCGTCAGAGGACAGACCAGCAGCAGTCCTAGCTTGTGCCTCTTCATGCTGTTGAAATTGAATGAGAGAGTTCCAAAGGTTGACACCAGCAGGAGTGGCACCAGACGAGGGAACCGCAATAGGGGAAGCATTAGGTATTGATGCTGGAACAGATGGTTGAGACACAGAATGACGCACAAGTGAGTCGACAGAGCTAGCAATTTGTGAAAGCCATTGCATGATGGCAGTACGTTCATGATCAGCAGCCCTCTGGACGCGATCAATTTGAGATGTCATATGATGGCCAAGCCTTGCCATTCCGACCACGATGTCATGGAAAGAATTGGAATCATGCTCCTCCCGGTGAAGTTGATCAGCCTCAAGTCTCCGAGCTTCAGCACGAGCATGCAAATACGCTATAGATCGTTGGTTATCAAGATCCTCCAAAGTACGAGCTCGCATAGCCGCACGATGCTCACGGCGAGAGGCAGGATGTTCATGGCGAGGCTCCCTTCTTACAGGCATACTGATTTTGATTTTAAGAGCAAGAAGAAGAATAGATTGTATGGAATGAAAGAAACCAAAGATATCAAACGCATATATATAGGAGGAAGCACCAGACCAAGAAAACACAAAAGGAGTTATAAACGAACAGACTTTCATAAGGTTGAAGAATCCTGTGAAAAATTGAACAGAAAAAGATAATCATGAAGAAGATAATCATAATGAGTCTTTTTGAAGAAGAGATGGAAGAAGATACTCTTACCGAATTACTCTAGTTGATTCAGGATAATCATCAGGAAGTACTCTAGTTGATTTGTAGAAGAGAAACTCTTACCGAAGTGTTGAGTTGAGTCGTCCAAAAGTCGATAGAGTTCAAACATTGATAGGACAGTATTGATTCGTTAATGTATTGATGTAGTACAATAGCAAAATGTCAATTAAAATTTGAAAATACCACAACAATACAAATCGGATAAAGACATCTTATGTAAGTATTTTCAACTCATTGTCTATTATTCTACTGTAATGCATAACATAAGATTACTAGAGACATTATAAACATAAAAGTGAGCATCATAAAAGAATCCATTTTGCACATAATATTATCAACTGAAAATTATAGGCAAATTAGATTAAGCATACTACACGAATACTCGATCGGACTAAGATACTCAGAACACTAAAAATTAAATAGAGAACCCACATACAAGATAGTAACATATAGTTCGTGCAAAACACGTATCCATGAATAATAAATATGATATAACCGATCAGTAGAGGTTAGTAAGAATTATAACTACAATTCAGAGCTTTTGTAAGACTGTTCACTATGCAGAGACATTAGCCAGCGTAAATACGTGAGGTGCGTTACATTTTGTGCTTCAATGTGAAGAAGAATTTTAGAGGAGTAATTAAGTTCGCAAGCAAAATGTCCAACAACTCTCCCCCTTATTCCAACCATCTTTATTCTTTTATAATACGTGAACAGTAAAGTGACAGTAACTCCCAAGTCAGATGACTTTAGGGTACTAGACATAACAAGGATCTCACATGGTCAACTAAACTGACACAGTTACAATTAACCACCGGGGTGACCAAACCAGTCCATTCCAACAGGCATCGAGTAGTTAGTCAATGCCTAAAGAGTAGAACTAGCCTGGCCACAAGAATACAATTTTTTTTTTTTTTTTTTTTTTTTTAACACCGGCTCCTGACTAGGTGACTCGACTCAAAAATAATTCCTCACAGAGAAAGCACATGTGAATTGTGTGAATTTACAAAGGCTAATGAAACTGAAGCAAACAAGCAGACAAAAACGTAGACAAGAGAAATAATCCTTACAAAAAAAATGATCAGGAACACCACATTTATTATCAAGGCAAGGTTTAGATCAAGAACTATATAAACGTACCTTGTAGAGTGTCCCATGATTTAAGATTTAATATTTCGAACAAACTCCAATGGCGTTTCAAAGAACCATGAAACGTTCAGTATCCAATGGTTTTGTGAATATGTCAGCCCATTGATAGTCAGTAGATACAAACTCTAAGGCAAGTATTTCTTTCTCAACAAGTTCACGAATAAAGTGATACCTTATATCTATGTGTTTTGTTCTAGTATGCTGTACATGATTTTTAGATATATTTATAGCACTGGTATTGTCACAAAAAATAACTAGTTTTCCTTGTGGAATGCCGTAGTCACTTAACATATTTTTCATCCATAGTAATTGAGTACAACAACTACCTGCTGCCACATATTCAGCCTCAGCAGTAGAAAGAGACGTGCAGTTTTGTTTTTTACTATGCCATGCGACAAGATTCTTACCAATGAAGAAACAACCCCCACTGGTGCTTTTTCTGTCTTGGATATTACCTCCCCAATCTGCGTCGGAGTATCCTGCAATTTCAGCATTAGAGGAGTTTGTATAATAAATTCCACAATCAATACTTCCGGATACATATCGAAAAATTCTTTTTACAGCATTCAAATGAGACTCCTTGGGATTTGCTTGGAACCTGGCACAAACTCCAACACTGTAAGAAATATCAGGTCTACTTGCAGTAAGATAAAGTAAGCTTCCAATCATGCTACGATATATGGTTTGATCTACAGATTTTCCACTTAAATCATGACATAATTTTGTAGTAGTGTTCATAGGTGTTTTAACAGTTTTTAAACCGGTCATATCAAATTTCTTTAGCATATTTTCAGCATACTTAGTTTGATACAGAAAGATGCTATTTTCTTTCTGTTTTATTTGTAGCCCTAGAAAGTAAGTTAACTCACCACACATACTCATTTCAAATTTACTAGTCATGATAGTATTGAATTCTTTAACTAAAGCATCAGAAGTAGCACCGAAAACTATATCATCTACATACACTTGAGCTACTACAAAATGTTTTCCAATATGTTTGATGAAAAGAGTTTTGTCCACATTTCCTTGAGAGTATCCTTGAGAAATTAAATAAGTAGACAACTTTTCATACCATGCACGAGGAGCTTGTTTTAGTCCATATACTGCCTTTTTTAGTTTACACACATATTCTGGATGATGTATATCATGGAATCCTGGAGGTTGTTCCACATATACTTCTTCACGAACTTCACCATGTAGAAATGCAGTTTTTACATCCATTTGATATAGTTTGAAACAGCATATGCATGCAATGGAAATTAAAATTCTAATAGACTCAAAGCGTGCGACAGGGGCAAATGACTCGTCAAAATCAAGTCCTAAGATTTGGGAGTAACCTTGAACTACTAACCTGGCCTTGTTTCGAGTAACATTACCATGTTCATCAACTTTATTTCGAAAAATCCATCTTGTGCCGATAACATTGACGTATTCAGGTCTTGGAACTATTGTCCAACCATCATTTTTCTCGAATTGATTTAGTTCCTCTTGCATGGCTACAATCCATTCATCGTCCTTGAGAGCTTCCTGTACATTCTTTGGTTCAATCAGGGAAACAAAACCAAAGCAAGATAATTCATTAGTTTCACGTATTTTTGCTTTTATGAAACAATGTAAGGCTTTATTTAGTTCAACGAATTCTAAATCTTGATTTGTATCTTGTTCATTCTGATTATTTTTATACTGAACTAGACGACCTCTGGTTACTCTTCCTTCTCCAATATCACTTATAATATCGTTAACAGAATGATCTTTTTGAACCTGTTTTAAATCTAGTAGCTGGCTGTAGATTGTTATCAACTTCCTCATTTTCATCAATGTTGCTTTCTTGTTCAGTATTTTTCTTTTCTTTGGTTTTTACATTTTCAGAAAGGATGGAGCTAACATGATCATAATTATCGTTAACAGTGACGTTTATAGATTCAATAACCGATCTGGTTTCTTTGTTATAAACACGATAAGCTCTACTATTTGAGGAGTAACCAATAAATATACCTTCATCAGCTCTGGATTCAAATTTTGCTAGTCTTTCACGATCTTTTAAAACATAACAAGGATTTCCAAATACATGAAAATAACTTACATTCGGTTTCTTACCTTTCCATAATTCGTAGGGTGTATTTTTCGTACCTGATCGAAGTAGAACACGATTTCCAACATAACATGCAGTATTAACTGCTTCTGCCCAAAAGTTTTCACTGAGCCCAGAAGAGTGAATCATAGCCCTAGCCATATCAAGAAGAGACCTATTCTTACGTTCTTACGTTCTACGATTCCATTCTGTTGTGGAGTTATAGGTGCCGAAAATTCATGAAAAACACCATTGTCATCACAGTATTTTGCAAATTTTTCATTTTTAAATTCAGTACCATTGTCGGATCTTATTTTAGTTATTTTCAACTTCTCCTGATATTTTTCGTTTAATAAACGTTTGATAATAATAGAGAAGGATTCAAAAGTCTCACCTTTGTCATTTAAGAAATCTACCCAAGTGAATCGTGAGAAGTCATCAACGATTACAAAAATATATTTCTTACCAGCAAGGCTAAGGTTTGCCGACGGTCCCATTAGATCCATATGAAGAAGTTGTAATGGCATGGTTGAAGGATTTGAACTTACAACTTTGTGACTTGCTTTCGTCAATTTTCCTGTTTTACAACCACCACAGATAATGTCAGTTCGTCCTTTTAGTTTGGGTAATCCTCTTACCAGCTCTTGATTGGATATTTTAATCAGATCCTGAAGATTCATGTGTCCAAGTCTTTTGTGCCATAGCTCCATTGTTTCATCAGCTGAGCATGTTCTGAGGCATTTCAAAGATTCATTAGAAACATGATAACAATTATCGTCTGATCTAGACCCACCCAAAATCAAATTTCCTTGCAGATCAAAAACAATACATCTCCTTTTGTTAAACCATATATCCTCATACTCATCCGCAAGTTGAATTACACTGATTAGGTTAGTTGAAAGGCCATCAACATAGAGTACATTATTTAAGCAAGTGGTATTTTGAACAATTACCGTACCCTTTCCTCTGATTTTTGCTTTTCGTCCATCACCAAAGGTGACAGAACCTGAATTACCTGTCTCTTGAAAATTTACAAAGAATGATTTGTTTCCACACATGTGTCTGGAACACCCACTATCTTCTCTTCTAACAGATAAGACAGTAATAGCGACATTGCAAAAAGCTTCAATATGATTAGCTTCATAGTCAATATTCGTATGAGAGAGATTACATAAAAGATTTGAGAAACTAAAATCTTGTTCAGAATTTTCTTCAGGTTTCTGCACTTCAATTGATTTGGTTAGTCCTACAAAGTGTGAAATGTCACGCAACAGACAATTATGTTGATCCAAGGTAGTTTTTAAACTTTGAAAATAACTTTCGGTATTTGAAGACAGTTTATCAATTTTTGAATCAATAGATGGTCTGAATCCTGGAACTGTACTATTTTCATTTACCTTAGTTAAGACATCCCCAGAGTTGATATTCTTATTATACCCTATTCCAGTTTTATCTTTATAAGATTTTCCTGAACTAATAATGTCGGAGAGAATTTGTGAGCTATTTCTGAATATTCCTACTTTGTCTTCAGTTTTCTCAAGTGAGTCTTGTAAAAGATCTATTTTGTTTTTCAACATATTAATGATATTTTCTTTCTCTCCAATTTCATTTTGTAGATTTTTTATCTTTGCAAGTAGACGTTTTTCCTTGAACAATTCAGTTGAAGAGTTCATTGAGGGCATACTTGAATTATGTATCCATATTTTTTTCTCCTCTAGTAAGTCTCTTACCTGAGTTTTCAAATCCCTGTTCTGTTCCGAAACAGATTCAGCAAGTTTAATGATTCTGTTTTGGTATTCGATCATCTCTTCTTCCTCCTCTTTTTCTTGTTGAAACTCATTAAGATCGACCTCTTCCTCGACTTCAAGTTCATCATCCGTCCCTGTGAAGTTTAAGCAGAAAGAAGATACAAGAGCAAAATTTTTGTTTTTCTTGTCGTTACATTCTTCTTCTTCGTCGCTCCAAGTTAATTTGTACGCCTTCTTTTCTGTGCTAAAATTTTTATTAGTGCAGTTTGAAGCAATATGACCATATTGATTACAATTATAGCACCTAGGTCTAGATCGAAAATTTTGAGAAGACATGTTGTTTTGATTGTTTTGGGACCCTAGGTTTCTTTGAAAATTACTATTTTGATATTGATTTCCACGATTTTGAAAGCTCCTGGAAGCTTGATTATTTTGATTAATTTTATTATTTCTGAAATTTGTAGTTCTCTGATTAATCATGCGTTTCAGACCATTAGCTAAGAACAAGAGTTCATCATCATCTGTTTTTTCATTTTTCACATGATTATTTGTTTTCTCTGCTATAGATAGAGCAAGGTTTTTAGGGGACATACCTTTTGGCTTGTTCTTACCTTTAAGCTCGTTCTCCCAAGCTTTAATGTCTCCGATCAACAATTCTACAGAATGTTCATCCAAATTTATTGATTGTTGAATTACGGTTTTCTTCATAGTATATCTTTCTGACAAGGATCTCAAAATTTTCCTGATGATGTCTGATTCAGACATAGGTTTACCTAGACTTTCAACTAAACTTGTTAGTTCAAAAACACGTGCATAAAATTCATCAATAGTTTCTTCATCATATTGTTCTAATTTATCAATTTCTGCATGTGCAAGCTGAACTCTTTGTTGTTTAATCAGATCATTACCTTCATTTAACGTACACAATTTTTCCCATACCTGTTTAGCAGTTGTACAATTTTGTACCTTTTTCTTTTCAGCTTTGGTCAAAGCATTATATATTGCAGTTAGGGCTTTATGATTAGCCTCATATTGCTTGACATGTTCCTCTGACCATTTTTCTTTGGGAATTAATGTTTCCTCACCTTCAGTATTTACCGAGCCTTCTTCTCCCTTTTCTTTCTTTAAGGTTGGATGTTTCCATCCAATCTGAACGCTTCTCCACGTGTAATAGTCTATTCCACACAGAAATGACTTCATTTGGATCTTCCATTGAGCAAAGTCCATCTCGGATATTTGTGGAGGTCGATTCATCGTGTTTCGTTCCATCTACCACAGGATCCACCGAATTTTTTCAGTACCTGCTCTGATGCCAATTGAAAATATTAGATAGAACGAGAATACAATATAAACAAAAATATTCAGCGGAAGAAATATAGCAACAAAATATGCAACTGTATTAATTTGATACTGAGTTACAAATTTTCTGTCAACTACACAAGTTGAGGTTGCAACGGAAGACTACATAAGTCTTGATCTTCTTGACACTAAGTCCACACAATATTAGAGACACAAAGTCCACAAAGACACTAAGTCTATACAATACTAAGGACACTAAGTCCACACTCAAATCGACACTAAGTCGTAAACACAATTCTTAAGCACACTTAGACAAAAACTGTTTCTCTCACAACTCTCTCTTGTTTTATGCTTACTGCTGATGGAGCTATAATACGAGCACAATCTGTACCTGCAAAACAACTTCATACACATATTACCCTCTTGTGTCATCGTTAGTATAGGACAAGTAGGGATCGTTCAATCCGGGGAAATCAGGGCGTTCAATCACATAAAGCATTACAAAATCATATGGGGGAGTTTGAGAATTTGTTTCTATATTCTACACGAAATTAAATCCTAAATTACATATATACATATGATCGACATCTTTCACACAATACACATCACACAAAACTCACATGCACATAACAAACCGATCAAACAACAATACGGCAGCAACTTTATTGAATCCGATTTCATGCAATTTAGTTCCAATTATAACTAGAGCCCTTCGTGGTTCATCCAATCATTCAAAACTCCTCAATTATTTAGAATTAGCTTCGTGCATAACCCTAAACATAGTGCTAATCAGTTTAAAGACACTTCGTGTAGAAATTAAACCAAGAAACACATAAGCACAATGAGTTGAATTGGAAACATGCAACAAGTATGGCGTCACCTCACCTTGCTTCAACATGCATATTTTCTGAATTACTCTATCCCTTAGAACCAATACAAGATAAATCAACTTCGTGTATAACTTACCTCATATTTGTGGTTCGGTAACATAAAGAATTAAACCCAAAATCAGCCTAGCTAAAGCTTTTCTTAACCCTAAAACTTGTTGTGCATACGAATTCAGAAAATAAACCAAATAAAATAATCAAATCATGCAACAAAGTTACTGCCCTATTATCATACAATCAATTCGTCATACATATGTTCATCAATTAGACAAAAAGAAAACCAAAACACAAAACATAATTTCGGAAATCCAATGTAAAATTAATAAAACCAAATAACAAATCACAAATCCTTACAAACTTCATAGACAAAGTTAAGTAATTATACAGAAAATTACAAGCCATGAGAGATGAGTGAATCAAACTTTAAAAGAAACCTTGTAGAGGAATTGGCAAAGAGGATTCGGTGGTGATGATATGTGATCGGTGGTGGTGATGAACTATGGTGGATTCGGCTTGTAAAAGTGTATGGGATTTGTGGTGCTAGTTGGACAGAGTTTTGGCTAGTGAAAAGTGAGAGAGAAGAAGATGTTTTCTGTGTGAAAATCGTCAAATAAATAGAGGCCAAAGGGTGGCTGCAACTAGGGTTCACAAAACCTAGTTTTTCTCAAACTTATCATGCTGGCAGATTTGACCTTCGAGTGAAGATTCTGGAATATCTTTCTCTAGAAAATAGATATTAAGGTGATTCCAGTTGGGTGGGAAACTAGACTCCCGTAGCTTTCTATCCATATAAGGCTCGAACTCTAATTCATTGTGCGCTGTCCGGGAGAGTCCGTGGAAGTTGGATGACATGCACAGGAATTCTATCGAATTTGATCAGGATTTGTTGCGATTTTCTTCCTCTATTTTCTGCCGAAAATTCCCAAGATAATGACTGAATAATTGAGCAATATCTCTCTAAGTTTTCTATGAATTAATTCAGCCAAAAATCTTGCACAAAGGATGGAATTCAGTCCACATTCGTAAGCCAAATCCATGTAGAACTCGGTTTAGGTTTTCTTCTTTCGGCAGACTTGACCTTCGTGCATTCAAACTGGCATAACTGTTTACTCTGGAAAGATTTTGCTGCGATTCCAAGTCCCAGAGAAACTAGACTCGTAGAGCTTTCAAACGGCGTATGGCTCGTTCTCTGGTTCCAAGCGATGTGTCCCACAGAAATTCCGGAAATCAGGACACAGTCATAGGAAAATTCTGGTAGTCCCTGGATTGGTTTGCTCAAACTGCCAAGTTGCAGCCTTCATTTGGGTGACTCTCCGAACTCCGATTGATCTGAAATTTTGACACAATACACTTTAGCTTACCAGTTATATGAATACCAAATTTCATCAAATTTGGAAAAGGATAAATCAGTTTAGCACGAGCCTCAAAATCACGAAAAAGACATATTTTACTTTATTTCCAGATTTCTATACTTAGTCTTTTTTCTGACAATTAAGCACATTTTCTCCAAAACTCTACCAAAGGGACACTAAACTAAAATATGACTCTATCTTACAATAATAAGGGTTAAGCATTGGATAAATGGGGGTAAAAACATATTAATAACGTCACATTTTATGCTCCTATCAACTACCCCACACTTAGCTTTTGCTAGTCCCTTAGCAAACTAAATTAAGCTAGACTCTAAACAAACTATTGCCCCTAACAATTTGTCTCAGGCTCGTATGTACACATAGCTTTCAAGTTAATGCATGAGAATGCTAAGCACGAAAATTCCAAGTTTCATGAACATGTGACATCAATATGAACATATAAGAGCAAAAGGTAAGCATGTAAACATGTTAAAGCTAATCCAATCCTCCTCACTAGGCATACTCTCTTCTTTTCTCTCGAAGCATGGTTATTCACACATAAGTATATGCAAGTGAAAGATAACGAATTACAAAGAGTGACTTGCATATATCAAAGAAATGAAAGCATTTTGTGAATTTTTATGGAAAAACCTCATATGATAACTATATGCACCAATGAACCAAAACCATATGCTTACTCTTGAGATAATCTCCACAAATCAAGTTTAACCATCTTAAGAATCATGAAAAAGATCAATAAAAGGGTTGTAATGGGGCTAGGCTAAGAGGTATTCGATATTTGGATAAAGAGGCTCAAAACGTCACCGTGGCCTTTGGCAAAGCTTAATCTCCTTATGTCTTCTCGCCAAGGGTCAAATTTCATCTTGTTGGACCCTTACTTCATTCTTTTCTTCCCATAATATTACAACAAAATTCAAAACAATAGCCCTGCATAATTTTCTTTTTCTTTTCTATGCCGTGCCTATGCCTTGTCTTTTCTTTTCTTGCTCACGGTTTCGTTTCTTTTTTTTTTTTTTTTTTTTTGAGCAGAATTTTTCTTTCTTTTCTTTACTAAGGCACGGCATGCACATACATTTTTCATAATTACTCATAGCTAAGTCTACCCCACACTTGTTCTTCTTCATCACTTCACGCAAAAACGCTTTCAAAAATCAAGCTTTGCCGACACACAATGGTCAAGACATCACTATACTAAGCTCATGGAAAGTGTTTAAGGGTGATGAAAGAAAAGGCTAAATGTTGGCTCAAAAGGGGTTTACTAAGGTGTCCCACGACGGGCTCCAATAGGGCTCATGCTTTATTTGGCAATGGTGGTAAACCTAAGAGATCTTTATTCAATCATATTCAAAATCAAGGTATCTTATGATATAAACGTTTCGAAAATCAACAAGAGTAAGTTCTAGCATTCTAGAGTTCATTAAAAAGCTATGGCACAAAGTCATTGAATAATCAAAGAATTATGAGGTTTCATGCTTCTTATGAATCTATCGAATTTTATCTTTTTATCACTCAAGAAGAAAGCAATTTGGCTCTACAACTCACATAGGTTGTTATGGAAACAAACTAGCTAAAACATGCATGCTTCGTTAATCAACAAGTCCTACATGCTCCTACCAATGCACAAAATCCATGAAACTCACAATTTTAATTGTATGCACAACTATCATCTATGTATGCAAAGAGGAGAAAAACATCATTGACATATTAGGGGCATCCTAAGACTCAAAATAAACAATTTAAACACTCTATTTTTGCATTATATTTTTCTGGATTTTTCTTTTCTAAACTAAGAACATGAAGACATAAACGGAATACGTTATCCCACCCCACACTTAGAAAATTACATTGTCCTCAATGTAAGCATAGAATTATAGCAAGGAATTTCCTAAGCATGCAATTGTCTAACACATTCCAACATATCATCACAAACCAAAGAAAAGGAGAAGGGTTAAGAAATTTCAAACTCTCGGTGATGGCTCCTTCACTTTTCTTTGATCGAATTGGGTTGCCTCCCAAGTAGCGCTTTGTGTTTATAGTCCATAGCCTAGACTTCTCACCGCGTGTAGTATTGTGTGTGTTCATCTTCACTTGCTCAACATTTTGAGGGCAGCAGCCCTCCTCTTGGCATAATTTTTCTCGGCAGCAACTCATGTACGGCTGCCGGCAATTGCAGGTCCGACAGCTCCTTGGTCTCGGCAGTGGGTTGCTTGGTACGCATGGGCAGTGGCATCGCAGGGTATGGCGTAGGCTGCAAGCCTCTCAGCGGGATGGCTCTCGGTAGGGGCAGGGTCTTCAGCAGACGTGTCTGCTTCTCTTGAGGCTTGATTTTGGGTGTGTTCCACTATCTTAATTCAAAAGTATTGTGAATCAATATTGTAGTGGACACACAGAGCTTTCCAACGGTATAAAATTCGCCTCAATCGGACCATTGAAAGTACTCCTTGTTGGGTCTTTAATCGGACCTATTGATCTGCCCAGTTCTCTGTTCTGCCAGATTGACCTTGCTTCACTCAAATTGAAACTGGGAATGGCTCGAGGCTCCAAATGCACTTCTGTAAAATACTACGAAAAGTAGACTCAGAGACCTTTCCAACAGTGTATGGCTCACTTTCCCATATTTTATGAGCTGACAACGGTGGCCTTCCAAAGTTGACAGACTGCATGCCCGATTTCTGTTTGGGCAGAACTTCCGTATTTCCTGCACTTTTCTTTCAAGTTCGACCTGCACACACACAAAACACATCAAAACGAACAAAAAAAATAAACTAAAATACAAGGATATACAGATTCATACAAGTGACGGTTTCAACAAATTTTTTCAAGGTTAGAAGAAGAAAATACAAGAGTTAGAACGTCATGTTAGAGAGTTAGGATATATAAATATACGTTAGAGTTAGAGACACAGATTGTTAACAAACTTTACATCACAAATTGATACAAAGTTACAAAGTACCACTTCATGAATCAAAACTTTATAATTTCCCCGGCAACGGCACCAAAAATTGATGGAGCTATTATCCAAGCACATTGTACCTGCAAAACAACTTCATACACATATTACCCTCTTGTGTCATCGTTAGTATAGGACAAGTAGGGATCGTTCAATCCGGAGAAATCAGGGCGTTCAATCACATAAAGCATTACAAAATCATATGGGGGAGTTTGAGAATTTGTTTCTATATTCTACACGACATTAAATCCTAAATTACATATATACATATGATCGACATCTTTCACACAATACACATCACACAAAACTCACATGCACATAATAAACCGATCAAACAACAATACGGCAGCAACTTTATTGAATCCGATTTCATGCAATTTAGTTCCAATTATAACTAGAGCCCTTCGTGGTTCATCTAATCATTCAAAACTCCTCAATTATTTAGAATTAGCTTCGTGCATAACCCTAAACATAGTGCTAATCAGTTTAAAGACACTTCGTATAGAAATTAAACCAAGAAACACATAAGCACAATGAGTTGAATTGGAAACATGCAACAAGTATGGTGTCACCTCACCTTGCTTCAACATGCATATTTTCTGAATTACTCTATCCCTTAGAACCAATACAAGATAAATCAACTTCGTGTATAACTTACCTCATATTTGTGGTTCGGTAACATAAAGAATTAAACCCAAGATCAGCCTAGCTAAAGCTTTTCTTAACCCTAAAACTTGTTGTGCATACGAATTCAGAAAATAAACCAAATAAAATCATCAAATCATGCAACAAAGTTACTGCCCTATTATCATACAATCAATTCGTCATACATATGTTCATCAATTAGACAAAAAGAAAACCAAAACACATAACAGAATTTCGGAAATCCAATGTAAAATTAATAAAACCAAATAACAAATCACAAATCCTTACAAACTTCATAGACAAAGTTAAGTAATTATACAGAAAATTACAAGCCATGAGAGATGAGTGAATCACACTTTAAAAGAAACCTTGTAGAGGAATCGGCAAAGAGGATTCGGTGATGATGATATGCGATCGGTGGTGGTGATGAACTATGGTGGATTCGGCTTGTAAAAGTGATGGGATTTGTGGTGCTAGTTGGACAGAGTTTTGGCTAGTGAAAATTGAGAGAGAAGAAGATGTTTTCTGTGTGAAAATCGTCAAATAAATAGAGGCCAAAGGGTGGCTGCAACTAGGGTTCACAAAACCTAGTTTTTCTCAAACTTATCCTGCTGGCAGATTTGACCTTCGAGTGAGGATTCTGGAATATCTTTCTCTAGAAAATAGATATTGAGGGGATTCCAGTTGGGTTGGAAACTCGACTCCCGTAGCTTTCTATCCATATAAGGCTCGAACTCTAATTCATTGTGAGCTGTCCGGGAGAGTCCGTGGAAGTTGGATGACATGCACAGGAATTCTGCCGAATTTGATCAGGATTTGTTGCGATTTTCTTCCTCTATTTTCTGCCGAAAATTCCCAAGATAATGACTGAATAATTGAGCAATATCTCTTTAAGTTTTCTATGAATTAATTCAGCCAAAAATCTTGCACAAAGGATGGAATTCACTCCACATTCGTAAGCCAAATCCATGTATAACTCGGTTTAGGTTTTCTTCGTTCGGCAGACTTGACCTTCGTGCATTCAAATCGGCATAACGTTTTGCTCAAGAAAATTTTTGCTGCGATTCCAAGTCCCAGAGAAACTAGATTCGTAGAGCATTCCAATGGCGTATGACTCGTTCTCTGGTTCCAAGCGATGTGTCCCACAAAAATTCCGGAAGTCAGGACACAGTCCCAGGAAAATCCTGGTAGTCCCTGGATTGGTTTGCTCAAACTGCCAAGTTGCAGCCTTCATTTGGGTGACTTCCCAACTCCGATTGATCTGAAATTTTGACACAATATACTTTAACTTGCCAGTTATATGCATACCAAATTTCATCAAATTTAGAAAAGGATAAATCAGTTTAGCACGAGCCTCAAAATCACGAAAAAGACATATTTTACTTTATTTCCAGATTTCTGACAATTAAGCACATTTTCTCCAAAACTCTACCAAAGGGACACTAAACTAAAATATGACTCTATCTTACAATAATAAGGGTTAAGCATTGGATAAATGGGGGTAAAAACATATTAAGAACGTCGCATTTTATGCTCCTATCAACTGCCTTCTATATCAATATCAAAGACATTAGATATCAATAGACATCTACCCGATCAAACACAAACCTTCCTCTTGATATCTTCTAATTTCTCTACATACCAATCTTCTATATGTTTTCTGTGTATCTCGGCAACACTTCTTTTTCTCTCCTTGTGTTTCTTTGTATCTCTGTGTCTTTCTTATAGGCAGCAGGGCACCTATATATAAGCATCAAGGCCGGCAACACAACTTGGCAACCAAGTCATCCAACCCGGCAATCTCTCTAGTGTTCCTTGGCAACCAAGATATAGGAACAAGAAACTAAATCGGCAACTACACAAGGCTGCCTTGATGATCAAGTCTTTGCAAAGAGTCCATCACGTAACAATTGCCTAATACTCAACCCGACAGATTTCTTAAAACAATATGACTTGAAAACCAAGTCTCTACAGCATCAATTGATTAACTTACTTGATCATCAAGTTAATTAACTTGATTACCAAGCACAGCAACACATGCTACCATAATGTCCTTAACTCAGCCGAGCCAAGAACTCTGCACAAACCAAACTCCTTTCTGCAATATCCACCCGAGCCAAGACTTCATCAAGAACTTATCACACCCCTTCAGTAACTTCTTCAATTTGATTAGGACACCCAAAGTTTCCAAGTAGCACTAGGAAACCTCCAAACGCATCAAACTAACTCCAACTAATCCATGCTTTCTCTTTGGACTTCATGAACAACCATGGGAGGACAATTAAGTACCTTAACAAACACAAGTTCTAGCGCAACGCTAACTTGCAAAGCCTCTCCGGAGCAACTCACGCAATTTGCCTCCACCTGCGATCGACCACGTCTCGCATTCGTGTCGAGCGGTTGCTGAGCCGATCGAGTCAGTCTGCTACTCCAGTAGCATTCGACTCAGTCCGCTACTTCGGTAGCAATCGAGTCGTTACCCCGGTAACACACACCCGTGGTCTTGGTTTAGCTCTGCTTTGCTTCTCCGGATCAAAGTAAGATCTTCAATCCTCAGGGGGTTGGGAAGAAAATCCTGTTAGAGAGTTCTTGGTGAGATCCTCCATCCTCAGCTCCCGCGTAACAGTTGCTTGGTCAAGAAGTCAGAGTTTATTGGACGCAGACGAGAGGACGCGCCAGGGGTCGTCCGCAGTCGAGTTGCACCACTCCAAAGGTGCTGGCACACCTAAGCACACAGAAGACACGAGAGGAGCACGCATCCTCCACCCCCAAGTGCTGACTGTTCGCCGGGTGTTAAATCCGCCACGAACATACATTTTTAAAACAAAAACCAAACCCAAAATGAACCACCACCAACAGTGAGCACGAGAAGAACATGAACCCATAATTACCACTCCTCAAATTTCTGTAATTTAAAGACTACAAATGATCAACTCAATTCCAACATATAAGGCAAAGCCTGAAATCAATTATGGCAACCACCACTATACACAGTAACCGACAACAGCAGCAGCAATAGGAGTAAAACCCCAAAATTCCAAAACGTCTATTTCTCCAATTCTCAACCAAAATGAAAACCAATTACAAAGGAAGATAAAGCCCAACGAGGTGCTTAATTGTGATACCTGAACTGGAATCAAGCTCGCCAGAAAGCAGAGTATAAGAGCAGAGAATTACCCAAACCCAGAGCTTCAATTAATCGAATCTCCCTCCTCAAAGCTTGTCTTGAAAAACCAACACTGCAGGGACATCGAGGACAACAATACAAAGCTACAGCTACCAGTTTTGCTTCCCGTCGTGACCGAAATCGGAGAACCCGAACAAAACAGTCGCCACCTTCCCTCCTTCGTTTCTCCCTCTTTACAGCTTGTCTCTGAAAACCAAAGCCATAGACAGGACCACGACGTCAAGACGAAGCCGTAGTCACCAATTCCTCCTCGAGAGACGGCCGGACGACAGAGGAAGGAGCTGAGCTCCATCGCTGCAGAGCAGCTCGAGACCGAGGTTGGTCTGGGCTTTGTTCTGTTGCATCTCAAGCAAAATCCAACTTATTTATACCCAAAATCCAACGGTCCAGATCTTGAAGTCAATCTTAATCAAACCGACTCTAAAAATCTATTTTCAATTAATCCTTTGATAATACCAACTTCCAAAAATCATTAAAAATAGTTCTAGTGTCCAAACGATGCACCGTAAAAAAAAACCAACGAACTCGTAACGAAGTCTACTTTAAACTTACGGCTCGAAAGTTAGAATTAGACAAACTAAAAATTTAATTAAATTTCAAAAGCTATAAGAAATGTAAATATAAGAGAAATCGTTATCAAAATAACTCGAAAATAATTTTCTTAATTAAAATAGAAAATCGAATTTCCAGGATATTACAATTACCCGTTTGATATATATATATATATATATATACCAGAAACCCAGCGGAAGGAAAAGATACATACTTATCAGAAGAGTTTAATACAACAAGTTTAATAACTTACAAATTAATGGTGCATAAATGGATGGGGAAAATACAAAAGTAGGAAGGAAATAGGTGACTATAATCTAAGACAAAGTTCTCAGCACATGAGATTTTTTGGCTATAATAATGAAAGAGAAATTAGGAGAGTGATCTGTAAACAGAGAAACTTGGAGGAGCAAACTTCAGAGAATTGAGTCTGAATTCTGAGGCTGCCTACTTACGAGGGAGAGGGGCTTCTTATATAGGCTTTAACTTTGTGAAGGGAATCTATTTTTCAGAAGTAATCTGCTTTTGACTGTAGATTTACTCAAGAAATAACAAAATAGGAAGCATCACGATTAGCTGTATTTTGTCAAATCCTGTGAATAGTAAAAATTAATTTACTGTTCATAATAGTAACTTTTAAGCATAAAGGTCTTGACTGTCGTCTTCAACGTCTGCCCATCTGAAAGGTTGAATGGAATGACTGCTTTTCTGACTATGTACTGGTGAAGAGGAATGAGAAGAGGAGTGGTCATCTTCTGAGTCTTCAGATAGACTGGCTGCTTAGGTCAATAATTGATGTGCCAATTCTTTTAATTTTGCAGACTTGGCTAATTTTGTTGAAGAGGAACTTGCAGTAGACTTCCCTTTTAATTTAGAAGAACGAGATAATTGTGGAGAATGAAATAATTGTGGAGTGACTTGGGTAGCTTGTACTTGGGTGCCTTGTATTTGTGTAGTGACTGGGGGCACTGGTCTCAGATTAATTGGGCAATCAATCAAGAATTGTGATAATGGTCGTTCCACTTTGAATTTGTCCCACCATTTGATTAGAAACCGGCGAACCACTGTCCCAAGAGTCATTCTGGGATCTTCATCAAGAATAAATTGCCATTTGAAAATCCAAGGAATTTTGTACTCGGACAAGAAATGTAATGTAAGGGGGAATTCTTTTCATAAGGAGAGAATGACATGACTTCAGAGAATCTATTGACTGCATCTTGTAATGGTTCCGGGAACAAATTGAATGAGAAACCATAATATTGCCACCATGAAATGACCCACATGGGGAAATCCCGAGTAAATTTTTTATCAAAATTAATAAACCATGAATGATTGAAATCTACTGACTGGTGGAAGAAGATTATATGTCAAGCATCTTGGTACTGGTAATAATTAAATGATAAACCACAATCATATGTGTGGGCTGTATAAGGAGGATCTTTCCACATCTCAAGAGTTACAAATTTAATTATGTGGATAGAATGGTACATAATTTTGGAAGTATCTTTCTGATCATGAATAGGTTTAATATTGGCATATCCAGATTTAAAGAGAATATCTCTGTAGAATCTCAGAGAATATGATGGATGACTGGGGAGATAATGAAAATTTGGAGGAAAATAATATTTTGCTAATGTTATGGGATTTTTAATATGTCCTATAGAAGGTTCTACTTCGAAAAGATTAACATTATCTTTAATAACATAGGGAGAAGATTTTGGGTAATATTGCCGAGGAGGCTGGACAGGTGGAGCTACTGTAAAGGGATCATACTGGAAGACTAAGGCTAAGTGGAAACTCGGTCTTAGAGAAATAGTAGATCCTAATAGATGAGGTCTAGGAGATGCTGGAATAATTGGTCCTAGATGAGGATAATTGGGGTGAATAGATGGAATAATGGCAGTAGATGACTCATGGCTGGTGAATGATTCTTTTTTGACTGGGGCCGGAGTCTTGAGCTCCAATTGACGTTGTTTGGAGTGGGTCGTCATGGGAAGAACTTTGGAGAAATTCACGGGCAAGGAAGTCAGGGATGTGGTTGTCATTGCCTTTAATGAATGCAATTTCGAAATCAAAAACACTTAATATAGCTTGCCAACAGGCAAATATTTGTTTGCTTGAAATATTTTGGACATCCTTTTCCAAAACATGTTTTGCACTTTTGCAATCCACACGAATTAAAAAAATTTTGATTTAATAAATTGATAGGAACACAATGTGCGACGATATTAATATGCTTATGCCCTCATTTATACTTCGTTTAACCCTTATTTACCTAAGATAGAGTCATAATTTAGTTTAGTGTCAATTTGGTAGAGTTTTGGGGAAAGTGTGCTTAATTGTCAGAAAAACGACTAAGTATAGAAATCTGAGGCAAAAATGCAAAATATGTTGTTTTCGTGATTTTGAGGCCTATTTTTGACTGACCTATCCTTTTCCAAATTTGATGAAATTTGGTATACATATAGTTGGCAAGCTAAATTGTATTGTGTCAAAATGTCAGATCAATCGGAGTTTGGGAAGTTACCCAAACGATGGCTGCAACTTGGCAGTTTGAGCAAAGATCACCAGGGACTACCAGGATTTTCCTGGGACTATGTCCTGATTTCCAGAATTTCTGTGGGACACATCGCTTGGAACCATCGGACGTGCCATATGCCGTTGGAAAGCTCTACAAGTCTAGTTTCTCAGCGACTTGAAATCGCATCAATCGGAGCTCTAAGGAGGAAGTTATGCCAGATTTACTAGAGTAAGGTCATTCTGCCGGGAAAACAACAACTTTCCCGGTTGCATCAGGATAACTCTCCATTGGATTTTTGAAAGCATGGATCGGATATTTTGGACCTAAAGATATGTCCATACTAACTTAATGAGAAGATTCAAGTCCAAGATAAGGTCAAGAAGAGTCTAGAAGAAAATAATTCGGATAAAAAGATAAAGAAAAAGAATCCTGATTAATTTCGGAAATATTTCTGTGCACGTCTCTCAACTTCCACGGACTCTCCCGGACAGCTCACAATGAATCAAAATTCGGGCTTTATATGATAGAAAGCTACGAGAGTCTAGTTTCCAACCCAACTAGAATCACCTCAATATCTATTTTCTAGAGAAAGATATTCCATAATCTTCACTCGAAGGTCAAATCTACCAGCAGGATAAGTTTGAGAAAAACTAGGTTTTGTGAACCCTAGTTGCAGCCAACCCTTTGCCTATATATATTGGATGATTTTTACACAGAAAGGATCTCTTCTCTCTCACTTTTCACTAGCCAAAACTCTGTCCAATTAGCACCACAAATCCCATAGAAAATTCAAGCCGATTCCATAGTTCATCACCACCACCGATCGCAAGACATCATCCCACCGAATCTCTCTTTGCCGATTCCTCTACAAGGTTTCTTTTAAAGTGTGATTCACTCATCTCTCATAACTTGTAATTTTCTGTATAATTACTTAACTTTGTCTATGAAGTTTGTAAGGATTTGTGGTTTGTTATTTGGTTTTATTAATTTTACATTGGATTTCTGAAATTCTGTTATGTGTTTTGGTTTTCTTTCTGTTTGATTGATAAACATGTATGTGACGAATTGATTGTATGGTAATAGGGCAGTAACTTTGTTGCATGATTTGATGATTTTGTTTGGTTTATTTTCTGAATTCGTATGCACAACAAGTTTTAGGGTTAAGAAAAGTTTTAGCTAGGCTGATCTTGGGTTTAATTCTTTATGTTGCCGAATTAATTTATGAAATAATTTATACACGAAATTAAGTTTTTTTGTATTGATATTAAGGGTAGAGTAATTCAGAAAATATGCATGTTGAAGCAAGGTGAGGTGACGCCATACTTGTTGCATGTTTCCAATTCAACTCATTGTGCTTATGTGTTTCTTGGTTTAATTTCTACACAAAGTGTCTTTAAACTGATTAGCACTATGTTTAGGGTTATGCACGAAGCTAATTCTGAATAATTAAGGAGTTTTGAATGATTAGATGAACCACGAAGGGCTCTAGTTATAATTGGAACTAAATTGCATGAAATCATATTCAATAAAGTTGCTGCCGTATTATTGTCTTTGATCGGTTTGTTATGTGCATGTGAGTTTTTGTGTGATGTGTTTTGTTTGAAAGATGTTGATCATATGTAAATATATAATTTAGGTTTTATTTTCGTAATTTTCAGTAGGTTTTAGAATCAAATTTCAAACCCCGAATATGATTTTGTAATGCTTTATGTGATTGAACGCCTTTGATTTCCTCGGATTGAACGATCCCTACCTTGTCCTATACTAACGATGACACAAGAGGGTAATATTTGTATGAAGTTGTTTTGCAGGTACAATGTGCTTGGATAATAAGCTCCATCATAAATCATCTTGAAATTTACTAATACATATAACAACAGATAAAATCTCTTTTTTAATAGTACTGTCATTGCATTGTGATTGTGTCCATATACCAGAATAAAATCTAACAATTTGCTCAGGGTGAGCATGAGAGATTTGTTGTTTAAGGATGCCTCCAAAACCTATTTCGGAAGTATCGGTTTCTACGATCTTATAAGAATTAGGTAATGAGATTCCTAGACACAGAAGTGTTTTGACATATCCTTTGATTTCTCAGACAAGGTTAGTATGAATAGACGTCCAAGGAGGAGAATTTTTCTGTAATCTATCAAATAAGGTTTACACTTTTGACGAAGGTTTTGATAAAAATCAGCAACATAATTTAATGATCCCAAAAATCTTTGGAGTTGATTTTTATCTAAAATCTCATCTGGGAATTTGTTAGCAAACTTTAATTGGGTTAATTTGGAGGTGATGGATGTTGAATCCTAAAAAATGAATGTTTGTTTGAAAAAGTTTAATTTTTGAGGCTGAGAGTACTAGGCCATTTGTCACATCCCGGAACCAGCTCCGCCGTAACACGATATTGTCCGCTCTGGGCACTCTCCTCTCTGTCCCTCACGGTTTTGTTTCTGGGAGCTCACTATCAACATCCCAGTAGGTCACCCATTCTGGGATTTCTCTGGGCTGAGCAAGCTTAACTTCGGAGTTCTCATCCCCTCGGAAGCCATTGAGCCCCCAAAACGCGTCGTTTTAGATAGTGGTAGGTATGTACATATAAGGCACATTACTCTATCTCCGTTGGCCAATGTGGGATATTACAATCCACCCCCCTTAGGGTTCGACGTCCTCGTCGGCACACTCGCACCACACGGCAGAGTGGCTCTGATACCAAATTGTCACATCCCGGCACCAGCTCCGCTGTAACACGATATTGTCCGCTTTGGGCACTCTCCTCTCTGGCCCTCACGGTTACCAGATTTCACCCTAAAACTCGGATAAGGTCCTGAGGGGATCACCTTAAGAGAGATTTTACCGAAAAATCGGCATGACCTCTCTAAAAATGGACAACCCAAACCTGACAAACAAAACATAAAACACTTCAACAAAACCAACCACAAGGCTGAAACTTTGAGCAGAAGCAGTAACTCCAACACCTGACTCGCACAATAACCGCTTGAGGTTAAGCACACTTCTTGTGATGACCCTGACCTGACCTAGCTAGGGAAGCTAGTAGGTAGACAGGTCACGAATCCCACATCACCCGGGGGAGAGTGGATGTTGTGCTTATATATGCAGAGCTAGCTCAATACATAAGGACGCGTCTTGGGGGCTCAATGGCTTCGGAGGGGATGAGAACTTCAAAGTTAAGCTTGTTGAGTCCAGAGTAATACCAGGATGGGTGACCTACTGGAAAATTGCTCTGGAGCTCACAAAGAGAAAACCGTGAGGGCGAAGCCCAAAGCGGACAATATCCTAAGTGTATGGGCTGGGCTGTTACAATTGCTATTAGAGCCTGTCCCCGGCCGGAAGTGTGCCGACGCGGACGTCGGACCCTAAGGAGGGTGGATTGTGATGACCCTGACCTGACCTAGCTAGGGAAGCTAGTAGGTAGGCAGGTCACGAATCCCACATCGCCCAGGGGAGAGTGGATGTTGTGCTTATATATCACTACCAGAAAAAACAGTATTACCGACGAAAAAAAAAAACGGCCGATGACATAATATTTTCGTCGGCTATTCCCAAGAATGGCCGACGATTTTTTCTTTCGTCGGTAAAAATAAAAAATCGTCGGCTATTCCACAAGAATGGCCGACGATTTTTTCTTTCGTCACTAAAAAATATTTTTCGTCGGCTATACCCTAGAATGGCCGACGATATGGATTTTCGTCGGCCTTTCTCTTAAAGTATAGCCGACGAAAACTTTAGAAAGTTTGGCCGACGAAATTGGAATTTTCGTCGGCTATAAGTCTTTATATTTTCAGATCTGGACAGAAGCTGCTCATTTAAAAAAAAAAAACGAAAAAAAACGGGAGAAAGAGTGAAAAATCTGTGGGTATTGTTGAAATCCGTCTTCTCTTACATTGTGGAGCTATATATAGGTACGTATATGTGTATATATGTTGATTTTGAGTTTTAGTTGAGTTGATTTTGAGTTTTAGTGATTTTGATAGAGTAAGTGATTTTTTGTTTTGTTGTTGTTTTAGTATTAGAATGTATGTATATATGTTGATTTTGAGTTGTAGTTGAGTTGATTTTCAGTTAGAGTATAATTATGTGTTTTAATTTGATGTTATTTTAATTAGTGTTAAAATATATATAAATATGTTAATTAATGGTTGTTGATAGTGTAATGAACTTAAATAATGGTTGTTAATTAATGGTATATATATATATATATGAGTTGATGTTGATAATAATATATATTGTAATATATATGTGTTAATTAATTTCTTATTAATTAAAGTTATACATATATATTATTATCAGACTATATATGGATTGAGATAATAGTTGGATTTCGCTTCCAAGGCATGACCGACGATACACTACAGGAGTTGTGGATTTTTTGCAGTTCGTCGAGGAAAATGCAAACGGGAAGGAATACCATTATTGCCCGTGCAAGAAATGTAAGTGTCGCAGTGATATGTGTCGATTTCCGATTAGGACAGTATGGGAGCACCTAAAGAGTAATGGGTTTTGGCCGAAGTACAAACGTTGGATATATCACGGTGAGCCATCATTAGATAGATCGCATGATCATGGGCAGTTTTTTGAGGCGGGCAGTAGTAGTACATCCAACGATCCAACAATGGCATTCGTCAACGACGTGTTTCCTTTTGAAAGCGGTGTATGTGGGGAACAATATATGCATGACCCGGTGCAGCCGTTCTCACAAGTTGTCAACACTGCTGCCTTTGACAAGTACAACAAACTGATTGCATTGCAACAGACCCCTGTGTCTTCAAGTTCTGAGAAGACAGTTCTTCAAAGTGTGATGGAGATAATGTGGATTAAAGTCGAGACAAAATCGAGCATCAGGCAAGTGGATGCATATCTACAGTACACTTCTTCGTTGTTGGAGGAGGGTCATCGTAATCCTACCAATCACCGTAAGGTCCGAAGTATCCTCAAAGATCTAGGGCTTTCCTACATTAAGATCCATGCATGCGCATTTGACTGCGTTCTCTTCTGGGGTAAAGATGCAGAAGGGAATGACCTTGCTAGCCTTGACGCATGTCCGATATGTCAGTCTGACCGATATAAGTTGACGGGAGCAGGCAATAGGAAACCTGTGAAAGTGCTTCGGTATTTTCCGTTGAGAGATAGGCTTGAGCGGTTGTACATGTCAGAAACCACCGCAAAAGCTATGAGATGGCACGGTGAGCGGGACGCGGGAGACGCAGATATCATGACACACATCTCTGACGGAGCAGCTTGGAAGCATATAAACAATGAGTTTCCTCATTTTGCGTCAGATGTCAGAAACGTCAGGCTCGGGCTCTCAACCGACGGGTTCAACCCTTTCGGCACCATGAGTCTTTCATACAGTATATGGCCGGTGGTTTTGGTACCTTACAACCTTCCTCCGTGGATGTGCATGAAGAAGGAATATAATATGTTGACGTGGTTGATTCCGGGGCCTGGTTACCCAGGAAAATGTCTCGATGTGTATATGAGACCATTGATTGAAGAGCTTAAGGTATTGTGGGACGTTGGTCATCCCACTTTTGACAAGTACAAGCCGGAGACGTTCCAGATGCATGCCATGGTTATTGGTACCATCAGTGATTTTCCTGCTTATGGGATGTTGTCGGGCAGCGTTGTTAGGGGATACAAGGCTTGTCCAGAGTGCCTCAGCGATTATGGGAGCACCCCTCATTGCAACAAGATATGCAGAATGGGTCATCGTGTGTTCCTTCCGGCGGATCACCACTGGCGTTACAAGTCCGCTGCATTTGATGGAACCGAAGAACACGGTGGTCCTCCCAGAAGATGGACGGGAAGAGAAATTTTAGCAGTGCTTAATGAGTACGATTTTGGGCCCCTCAGCAATCATCCCGATATTGCGGCGGAATTACCTGAAAGACCTGAGGAGTACAAATTCTGGACACATAAGAGCATATTGTGGGAACTCTCGTACTGGTGTGAGTTGCTGATCCGTCACTTCCTAGACGTTATGCACATAGAAAAAAATGTTTCTGAAAGTGTGGTGGGCACAACACTGAACTTGGAGGGGAAGACGAAAGACGGTCCTAAGGCTCGCACTGATCTGCAAAACATGAATATCAGAAAACAACTATGGTTGAAACAAGGGAAGAGAAAAATGCCTCAAGCTCCTTACACCGTCAAGCCTGAGCATAAACCAGAAATTTTCCATTGGATAAGTCGGGCCAAGTATCCTTAAAGCTTTGCTGGAAATAGAGCCAAGTGTGTGAACAGACAATTCAACAATCTTTATGGGTTGAAAAGTCATGACAATCATATCCTGCTACAACGTCTCTTCCCTGTTTTCATTCGACCGTTCCTTCCCCGTCACGCTGTGGAGCCGTTAGTAGCGTTGGCAAGATTTTTCCAGAAGGTATGCACACGGGAAGTGAGAAAATCTGACCTCCGGAAAATACAACAAGACATCGTTCATATCATGTGTAAATTTGAGATGATATTTCCTCCAAATTTTTTCGACATCATGCCTCACCTCATGATCCATCTTCCTCGGCAGTTTTTGCTTACCGGTCCTGTGCACTTCACTTGGATGTATCCGATGGAAAGGTACGTATTTTACACCTTATGTTAATTTCCTCATCAATATATGTGATATAGTATTAATGTATTATCATAACACTTTAAAAACTTGATTTATAGGCAACTTGGACAATACGGTGATATTGTCCAAAACAGATCCGCACCTGAAGGATGTATAGCTGAAGCATATATTGCGCACGAGTGCGTCACCTACATGAAGCTGTATTTAGGAGCGTTACAGGAAAGCATATCGGAAGTTGTACCTTCACAGTTCAATCTTTCCATACTCTCCGACGATGTTGTACTCGGTGGAAACATGCCAGTTTCCTACAAGTTGAAAGATTATGAGGTAGCCATTGCACATTGGTGGGTACTAATCAACTGTCCAGAAGTTCAGTTTTGGAAGAACATGCATCTAAACTGTGAACAAGTAGGAGGTGATCTCGATTACCACAACCGGACATTCGCAGAGTATTTCGGCCGCTGGGTACGTAACTTTAACACTATTCTATACGTGTTTATATATTATTGTGTATAATTATTCATATTTATAGTTGATTCTGATGGTTGCAGATGGACCTTATTAAAAATGATAATCACCCACATTGGTCGCACGAACTCTGACTTCTAGCGATGAGGCCGATCTATTCAAAAGTTTATGCGACGTGCAAGGTGAATGGTGTGTTATTTCGATGTGAAGAGAGAGACCTCAGACTGAAAACACAAAATTCAGGGGTTATGGCACATGGTGGGGATGATGGAGTTGACTATTACGGTGTTCTCCATTCAGTTGTGGAACTGCATTACGGGGAAGGCATGAAAGTGCACCTTTTTAAGTGTAGATGGTTTGACACACGGCCGCAGAGCATGAAAACCGATCAGTACGGCATAACTTCTGTGAACATTAGTACATCATGGTATGAGGATGACCCGTTCGTTTTAGCCACATGGGTGAAACAAATGTTTTATCTTGATGATCTCGCCAAGGGGGACCTGTGGAAAGTAGTCAACACTATCCACCATCGCAACATTTACCGGGCGTCTACACTTGGAGTGGCTGAAGAGAACGAGGAAGGTGGCATCGCGTATCAAGAGCCCAACTCAAACGGTATTCCTGACTCCTCTTTTATTCGCCTAGACACGCCGGTGCGAATTCGACGTGAAGAGCCACTGCTTGTTGATGTTGATCCAAATGAAGAAACTAACGAGGACTCTAGTGGTGAGGAAAGACATAGATTACCCCTATCGAGCAATTCAGAAACCGAAGAAGACTCATCTGATGATTCCGATTACAATCCGACGGATTAAGTAATTTAGATGATGTAATCCTTTCATTTGTAATCCACTCATTTCTAATGAACGGGCGTGGGGATGAGCCTCCTAGGTAGGCTGGGTTCCAAACCCCTTAAAAAAAAATTTGGTTAAATTTTGGTTATATATGTTGACTGCTGGGTTTCTGTTTTTTTTAATGTTCAATTTTGGTTATATATGAACAGGATATAATGTTCAATTTTTAATGATCAATTTCTGTTTTTTTATTTTTTTTCATAGAATAGCCGACGAAAAATGCATTATTTCGTCGGCTATACTGATAATAGCCGACGAAAAATGTGTGATTTCGTCGGCCAAAACTATATTGAAAAATACATATTTTATTTTAGACACAAAACGACAAAAGAATAGCCGACGAGTACTAGGTTTGATTTCGTCGGCTATTCTTTAAAAAAAAACAGACCAGCTTCCATTTTCTATCACTATCGACAACCCATTGCTTCATCCTTCAAATGAAAATGTGTCATGAAATAAGATATGACCGAAATAATGAAATACGTCTACGGTTGAAAAATGACACGATTCCGACAAAATCTGCGTGCCGAATGTTGCGGTTAACTGTTTTTTACTCCCGTTTTCCTATGGGTAGCCTCACGGTCGGTAAATATTTTGAGGAAAATTTTTATACGATTAGTTGCGTCTCATCGATTTGAAACTATTATCTGTTGAAGGTCAGGCCAAAAAACGTCATTTAGACAGTCCAATTACCATTTCTAAGCGGTTAGAGGGTTGACTCACCCGGTTGACCATCCCAATCGAGCCTTGAACGTTGTCAGATGTAGTTGGATTTTTTTCCATACATGTATTTAATCTTAACGGTGATATCTGACGGTTGGAATAGATTTTCCAAAGTTTTAGATTCAAAATCGGAACATATGCACTAATGTTCCTTAACTTGTTTACTAAGTGTTTAAGTGAATGTATAGTTTCAAATAGTTACTATACGTACACTCTTCAAATGAAAATGTATCGTGAAATAAGATATGACCGAAATAATGAAATACGTCTACGGTTGAAAAATGACACGATTCCGACAAAATCTGCGTGCCGAATGTTGCGGTTAACTGTTTTTTACTCCCGTTTTTCTATGGGTAGCCTCACGGTCGGTAAATATTTTGAGGAAAATTTTTATACGATTAGTTGCGTCTCATCGATTTGAAACTATTATCTGTTGAAGGTCAGGCCAAAAAACGTCATTTAGACAGTCCAATTACCATTTCTAAGCGTTTAGAGGGTTGACTCACCCGGTTGACCATCCCGATCGAGCCTTTAACGTTGTCAGATGTAGTTAGATTTTTTTTCATACATGTATTTAATCTTAACGGTGATATCTGACGGTTGGAATAGATTTTCCAAAGTTTTAGATTCAAAATCGGAACATATGCACTAATGTTCCTTAACTTGTTTACTAAGTGTTTAAGTGAATGTATAGTTTCAAATAGTTACTATACGTACACTCTTCAAATGCAAATGTGTCGTGAAATAAGATATGACCGAAATAATGAAATACGTCTACGGTTGAAAAATGACACGATTCCGACAAAATCTGCGTGCCAAATATTGCGGTTAACTGTTTTTTACTCCCGTTTTTCTATGGGTAGCCTCACGGTCGGTAAATATTTTGAGGAAAATTTGTATACGATTAGTTGCGTCTCATCGATTTGAAACTATTATCTGTTGAAGGTCAGGCCAAAAAACGTCATTTACACAGGTCAATTTCCGTTTTAAAGCGTTTAGAGGTTTGACTTCGCAGTTTGACCAAGGTTTAGCCGACGAATTCAAATATTTCGTCGGCTAAACTCTTGCGATCCGCTTATTGTCCGCCGTTGGATGGCTCAGATCCAACGGCTGTGATTTTCCAAAGTATAGCCGACGAAATATTTGTATTCGTCGGCTAAACTCTTGCGATCCGCGCCTTTTCATTGTCCACCGTTGGATGGGGGAGATTGGACGGCTGCTGAGCGCCTAAAGTATAGCCGACGACATTCAAAGAATAGCCGACGACATTCAAAGTATAGCCGACGATATTAAAGGTTTCGTCGGCTATAGTAGAGAATAGCCGACGAAATCTTTTTTAATCGTCGGCTATTCTATCGGGTATAAGTTTGAAACTGCCGAACCCTAGCCTCCGTTTTCTGCATTTTTCCCATTTCTCCTCCGTTTTTCTGCTTTGTGATCTGCAGCGCCTCAGACAGATCCGCACCGCCCCTCTCCTCCTCCTCCTCCTCAAATCGACGACGAATTCTCCTCCTCCTCCTCCATCCGGCCGAATTCTCCTCCTCCTCCTCCTCCTCGTCCTCCGATCCGATCCGGTAATTTTTTTTTTTTCAATTTAATTTAATTTAATAAATTATTATATATTTAATTGTAATTATATAAATGGTTATTGTTGAGAGTAGCCGCAGAGGGGCTACAGCAAGCTCACAGACCCGCGGCAAGTAAACCAAGGCCCGGCCCAGGACCCAGGGTCGGATCACCAGCACCAGGCCTCGGGGCCCAGCGGTCTATCCTGCCTCCAAGGGTCCTGGGACCGGGGGCGCCTGCCTGCCAAAGAGGGCACCAGAATATCCAAACAGAAGGGAACCAGTCCCACATCGAAGGGTAAGGCCAGCCCTCACCCTCAACCACCTATATATGGGCCTCAACTACCACCATAAATAGGTAACTTGTCTCTCTCCCTGCTTACATACGTGCCCAGGTTATATATATTCCAACTATACTAACTTAGGCATCGGAGAGGTGAAGGCCGGCCCGCCCGGTATTCCCCTTAGTAAGCAGGATTGCAGGAGATCGAGTTGGATTCATCAAGTATCTACCAAGACCCCCGGGTTTAGGTAGAAACAATTGGCGCCGTCTGTGGGAACTCTGAACAAGAAGCCGTGCAAGCAACACCGCTGGCTGAGATTGTGGGAATGAGTCAAGAGAAAGGAACTACTGAGGAGGGGCGTGTTGCAACTGTGCAAACGCTCGCCTCCACCCCTGTCGTCACGCGGGAGCTGCGTGGCGAGCAGGGCAGGGATTTGGGAAGGAGCCATGGAGGACCCTCCGGTGATCCGGAGCCCCGCCACGAGAGCTCGCACGGGAAAGACCCGATAGTGGACGAAGGCAGCCCGGTGCTTCGTGGCCTATCCCTGACGTTCTCGGATGATCCGAGTGATCAGTCTGAGAGCCAGGATCAAGACCCCACGTACAGCCCCGACCATGACGGCATGGCGGGAAAGGTACGGGCAATGGCCGCAGAAGTTAGTCGTCTCAGAGAGGAGAACGACCGGGACCGAGCCAAGTCCCAGGCCCGATACGAAGAGATGGAGGCAGTAAACGCCGCCCTAGTAGCCGCCCTAGAGAGGGGGCAGCAGCGCAGTGCCGCCATGGCCGAGGCACAAGCCGCACCCCTGCTAGTTCAACCCCGGCAGCTAGAGGCAGGGCAATCTTCGGGCGCCCGGCCCAGCGAGCCTGTGCGAGAGAAGTTGCGAGCCGGCGAGGACCTGCCGAAGAGCACGCCCGCCTCCCACCAGCCGCACGCTTCGTCCGTGGGTGAAGTGGATACTCCAACCGCCCGGGCGCTGCAACTGCTAGCCAACACCGTGTTGGACCTGAAGGCCCAGATGGAGGCAAACGAGAGGAGAGCAGCCCGGCCATTGGAAGGCGCCCGGTTCAACGAGCGCATGGGCCCCTTTTCACACCGAGTCATAGAGTCGGGGAGATCTGGCAACCAGAAGTCCCTCAAGCTCACCTATTCCGGGTCCGGTTGCCCGTATCAGCATCTAGACAGCTTCCGATCCCAGACCTGCGCCAAGGGTTACTCCGATGCAATCTGTTGCAACATCTTCCAGGAGACCCTGTCCGGAGAAGCGCTCAGTTGGTTCTACGAGCTTCCTGCGAATTCAATCGAGGCATTCGAACAGCTGGCTGACCGGTTCGTAGGCCGCTTCATCCTCCGAGTCGAGGGAGCACGGACGTCCACCGTCCTCTTCAACTGCATCCAGGCCCCCGGGGAAGAGTTGAGAACCTTTGTCAACCGGTGGCAGACGGCCACGGCCGGGGTTCGGAACTTGGACAAGGGCATCGCCGAGATGGCATTCAAGCAGGGGCTTCGGGCAGGGAAGTTTTCCTACGCCGTCAGGGTAGAACTCCCTCAAGGCTACGACGAGTTGATGGCTATGGCCATCCGGCATGCCCAGGCTGATCATGAGACCTACGGGAACCACCTGCTGAAGAGGAAGCGGGATGAGCAGTCTTTGGACCATCCCCGGGGGGAGGATCCCCCGCGCAGTCAAGAGAGCAAAACCGGCCAGCGAGCCGAGCACAGGAGTCGCCGACCCAGCCGGAACAACAACAACAACGGCAAGACCTAGCCGCAGCGGCAGCAGAGGCCCTTCTCTGACAGGCCCCAGTCTCGGGCCGAGAACAAACCTGCACCGTACCACCAAGAGCGCCCCCTGGCAATTATGCCAGCACCCCCGGCTAATCAAGAAGTCTTCTCCACTCTCACCGCATCCTATGAGGACATCCTGCTGGAGAATGCGGACGTCATTGCCCCACCGCCCCAGAGAAGGTACCCCAAGGGGAAGCTTACGACGGCGCAGACAGGCAAGTACTGCTCGTACCACGATGAGGCAACTCATCGGACGAACCAGTGCTTCGCCCTCAAGACTGCAGTGCAGGGCTTGATTGATAGCGGCCAGCTCCAGAGATATGTAGGGGAGAGAAGAGCAGACCCCGACCGGGAGGGTAACCCGGCTTGGTAAACCCGCTGGGTCCAGGCGGTTAGTTTGGCATATCGCCGGTTCAACCGATTGTAAAGATCAAATATATGCAAACTACTTTTGAAAACTCTGGCCCCGCAAGCTCAGATATATATTCATAATTAATTAAAGTATTCAAACAGTAACCGCTCCGGAGAGTTCTTTTACAAGCACGAGCAAGAAAAACATCCTAAGGAGCCGCATCTCCAGCGATAGCTTCGTCGTCGACCTCAGCTCCGGCAGGTTCGGCACTGTTGGCAAAAGAATCCAAGTGCGAGCGACGCTCTGCTCCTGGTTGTTCCTCCACCGCCAGCTGCTGGACGACCGGCTCCACAGGAGCATCTCCTTCGGCAGAGGTACCTAGCATCAGGGAAGTATTTAACCACCCCTTCGCCGCCCATTCCGTGTAGGCATCCGAGATGCCTTCTTCCCGGGCCTTCTCCAGGCAGTCCAGGAACCGATCGCTCTCCTCATATTGAAGAACGAACCGGTCGAACTGTCCCGGGTCATCTCCACCAGCAGCAGCAGCGGTGGCACGAGCCTGGAGCTCGTCTATCTTGGCTTCCAGCTCGGCCCTCTCAGCGTCAGCCCGCTCCCACTCCCTCTCCATGCTCCGGTTCTGCTCCTCCAGCTCCCGGGCCTTCTCCTCCATCTTCCTGGCCTTTTCCTCCATCTTCTTGGCCCTCTCCTCCGCCCTGGCCTTCTCCCGATCCGAGCGGGACTTCTCCACCCCCAGAAGCTTCTGAGACTTGGATAGCGCAGTTATCTGCCTCCTCAACTCCGGGAGCTCCTCGCTCGCATCCGGCTGGTACAGGTGGTAGAGCAGCTGCAGGGCAACAAAGGCAGTCAAGAGGCAAAGAAAGCAGGATATAAGCAATACGGTGGTACCATGCGGTACTTACCCGGAAGATGGATTCCTTGCATTTTGGCCGGTTGCCACCCGCCAGCACGCCATCAACCCCGGGCTTGTCCAGGCCGAAGCTGGCCAGGTCCGCCATCATCTGCCGAACGAGAGCATTGTCCGGACTTCCCCTCGCCGCCTCCGCAGGCACAGGACTGCTCTGCCGGTCAGCTCCGGCTCCCTCCCCAGCATTAGATGTTACGCTGCTGGTTGTCCTGACCCGCTTCGCCAGGACCTCCCGGGATGACCCGCCGGTTAGCGTCACCAGCAAAGGGGACGGACCGTCCGGCCCTTTCCGCTTCTCTCCCCGCCCTTCGGGAGCAGCGGCACGTGCGTTTGCACGAGGAACAAAAGCAGCGATACTCAGGCTCGCCGCGCGGTTGGGGACCCTGTTTTCTCCCCCAGGAACCCGCACCGGTCCCCCGGCGCTCTTGCCCATCCCAGGCACCGCTGCTGCCGCAGAGTGATGGGTCTTCACCCGCTTCGGCAGGTAGGACGATTCGTCCATATCCCGGGCCTGGGGCTCCGCATGCAACATAACCCGCCCGTCCGCTTCCACCGAGGACCGGGCCACGCTCGCACCCTTCTCCGTAAGATGCCTCAGGAGATCTTCCCCGTCCATCGAAAGAGTGTTTTCGGGCTTGATCACCGCCCGGGTTGACGCACCTGCAGGACAATGAAAACGTTAAATTGTTGAGCAAAACCTAGCACAAGTCCCACCGCTAGGGTTTGTTACCCACCGGGATCCCGCCCAAGCCCACAGTGTTCCAGCACTTCTCGCCGGATGAAATTGTACGAACTTCACTCCAGGTGGTCCCAGCAGCCGAGAATAGTCAAGACCCTCTCCTGCTCCAACTCGGACAGCTGGAACGACTGGTCGCCTATGGGCTGGAAGGCACCAGGCACCCGGTACATCCTCCTCTTCACCTGCCAAGCCCCGCCAGCCATCACCACCTTCTTTCTCCAGCTGTTGTCTACCCATGAAGGCATAGTGGTGATAACCGCTTGATTGTTGCGGGAGTTGAAGGATAAGCAGCCTTTGGACCCCGCCTTCCTCGAGTAGGACAACCTATACAGCGCCCGGAATTCATTGATCGTAGGCATACTCATTCCGGACAAGTCGTATAGACAGCCTAAGCTTAGTAGCCGCCTCCATTGGAGACCGGGCAGCTGCGCGGGCGACGCTGGCAGGGCACTCAGTATATACTGCACAAAGTCAGGCAGCGGTAGCGACATCCCGTGCCGGAATTGGTCCGGATGCACGGCAACCCAACCCTCCTCCGGGTTACAGGCCGACTCTCCAGGGTTCAATGGACGCAAAACGATATCGTCCGGGATACCCCACGTTTCCCGGAACGCGACAATCTCCGCGGGAGTCATGCTCTCCTCCGGTTCGTCACACACCACGGCAGTTCTTCCCCTACCAAGCGTGTAGCTTTCAGCGTGCGCACCGGCCATGCGCACCCCGTGCGGTATCTCAGCTTCCGAGGAATCTGACCCGGAATCTGAGGACGTGGACGAGGCACCGCTCCCGGAGCGGTCCGCGGCTTCTTGCTCCGGGGCTTCAGAATCGAGCCAGTCCTGCATCCTCTCCACATCATCCACCACAGGACCTCTTGCGGCAGATTCAGAAGCCTCCTCCGAGCTCGAAGTGTACATCTTAATCTAGGGGCAGAAAAGCAAAACCCTAACGCTCGTCAGCAACAGACTACAACACCACCTTCAACGGCCTCCCCCCAAAAGTTTGCCGCTGAGCAACCCAGTCAGCGACACAGATCCCTCCCCCCCGCCGCAAAACAACAAATCAAAAAGCAAGAAACACCGGGGCAAAGAACACAACTTACCGATTAGTATGCTCAGCCGAGGACAATCCGCCCTGCGAAAGCAACGAGTAATGGTAAAAGGAGGCTTGGGAGCGCTTCAAACAACGGATCTCTTGGGGCAAGGAACTTAGGGTTTTTTCGCCGGACCACCTCCTTTTTTCTCTCAGTCTCTTAAAAGTGCAAGAAGCAAAAGTGGAAAGAAGAACAGAAGAGACCTATTTATAGAGGGGACCGGTGCCCTAGGCATTTAGAAATCCCTCCAAAAAACGCAATCAGAGCAACTCAAACGCCTGTGAATCCAGGCCCTCCATCACAAAACCGTTCCCTGATGGCACGTGTCCCAGCATTGGTAAAACTGCCCACGCCATCATAACTGACGGGACTGATGGACTCCCTCCTTAAATGCATGTCAGCCACCTGTCCCACACGCTGGCGACAGGAAGGTAGGAGCAGGAACCAGGGAGTCACGCTCCCCTATGCTTCCCCAGATTCCACGGTTGCACGCCATCATCATTACAATTCAACCGCTTGAAAGACCTCTCACCGGTTATGCTGATCCAACCGCTTCGAGAGCATCTATCCGGGTTTGAGCAGGACCTCGCACCGATATGGCATGTTGCCCGCGCGAGTCCCGCCCGGTACCATGGCAGTCCGCGGTTATGATCATTCAACCGGCTCCATGGCATCTTCCCCACATTTGCACCAACGACCTCGTTTCGATACGACAGGACGCCCGATCGAGGTCCGGTCTGCAAGTTCATCCGGGACTCGTTCTGATTTGGCAGAACGCCCGTCGAGCCCCCATGAACTCCACCTCGCGCCGATATGGCAGAACGCCCGGGCGAGGTCCACCCCATCGGTTCCGTCATGTCCAACCAGCTTGAGAATACTTTCCGGAAACATAATCACCCGGACCCATGGCTTTTTCACAGGGGGACTCGTTTCGATAGACATGTCGCCCGTCGAGTCCGCCCGCCTCCATGGCAAACGCATGGGCTTTACAAACCGGGCGAGTTTACATCTAACACATGTACTCTTGTCCAGCAGGATAAAAACCCTGCGTCGCATTGAACCGCGATACTGTCCAGCAGGATAAAAACCCTGCATTGCACTGAACTGCGATACCTTTGGGAACACTTGGGGGAGACTCGTTATCTCTACACCATCCCACCGGGCAGATTGTATCTCTAACACAGAACAAATCTCCCCGCAGGCTAACAAACCTGCACATTTACCTCATCGCTTATTCAAACACAAGCTGAAAAGAACTAGCAAATGTTTGCACCGCTCCGTTCTGATTTGGCAGAACAACCGGTTCTGGCCCAGTTTGCACCGCTCCGTTCTGATTTGGCAGAACGCCCGGTTCTGGCCCAGTTGGCACCGCTCCGTTCTGATTTGGCAGGATGCCCAGTTCGGGATCAGTGAGCTCCGCCTTATTCCGAAGGACAGTAGGCCCAATCAGAATTCCGTGCATTAACCTCTTGCATGGCGGATTTCAACGCCTCATTATCATTCCGTGCATTAACCTCTTGCATGGCGGATTTCAACGCCTCATTATCATTCCGTGCATTAACCTCTTGCATGGCGGATTTCAACGCCTCATCATCATTCCATGCACCATCTATCGCATGGCATCATCTCATGTACTCTTCGGGTTTTCACCCCGCTCCATGCTCTAACACTCGAGCACAATCCTGTTTTACATTACCAAACATGCTTATAAATTATTTCTTGCCATCGGTAACAGGTACTCACCTCGGTCACGCCCAATCTTTAACGCGGACTTAGGGGACTGGGGACCTGTAGGTTGGTAACCCCGCGGGTCTGCGGGACAAGAGCAAGAAAGATAAGTCCCCATTCAAGATTGCACTTGACCGGGAACTTGGGGGACTTGTTGACAGTAGCCGCAGAGGGGCTACAGCAAGCCCACAGACCCGCGGCAAGTACACCAGGGCCCGGCCCAGGACCCAGGGTCGGATCACCAGCACCAGGCCTCGGGGCCCAGCGGTCTATCCTGCCTCCAAGGGTCCTGGGACCGGGGGCGCCTGCCTGCCAAAGAGGGCACCAGAATATCCAAACAGAAGGGAACCAGTCCCACATCGAAGGGTAAGGCCAGCCCTCACCCTCAACCACCTATATATGGGCCTCAACTACCACCATAAATAGGTAACTTGTCTCTCTCCCTGCTTACATACGTGCCCAGGTTATATATATTCCAACTATACTAACTTAGGCATCGGAGAGGTGAAGGCCGGCCCGCCCGGTATTCCCCTTAGTAAGCAGGATTGCAGGAGATCGAGTTGGATTCATCAAGTATCTACCAAGACCCCCGGGTTTAGGCAGAAACAGTTATATATTTGTTATATATTTGTTAATAAATTTAATTTTAATAAATTGTTATATATTTGTTATATATTTTATTTTAATTATATAAATTGTTATATAATAAATTGTTATATATTTAATTGTTATATAATAAATTGTTATATATTTGTTATATATTTGTTAATAAATATAATTTTAACAAATTGTTATATATTTGTTATATATTTTATTTTAATTATATAAATTGTTATATAATAAATTGTTATATATTTAATTTTAATTATATAAATTGTTATATATTTCTTATATATTTGTTAATAAATTTAATTGTTATATATTTGTTATAATTTAGGTATATAAATTGTTATATATTTAATTTTAATTATATAAATTGTTATATAAATTGTTAAATTAATTATATATATAAATTGGTAGTCTAATTATATATATATATATATATATATATATATATGTTAATAAAGAAATATAGTTATATTTGTATATAAATAGTTATATTTAGGTTAATGGTTAGTATTATTTAAAATGGCCGCGGCTGCAGATGGCCGATGCATTCAGACAGTTCTTCGGAGGCCGTCGTTCCAAATCGAGAGGTTCTGGAAGTTCCGCTGGTTCCGAAGACTCCGACAGGACCCTTAGCCAGCCTGAGAGGACCACCAACCAGCCGCGGAGGAGTGTGGATTCCTCCCAGCCGCGGAGGACTGTGGATTCTTCGCAGCCGCAAAGGAGTATGAGTTCTCGGCACCAGACCCTTCTCCAGGCGGGGCGGCCGTCGAGCAGTTCACTTCCGCCTGTCGGGCCAGATGCTCCGAGGTTCAGTCGGCAGCTATTTCAGGACGAGATAGCTGCAGACGTTCCTCAGTTAGCTTTTGCTAGTCCCTTAGCAAACTAAATTAAACTAGACTCTAAACAAACTATTGCCCCTAACAATTTGTCTCAGGCTCGTATGTACACATAGCTTTCAAGTTAATGCATGAGAATGCTAAGCACGAAAAATTCCAAGTTTCATGAACATGTGACATCAATATGAACATATAAGAGCAAAAGGTAAGCATGTAAACATGTTAAAGCTAATCCAATCCTCCTCACTAGGCATACTCTCTTCTTTTCTCTCGAAGCATGGTTATTCACACATAAGAATATGCAAGTGAAAGATAACAAATTACAAAGAGTGACTTGCATATATCAAAGAAATGAAAGCATTTTGTGAATTTTTATGGAAAAACCTCATATGATAACTATATGCACCAATGAACCAAAACCATATGCTTACTCTTGAGATAATCTCCACAAATCAAGTTTAACCATCTTAAGAATCATGAAAAAGATCAATAAAAGGGTTGTAATGGGGCTAGGCTAAGAGGTATTCGATATTTGGATAAGGAGGCTCAAAACGTCACCGTGGCCTTTGGCAAAGCTTAATCTCCTTACGTCTTCTCGCCAAGGGTCAAATTTCATCTTGTTGGACCCTTACTTCATTCTTTTCTTCCCATAATATTACAACAAAATTCAAGACAATAGCCCTGCATAATTTTCTTTTTCTTTTCTATGCCGTGCCTATGCCTTGTCTTTTCTTTTCTTGCTCACGGTTTCGTTTTTTTTTTTTTTTTTTTTAGCAGAATTTTTCTTTCTTTTCTTTACTAAGGCACGGCATGCAAATACATTTTTCATAATTACTCATGGCTAAGTCTACCCCACACTTGTTCTTCTTCATCACTTCACGCAAAAACGCTTTCAAAAATCAAGCTTTGCCGACACACAATGGTCAAGACATCACTATACTAAGCTCATGGAAAGTGTTTAAGGGTGATGAAAGAAAAGGCTAAATGTTGGCTCAAAAGGGGTTTACTAAGGTGTCCCATGACGGGCTCCAATAGGGCTCATGTTTTATTTAGCAATGGTGGTAAACCTAAGAGATCTTTATTCAATCATATTCAAAATCAAGGTATCTTATGATATAAACATTTCGAAAATCAACAAGAGTAAGTTCTAGCATTCTAGAGTTCATTAAAAAGCTATGGCACAAAGTCATTGAATATGCAAACAATAATGAGGTTTACATATTAGCATGCTCGAAATTTTCAATTTATCACTCATGAAGAAAGCAATTTGGCTCTAAAGCTCACATATGTTATTATGGAAACAAACTAGCTAAAACATGCATGCTTCGTTAATCAACAAGTCCTACATGCTCCTACCAATGCACATAATCTATGAAACTCACAATTTTAATTGTATGCACAACCATCATCTATGTATGCAAAGAGGAGAAAAACATCATTGACATATTAGGGGCATCCTAAGACTTGAAACAATAATTTAAACACTCTATTTTTGTGGAACAATTTTCTGAAATTTTCTTTTCTAACTAAACACACGAAAAAATAAACAGAATACGTTATCCCACCCCACACTTAGAAAATTACATTGTCCTCAATGTAAGCACAAATCTATATCAACGAATTTCCTAAGCATGCAATAGTCTAACACATTCTAACATATCATCACGAACCAAAGAAAAGGAGAAGGGTTAAGAAATTTCAAACTCTCGGTGATGGCTCCTTCATTTTTCATGGTCGAATTGGGTTGCCTCACAATTAGCGCTTAAATTTTATAGTCCGTAGCCTAGACTTTTCACCGCGTGTTTTGTGTATTCATCAAGGACTAAAATTTCAACGATCACGGAAATTTCGAAGGTCCAAAAAATGGAAATTTCGATGGAAATTTCGAGGAAATATCGATAGCAGAAAAAAATTGATAAAATTGACGGAAATTTTAAGAAATACATGGAAATTCTAAATGAAACTTTCTGAGATGTTTATTTAATCTATTATCTATCATATTTCATAAGAAAATCTTATATGGACATTGGTCTATAATGAGTTGTAGTGATATAAGGTGAAATATATAAACGCTAAATCGTTGAAAATTCTAATAAAAATATATACTAACATCTAATTTTTTTTTATGGTTGGGAACCCAAAGGGAGGCTAGGCCATCACGCCTTATACACATATAATACATTGAACATGACATTACATGAATAATTTAGAACCACATAGAAGATCTATATGATGTATGAGTGTATCAAGATAATACTAATTACAAATAATCAAAACAATAAAATTAACCATAAGAACGGAATATTTAATAATACTAACATTACTAAGTAACCACTTACCAAAGTCTATTACTAATTAACTATTATAGCATGAGAGCATAAAATTGAGATCAATGCATGAGCTAAATACGAAGGAGAGAATGAGATATAGAAGTAGTGAATTGAAGCAACCGGAGAAGAAAGAAAAGATGAAAGTGTAAGAAAGCATTTGCAATTGAGATTATTTATAGGAAAAAAATTTGTTTTGTAGTTATAAAAATTCCAACAAGCACATAATTGATAGTATGAAAAAATCAAGCACATAATTGATAGTATGAAAAAATCAAGGATAAGAGGTGTGGAACACGTAAGAGTGTAAGACCATATCTTTACCAAAACAAATAGTTTGATTTTTGATAGGACATAATTTGTCATTTTCATTTTTTTCGGATTTCAGTAAACATATTATATAACTAATAAGATGAAGAGATTGAACAAGAAATGAGTTCAGTTCAATTGGCAAACTCATTAAACTTATCATGTAAGCTGAGAGGTGAGGGGTTCGAATCTCACTTCACCCCCAAATTTGTGGGTTTTTAGCAGGCTGACATGTGTCAGTTAATTTCCAAAATATCGCGATATTTCGCAAAATTTCCAAAATATCGCCCCAGAAAAGGAAAGTTTGTCGAGGAAATATCGGGATATGTAAAAAATGAAATTTTCGCCGAAAATCGAAATTTCAGTCCTTGGTATTCATCGTGCCATGTGTTTGGAAGTTGGGGCAGCAGCCCCTCTCGGCAGGCAGGGTACGCAGGCTGCAGCACAGAGGCAGGGGCAGCAGCCTGGCAGCTCGGCAGATGTGTCTGTATCTTTTGAGGCCCCAATTTGGGTGTGCTCCATTGTCCCAATGCAAACATCTTCTAAATCAAAGTTATAGTGGACACACAGAGCTTCCCAACTTATAAAGTTTGCCTCAATCGGACCAGCAGAAGTACTCTTTGTTTGGCTTTATATCGGACCTATTGTTCTGCCCAGTTTTCTGCTCCGCCAGATTGACCTTCTTTTACTCAAATTAAAACTGGGAATGACTCGAAGCTCCAAATCCACTTTTGTAAAATCCTACAGAAAGTAGACTCAGAGACCTTTCCAACGGTGTATGGCTCACTTTCCCAGATTTTGTGAGCTGAAAACGGCAGCCATCCAAAGTCGACAGACTGCACTGCCCGATTTCTGTTTGGGCAGAACTTCCGTATTTCCTGCCCTTTCCTTTCAAGTTCGACCTTCACACACACAAAACACATCAAAACGAACAAAAACAATAAACTAAAATACAAGGATATACAGATTCATACAAGTGACGGTTTCAACAAATTTTTCAAGGTTAGAAGAAGAAAATACAAGAGTTAGAACGTCATGTTAGAGAGTTAGGATATATAAAAATACGTTAGAGTTAGAGACACAGATTGTTAACAAACTTTACATCACAAATTGATACAAAGTTACAAAGTAACATTTCATGAATCAAAACTTTATAATTTCCCCGGCAACGGCGCCAAAAATTGATGGAGCTATAATACTAGCACAATCTGTACCTGCAAAACAACTTCATACACATATTACCCTCTTGTGTCATCGTTAGTATAGGACAAGTAGGGATCGTTCAATCCGGGGAAATCAGGGCGTTCAATCACATAAAGCATTACAAAATCATATGGGGGAGTTTGAGAATTTGTTTCTATATTCTACACGAAATTAAATCCTAAATTATTTATTTACATGTGATCAACATCTTTCACACAATACACATCACACAAAACTCACATGCACATAACAAACCGATCAAACAACAATACGGCAGCAACTTTATTGAATCCGATTTCATGCAATTTAGTTCCAATTATAACTAGAGCCCTTCGTGGTTCATCTAATCATTCAAAACTCCTCAATTATTTAGAATTAGCTTCGTGCATAACCCTAAACATAGTGCTAATCAGTTTAAAGACACTTCGTATAGAAATTAAACCAAGAAACACATAAGCACAATGAGTTGAATTGGAAACATGCAACAAGTATGGTGTCACCTCACCTTGCTTCAACATGCATATTTTCTGAATTACTCTATCCCTTAGAACCAATACAAGATAAATCAACTTCGTGTATAACTTACCTCATATTTGTGGTTCGGTAACATAAAGAATTAAACCCAAGATCAGCCTAGCTAAAGCTTCACTTAACCCTAAAACTTGTTGTGCATACGAATTCAGAAAATAAACCAAATAAAATCATCAAATCATCAAACAAAGTTACTGCCCTATTATCATACAATCAATTCCTCATATACATGTTCATCAATTAAACAAAAAGAAAACCAAAACACATAACAGAATTTCGGAAATCCAATGTAAAATTAATAAAACCAAATAACAAACCACAAATCCTTACAAACTTCATAGACAAAGTTAAGTAATTATACAGAAAATTACAAGCCATGAGAGTTGAGTGAATCACACTTTAAAAGAAACCTTGTAGAGGAATCGGCAAAGAGGATTCGATGGTGATGATATGCGATCGGTGGTGGTGATGAATGGTGGAATTCGGCTTGTAAAAGTGTATGGGATTTGTGGTGCTAATTGGACAGAGTTTCGGCTAGTAAAAAGTGAGAGAGAAGAGATGATTATTCTGAAATTATGTTGTGGTATTTATAGAGGCAAGGGAGGCAGCTAGGGTTTACAAAACCTAGTTTTTCTCAAACTTATCCTGCTGGCAGATTTGACCTTCGAGTGAAGATTATGGAATATCTTTCTCTAGAAAATAGATATTGAGGTGATTCCAGTTGGGTTGGAAACTAGACTCCCGTAGCTTTCTATCCATATAAGGCTCGAATTCAGATTCATTGTGAGCTGTCCGGGAGAGTCCGTGGAAATTGGATGACGTGCACAGGAATTCTGCCGAATTTGATCAGGATTTGTTGCGATTTTCTTCCTCTATTTTCTGCCGAAAATTCCCAAGATAATGACTGAATAATTGAGCAATATCTCTTTAAGTTTTTTATGAATTAATTCAGCCAAAAATCTTGCACAAAGGATGGAATTCAGTCCACATTCGTAAGCCAAATCCATGTAGAACTCGGTTTAGGTTTTCTTCTTTCGGCAGACTTGACCTTCGTGCATTCAAACTGGCATAACTGTTTACTCTGGAAATATTTTGCTGCGATTCCAAGTCCCAGAGAAACTAGACTCGTAGAGATTTCAAACGGCGTATGGCTCGTTCTCTGGTTCCAAGCGATGTGTCCCAGAGAAATTCCGGAAGTCAGGACACAGTCCCAGGAAAATTCTGGTAGTCCCTGGATTGGTTTGCTCAAACTGCCAAGTTGCAGCCTTCATTTGGGTGACTCTCCAAACTCCGATTGATCTGAAATTTTGACACAATACACTTTAGCTTGCCAATTAAATGCACACCAAATTTCATCAAATTTGGAAAAGGATAAATCAGCTTAGCACGAGCCTCAAAATCACGAAAAAGACATATTTTACTTTATTTCCAGATTTCTATACTTAGTCTTTTTTCTGACAATTAAGCACATTTTCTCAAAAACTCTACCAAAGGGACACTAAACTAAAATATGACTCTATCTTACAATAATAAGGGTTAAGCATTGGATAAATGGGGGTAAAAACATATTAAGAACGTCGCATTTTATGCTCCTATCAGTTAATGGTTAGTATTATTTAAAATGGCCGCGGCTGCAGATGGCCGATGCATTCAGACAGTTCTTCGGAGGCCGTCGTTCCAGATCGAGAGGTTCTGGAAGTTCCGCCGGTTCCACAGACTCCGACAGGACCCTTAGCCAGCCTGAGAGGACCACCAACCAGCCGCGGAGGAGTGTGGATTCCTCCCAGCCGCGGAGGACTGTGGATTCATCGCAGCCGCGGAGGAGTATGAGTTCTCGGCACCAGACCCTTCTCCAGGCGGGGCGGCCGTCGAGCAGTTCACTTCCGCCTGTCGGGGCAGATGCTCCGAGGTTCAGTCGGCAGCTATTTCAGGACGAGATAGCTGCAGACGTTCCTCAGGTTCGTATGTCTGAGGTTCATCGGGAGCCGATGACGAGTCCGACGACGTCTGCTGGTGACTCGACTGACGGTCCTACTCTCCCAAACCAGCTGTACCTCCCGTACAACATTCCTGCGATACCGGAGGTCGACTATCGTGGTGTGCCCATATGGCCTGATATGCCTCAGTACGTGAGTGCTGCGGAGGCATACCAGCATCAGCCATTTGAGAACCCTGACCTCCTGATTTCGGCGAGGAGAAAAGGAAAGTCGACAGACGGGTCATCGAGTTCAGGTAACATTCGATTTTATTAATTAAATGTTTTATTAAAATTAACGCACTAATATTTAATTTTATTAACCAATCGTCGTTTTTGTGATAGGGACAGCCGCTAGCAGTTCAACAAGGAACACGAGAAGTGTCATATGTTTTGACACGCTCAGGAGAACTGTTGATCTGAGGGGGAGGATCCAGATCAACGAACCTCCTAATCAGGAGGTTCAGGGGAAGAAAAAACGCGACTACTCGGGTTGCGTGGGGGCACTGATTAGGGACAGAGTCCCTATGTTGTGGACCCGGTGGGCTGATGTGCCCGAAGAGATAAAGAGGGAGGTGAACAACGCCGCGTCGGTGAGTAATTTAAAAAATTTAATTTATTTATCGTAATATTTAATAATTTTCTGTATTATTACAATTGTAAAACTAATAAAATATTATTTTTCAGACATTCTTCGAGATTGCCGAACACAAGCGGGATTGGGCGGACAACATGCAGAACTCGAGGTACGTTGGGAATTCCTCATCTTATAATTATTAATATTTTATGATTATAATAATATTTCTAATGTACATTTGTTTTTTTCGTAGGTTCAAAGAGTGGAAGAACGAGCTCCGTTCCCACTATAACGAATACGACAACCTTGGTCGTATTGGTATTCCCAGGGAGTTCATGTTCAGGGAGTACGAGTGGCGTTGGTTGAAGACAGTAGACTTCAACAACCCAGTTATGCAGGTAAATACTAAACTTCACTACAAATGTTTATTTTGTTAAAATTTTAATTATTAGTTTAATTATTTTATAATTATTACACTAATATTTTTTGATGCATTTTTCTAACATTTTATTATTTGTTTGAAGCAACGTTCTCGGATAAACTCTGAGAACCGCCGCCGGAACACAACCCCCCATCATGCTGGTTCTAGGCCGTTTGCACAATATCAGGAGGAGGCGCTTAGAGATCATCCTGATAGCAACCCGTACGTGGAGACGTTCAAGATCGCTTATCCACAAGCGACAGAACAGCTCGTAAGTCGTTCATTACAATTTTAAAATTTTAATTATTAATTTTACTTAATTATATATTTGTTAGAATATTAATTTTTTTTTTCCCGTCCAATTAGGAGAGGGTGAACCGGGCCGAAGAAGAGGTGTTCCAGCAAGTAGTTCGGGAGACACAACCGAACATTTCAGAGGCAGATCTGGAAGAAGCCCTGCGCCAGGTCGACCGGTCCAATGTCCAAACGGCAGCGAGGATGTTCGATGCAACCTTCCCAAACCGCTCAAACAACTACTACTGCAGGGGTTTAGGAAGTTCTGGACTAGGGCTCCTGAAGACCACTAAGGGAGGTCAAAAGAAGGGAGGCGGGAAGAGCCAACATGTGAGGGGGGAAGTGCGGAGATTGGCCGAAGAAAATGCAAGGTTGGCGGCCGAGTTCCAGAGATCACAGGAGCAACACCGCAGAACACAGCAGTATTATTTAGATATGTCCAGTTGGAATGCTGAATGCGAGAGAATTCGGCGACTCAACTACGCCGGCCAACAAAACTGGTGGTATGAGATGTTCGCCGCACAACAACAAAGCCTTCCACCCCCGCCCCCGTTTCAGCCATTAGTTGAACCTCCAATGCCTCAACCTCCCGAGTTCGGTCAGCAGGATGACGAGCATGATGGAGAGCAGGATGCTAGGGATGACGTCGTAGACTTTAGTGGTTTAGGTGATGATTAGGGTTATATTTTATGTATATTGGAACGAATTAAATAATAAGTCATTTAGACGTGTTTCATGTTGGTGTAAATGCATGGACTGTTTTTGTGATTTGCAGGTTGCTTGGAATGGTAATTTAGAAAATAATTTAATTTTTTTTTTCACCAAATGTACGAATAGCCGACGATTTTGGCATTATTTCGTCGGCTATAAGCACTATAGACGACGATTTTTACCAATTTTCGTCGGCTATAATGCTTATAGCCGACGAAAATGACATTATTTCGTCGGCTATAACTAATTAATGCCTATTAAAATATTAATATATTTCGACGGAATAACCGACGAAATAGATGAAATCGTCGGCTATAGTTCAGAACAAATAGCCGACGAATTTCGTCGGCTATTGTTTACGATATCGTCGGCCATACTTGAAAATACCCGACGAATTTCGTCAGATATTTTGCCAGGGTTTGGTCGACGAAATGATGTTTCGTCGGTAAAGTCGTCGGCCATACTCGCATATAGCCGACGATTTCCTTTTTTTCGTCGGCCATTGGTATAGCCGACGGCTTTTTTCCCACGAATTATAGCCGACGAAAATTTCGTCGGCAGAAGGTATAGCCGACGAAATTTTGGCATAGTCGACGAAAAAATTTTCGTCGGCTATGCCCTCGGATCTTGTAGTGTATGTAGAGCTAGCTCAATACATAAGGACGCTTTTTGGGGGCTCAATGGCTTCGGAGGAGATGAGAACTCCGAAGTTAAGCTTGTTGAGTCCAGAGCAATACCAGGATGGGTGACCTACTGGGAAATTGCTCTGGAGCTCCCAAACACAAAACCGTGAGGGTGGAGCCCAAAGCGGACAATATCATAAGTGTATGGGTTGGGCTGTTACAATTGCTATCAGAGCCTGTCCCCGGCCGGAAGTGTGCCGACGCGGACGTCGGACCCTAAGGGGGGTGGATTGTGATAACCCTGACCTGACCTAGCTAGGGAAGCTAGTAGGTAGGCAGGTCACAAATCCCACATCGCCCGGGAGAGAGTGGATGCTGTGCTTATATATGCAGAGCTAGCTCAATACATAAGGACGCGTTTTGGGGGCTCAATGGCTTCGGAGGGGATGAAAACTCTGAAGTTAAGCTTGTTGAGTCTAGAGCAATACCAGGATGGGTGACCTACTGGAAAATTGCTCTGGAGCTCCCAAAGACAAAACCGTGAGGGCGGGGCCCAAAGCGGACAATATCCTAAGTGTATGAGCTGGGCTGTTACACCATTGGTTTTAATAATATTATAAAATAAGTTTAAATGTTTCCAATGTTGATCAATTTATTGGGAAAAAATGAGAACATCATCAATGTAGACAATTGTGAAATGACTATATGAATTTAAGATATCATTCAAAATATTTTGAAATTCACTGGGGGCATTCTTAAGGCCGAAATGCATAACATTCCATTCATAATGGCCAAAAGGAGTGACAAAAACGGTTTTGTATTTATCATATTCATGGATTTGGATTTGCCAGAATCCGGACTTCATATCAAATTTGGAAAAGGTTACTGAATTATTTAATCTATTAATAAGGTCTCTTTTATTATGGATAGGGTATCTGTTCCATTCTAACACATAATTAAGAGGTTTGTAATTAATAACTAGCCTAGGGGAACCTCTTTCTAATTCAGCATTTTTCTGAACATAAAAGGCAGGACAAGACCAGGAGGATTTACTATAGCGGATTATTCCTTTATCTAGAAGATCTTGGATTTCTTTTTTACAAAATTCCATAGTTTTATGATTCATTTGTATTGGTCGAGCTTTTGTAATGATATATTTCTCATTAAAAATTTTAATATAAGGAAGATTAACAATATATTTTTTCCTGTGCCAAAAGGCAGTTGGAGTATCAGAACAAAGGTATTTGATAATTTTTGTTTCAAATATTTTTATTTTTTGTTGAAGGGAAGGGTCTTGTAATTGGTGATCAATTCTTTTGAAGTCAATTTCTTCTTGTAAATAAGTTATTTGTTGATGTTTTGATTTTATTAGGTTAATAGTTTTTGACATAGAATTTTCTTGAAAAGCTTTTTAAGGTATGGATTTCGGGATTGGAAAGAAAGAAAAATTTGACTGGTTGATCAAATGGGTAGGTGGTGATACAATCATATTCTGTCAGAAATGGGTAAAGAAGGGTAATGAAAGAAAGGCCTAAAATTATCTTATCGGTTAAATCTTTTACTAAAAGAAATGGAGTTTTAAAACATTGTCTTAACAAGCATGTGCTTTAAGAATTTCGTATTCGATATTCATTTTAGTAGCGTTAGCATATCGTAATGATTCTTTTCTTTTTTCAAAAAATTTTGAAGGAATTAAACCTTCTTGGATGCAGTTTAGATCAGTCCCGGAGTCTATCAGAACTGGAGTAGTGAATGAAAAATCTTTGATTTGTATTTGTAGTGAAGTATACCATTTTTTTAGATTAATTTGCTGGATAATATTAATAGTAGCTTGTTCAGAGGTTTCTTCGTCATGCTGCAAGGATGGTGATGGGGAAATATTGTTATGACTTTGTTTGTATTTTAATCATTTGATTCTCAATTTTAACCAAATTTAAATCACCTTTAATATCTTTATTTTCAAGGGTTAATTCTAATTGTTGTTGTTGTAAAGATTGAATCTCAGTTTTTATGAGTTTGATTTTATGCTGAAGATTTTGGAGGGTGATTTATTGCCTCTCTTTTTTTAATTTATTAAAAGTTGTAGTAGGAAATATTTTTTGTTGTTTAATGTTAACTACATGTTCTTGTGTTATTAATTTTTTCAATTTCTTAAGATATTCAGCTTTAAGATGTAGGTTATCAATTTTTCCAATTAAATCAATTAATAATTCTTCTTGTTCTTCTTGTTTAGAAAGAATATTAATAGTTTTACAGCAAACATCTTTACATCCTAGTGTAATATTTGGAGATGAAGAGGAATCAGAATCGGGAGAGGAAGAAGATTCATCAGATAAGGACTCAATGTCACTAGGATCTATTTCAGAATCTGTTTTACGCAAATTTAATATTTAGAGAAGGTTATCTTGCTCTTCCTGACTAATTTTTAATTTTTTAATAGTGTTTTTACCGGACATTTGTTAGTGAAGTGACCAGGTTTACCACATTTATAACATTTGGTTTTATCAGAAATTTTTTTCTTTTGTGGATTAGAATAATTTGGTTTAGATTTTTGAAATTTATTCTTAGAATAGAATTTATTAGGTATGAAATTATTTTTATTTTGAGATTGGAATTTATGTCGGCTAAATCTTCTTTTGGTAGGATAATAATTAGGTTCATGTTTTTGTTTTCTTCTTCTAGAAGGGGGAATAGGTGGTAAACCATATTGTTCACAAAAATTTCCTAATTCATATTTAGTCATTTTCTTATCAGTCTTAACTTGGGCATTTAATTTCATATCGATACACATTTTTAATCCTTCTTTCTGGATTATTGTAATAATATTTTGATAGGTAAGTGTATCATAGTTGATGTGACCTGTTTCATTGCTTAATACTTGTCTAATTTTATGAGCAAAAAGTTTTAGTGAACCATTTATGAATTTTTCTTTCCAAAATGGTTGGCTACTATAATCTCTAAGCATGACTTTAGAGATAAAAACATCTTTATACCATTTAAAATCGCTTAAGGTAGGACATCTAAGGTTACTAAGTTGATCATGAATTCTAGAAATAATATGACTAGGTGTACCAATAAAATGTTGTATGATTGTATAAAACAAGGTGTTTACTGCATCAGAAACTCTTTTTCCAATGCTTTCATCAAAGATTTAAAGATTCAAATATTTCCAATGCTTTCATCTTCATCATGTTTAATTGCATGTTTAATATTATCTCTAGATTCAGCTGTGAGATGTTTTTCCCACCAGGAATGAAGCATTCCTGTGAATCCAGTAGCTAATATATCCATAATCTCAGGCTGGCTGAAATTATGATTAGTAACGTAATTATTAGCGGCCACTGACATATGGTGTAATTTATTTAGAATTTTTTGTTTGGATAGATTATCAATGTTTCATTCATAAGTTTTATCAAATGAGATATAGACACTACCAGAAAAGGGGTTATAGCCGACGATATGGGAAAAAACGGCCGACGAAATAGTACCTCGTCGGCTATAACCCCTTATAGCCGACGAATTACTATTTCGTCGGCCACATCGTCGGCTATAATATTATAGCCGACGACGGCCGACAACTCGTCGGCTATAGTTATAGCCGACGAAACGTTTTTGATTATAGCCGACGAGGAGGGTATTCGTCGGCTATAACTCTTATATCAGATCGACCTTCTGCATCAGGGAGCTAATTCGTAGATGAAATCGTCCAAAACGCTCTGAAATCGTCCAAAACCTCGGCCATAAGCTTGAAAGATACGTATATTGCTGTGTGTGTTGATTTAGTTGGTTATATGCAGAGGTGTGTTAATTTAGAGTTTAATTAGAATAAATGTGTGATTAATTTGATATATATATATATATATATATATATATATATATATATATATGTGTTGAGATGAGATTATTAATGGGTTGATATATATGTTGTATTGGTTAGATAGAATTGAAGTTTTGTTGAAGATTAGTGATTGATTGTTGATTTATAGGTGATTTTAGATGAATTTGATGAAAAAATGTATATATATATTAATTAATTTAATTGTAATTAAAAATATATTGTTGGTATATATAAAAAATACATTGTGTTTAATTAATTAGGGAGATTGACGATGTTTTAATTAATTTAGGGATGCATGTGTATATATATATATGTGTGTGTGTGTAATGATGAATTTTTTAATTAATTAGTACGTGCGTACGTACGTAGTACGTACATATATACATATCTATATATAGCTATATTTATTTCTTGAATTTACAGGATGGACAAGAGTTGGATTACCCTTGGAAGATGGGATCAGGCGTATCATGATGGAGTTAGGAGTTTCCTGGATTTTGTGATGGCTAATTGTGGAGACACTACACTTCATTATTGTCCGTGTAAAAAGTGCAAGTGTGCCACCCCACGACACCGGTTTTCCATAGAGACAGTGGAGCAACACCTGGCTAGATATGGATTTTGGGTCCTATACACTAATTGGATTTATCACGGTGAACCAGAGTTTGCGGGTCGTCATGATCATGGACAATTTGCCGAGAGAGGGAGTTCCTCCAATGATCCAACAACGAACTGGATCAACGATATGTTTCCTCGTGAGAGCGGTGTCTTTGAGGAAGCACCAGATATGCAACTCCCACCTCCGGAGATGGAGTGTTTCCCTGATATTGAGCCACTCGAGCCATTACCCCGATCTCCGGTCAACACAAGTGGTATGGAAAAGTACAACAACCTGATCGCATTGCAACAGACTCCGTTGTACCCCGGATGCAGTAAGACTGTCCTTGAATCTGTCATGGGAGTGATGAAGATCAAAACGGAGAACAAAGGCACTGTCAAATCGGTTGATGATTGGCTTCGGCTATGGGGTGGGGCGATGCCCCCCGGACATCAGCTTCCTACCAGTCATCATAAGGTGCGACATATCTTTAAAGATCTCGGCCTTTCCTACATCAAGATTCATGCATGCAGATACGATTGCGTTCTGTTTTACGGGGAAGGACTTGCAGATCTTGAATACTGCCCATTATGCAATACAGAGCGGTATAAGTTCACTCCTAAAGGGAACAAGAAAGCTGTGAAGATACTTCGGTACTTCCCGCTGATTGATAGGCTTGAGCGGTTGTTCATGTGTGCTTTCACGGCCGAAGCTATGAGATGGTGGGCTGAGAGGAATGTGCCTGACGATGACACCCTTAGACATCCCGCCGACGGAGAGGCTTGGAAGAAGAACGTGTTGGAGTTTCCTGAATTTGCATCAGAGGTTCGAAATGTTTGGCTAGGGCTATCATCCGACGGTTTCAACCATTTTGGCAAGAAAGAGCTTCAGTACAGTGTGTGGCCAGTTATTTTGATTCCGTACAACTTTCCACCGTGGATGTGCATGAAGAAGGAATATAACATGCTCACATTGTTGATTCCAGGCCCAGGTTATCCGGGAAAGTGTCTCGATGTGTATTTGAGACCCGTAATTGAGGAGCTTCGGTACTTGAGTCTGAACGGCCACCTGGTCTACGACCGGTTCAAAAATGAGATGTTCCGGATGCATGCCATGCTTGTTGGCACGATCAGTGACTTTCCTGGGAGGGGTATGTTGTCGGGCAGCGTCACCAGGGGTTACAGGGCTTGTTCAGAGTGCATGACTGTTGATTGCTCCAGTCCTCATTGCAGCAAGATTGTGCAGATGCGTCACCGTCGTTGGCTTCCGCATGACCATCCATTTAGGGACGATGCACAGGCTTTTGATGGGACTGAAGAAAGGGGCTGGGCACCGGAGCAATGGACAGGGGAGGAAATATTGGCAGTGTTGAATGAGTATGACTTTGGTCCGCTTAGCAATCATCCCGATGTGTTGCGCACGATTCCAGAGAGGCCGGATCGGTATAGGTTCTGGTCACACAAGAGCATCTTATGGGAACTTCCTTATTGGGCCAGGTTGGCTACCAGATACTACCTGGATGTCATGCATATAGAGAAGAACGTGGGTGAAGCCGTGGTTGGCACAGTTTTGAATTGGGAGAAGAAAACAAAAGACACCCCCAAGGCACGCGTTGATCTGAGAAATATGGGACTGCGGGACCATTTGTGGTTGAGAGAGGGCAGGAGCAAAATGCCCCAAGCTCCTTACACCGTCACCAGGGACCAGAAACATGAAATCTTTGGATGGCTGAGTAATGTCAGGTAACTTTTTATTAGGCATGTATTCCCTAAAGAATCCATCTGTTGTTGGACGACTATATATGCATGAAATCTAATTGTTGTTAATGGCTATGCAGGTATCCTTATGGCTATGCGGGTAACATAAGCAAGTGTGTTAACTACCGAGACAACAAGATGTACGGATTGAAGAGTCACGACTGCCATGTACTGCTTCAACGCCTCTTCCCTATTTTCATTCGAGCGTACTTGGAGGATGAAGTGGTTGAGCCGTTGGTGGCGTTGTCAAGATTCTTCCAGAAGTTATGCGCTAGAGAAGTTAGAAAATCAGACCTCATGAGAATGCATGAGGAAATCGTTTTTATCTTGTGCAAGTTCGAGAGGATATTTCCCCCAAACTTCTTTGACATCATGCCTCACCTGATGATCCATCTTCCCCAACAATTGTTGCTTACCGGTCCCGTACACTACACTTGGATATATCCCATCGAAAGGTACATGTTATTCATAAATTTGATTTATACATGTTTTTAAATAAAAGTTGCATGCTCTTAACATGCACTTGTTAACCTTGCAGACAACTTGGAGACTACAAGAAATATGTGCACAATAAATCTGCGCCTGAGGGGTGTATTGCTGAAGCTTACATTGCGCATGAGTGTGTAACGTACGCCAAGTTGTACTTGGGAGCGATGGAGGACCCCCCACAACATCCAAGTCGAGATGACCCCGAGTTCAACCTATCTATCGTCGCCAACTCTGTTGTACCATACGGAAGCTTCAAGAAAAAGGGTGTGGACAAGTTGCCTGACCATGAGGTAGGGATTGCCCACTGGTGGGTTCTAATAAACTGTCCGGAGGTACAATATTGGAAACGTCACCATCTTCACTGCAAGGAAGTTCGCGGTGATGTCGAGTACCACAACACGACGTTTGCAGACTATTTTCCACAATGGGTAAGTGTATAAATATATATATTAGATGGCTTTCTTTTACAGTTCCCTATTCTTTAATCATAAACACACCGAGTGATTTGAGTTATATTTTTCAGCTGATGCAAGTGGCTGCAAGGGGTGGTCATACAAATTACTCAGAGGAATTGAGGCTGTTGTCGATGAAGCCGATATCTTCCACAGTCCGCCCAATGTGTGATGTCAACGGCGTTAAGTATATATGTGAAGCTAGAGACGGGGAACGCAAAACACAGAATTGTGGGGTGATGGTGGATGGTGCAGAGGGGGGCGTGGATTTTTACGGTGTCCTACAGTCAGTTGTTGAACTCATTTATGGGAACCGCATGAAAGTCCACTTGTTCAAGTGTCGATGGTTTGATACTAGGCCGCACCGCATACGGATCGATCAGTACGGCATACTTTCGGTGAATACCGCCACTACTGTGTATGAAGACGACCCCTTTGTTTTCGCCACAGCGGCCAAAAAGGTCTTTTATCTTGACGATCCTTTGAACAAAGGCACGTGGAAGGTAGTTAACCATGTGTCTCAGCGAGACATATACAGTGCTACCACACTTGGTGTGAGCACAGAGTGTCAAGAAGCGACCGCATACCAAGAGCCGGACGCCGGCGACATTCCGGAATCCTCCACCATCCGCGATAATAATGTGACGCCGGGCAGAGTGGTTCGACTTCCTAGGGGTCAGGTGCCCATGTATGATGTTAATCCGAATCGTCTATATCAGGCAGACGATGACTCAGACGACAAGTACGAGCACCGGTTGCCAGATATTAACTACTATACTACGTCTGACTCAAGTGATGATGATGATTCTGATTATCATCCTTAGTATACTATTTATGTATGTATTTGTGTACGATGGTGCATGCATGTATGAAAACATTTTTTGTCCTTAATTACCGTTTTCCGAATTTATGGGAAATTGTATTCAATTGTTTGTGCGATATTCAGGAATTTATCAGGTGAAATAGGCAATTTTCAGGCCCTAAATGGCAAATTTTCAGAAAGATCAGCGTTATAGCCGACGAAATGGACCATAATTCGTCGGCTATAATGCCCATACTGTAGCCGACGACTTGCAATTCGTCGGCTATACTGTAGCCGACGACTTGCAAGTCGTCGGCTAAAGTATATTGACCGAAACCATACGTAGACCGTTCAAATGCAAAAGTGTCGTGAAATAAGATACGACCGAAATATTGAAATACGACTACGGTTCAAAAATGGGAAGATTCCGACAAAATCTGTGTGCCGAATGTTGCGGTTAGGTGTTTTTTACTTCCGTTTTCCTATGGGTAGCCTGACGGTCGGTAAATATTTGGAGGAAAATTTTTATACGGTTAGTTGCGTCGCATCGATTTGAAACTATTCTCTCTTGAAGGTCAGGCAAAAAAACGTCATTTAGACGGGCCAATTGCCGTTTTAAAGCGTTCAGAGGTTTGACTTTGCAGTTTGACCGTCCCGATCGAGCCTTTAACGTTGTCAGATGTAGTTGGATTTTTTTTCATACATTTATTTAATCTTAACGGTGATATCTGACGGTTGGAATAGATTTTCCAAACTTTTAGATTCGAAATCGGAACATATGCACTAATGTTCCTTAACTTATTTACTAAGTGTTTAAGTGAATGTATAGTTTCAAATAGTTACCATACGTAGACCGTTCAAATGCAAAAGTGTCGTGAAATAAGATACGACCGAAATATTGAAATACGACTACGGTTGAAAAATGGGAAGATTCCGACAAAATCTGTGTGCCGAATGTTGCGGTTAGGTGTTTTTTACTTCCGTTTTCCTATGGGTAGCCTGACGGTCGGTAAATATTTGGAGGAAAATTTTTATACGGTTAGTTGCGTCGCATCGATTTGAAACTATTCTCTGTTGAAGGTCAGGTCAAAAAACATCATTTAGACGGGCCAATTGCCGTTTTAAAGCGTTTAGAGGTTTGACTTTGTAGTTTGACCAAAGAATAGCCGACGACATACAGAACTTCGTCGGCTAAAGTGTTGCGATCCGCGCCGTTTCATTGTCCGCCGTTGGATGGGGGAGATCTGACGGCTGCTGAGGTCCTTGACTATAGCCGACGAGATTCATACTATAGGCGACGATATGCATACTTCGTCGGCTATAACCGACCCGCAAAGCCCAACTTAGGCCCGGCCCGGATTTAGTTAGAGAGTATAGCCGACGAGATTCATACTATAGGCGACGATATGCATACTTCGTCGGCTATAACCGGCCCGCAAAGCCCAACTTAGGCCCGGCCCGGATTTAGTTAGAGAGTATAGCCGACGATTTCGTCGGCTATAGTCATAGCCGACGAATTAAAATGAAATCGTCGGCTATAGTCCCTCGATTTAAACTGAAACAGAGGCGCCTCTCCCCCATTTCTGCAGAAAACCTAAACCCCTAAATCGCCGCCCACCCCTCCCCGAGCCTCCCCGACGCCGTCCGAGCCTCCCCGACGCCGACCAAGCCTCCCCGGCCCTCCCCCACCCCTCCCCACCCCGTCCCCGGCCTTCCCGAGCCCTCCCCGACCCGAAGTCGAACCGATCGGCGCCGTCCTTCCCTAGCCGCCGTCGCCGCCGCACCGCACCGCCGTCCTTGTCCCCTAGCCGCACCACCATGTCAGGTAGTCCCCCTCTCCCTCATTTAGGGTTTTTGTTAATTTTGTGGAATTTTGTGATTTTGTGGAATTTAGGTATTTTTGTGAAATTTTATGGTTTTTGTGAAATTATGTGGAATTTAGGGTTGTTGTGCAATTTATGGAATGTTGTGGAATTGTTGTTAATTTTTTGGAATTATGTGGAATTTTGTGAAGGATATATATATATATATATATATATATATATATATATATAATTAGGTATATGGAAGTTTGTGGAAATTTTTTTAATGTTGTGGAATTTTTGTTAATTTTGTGGAATTTTGTGGAATTTTTAGGAGGATATATATATATATTTCGGAATATATATATATAATTAGGTATAAATATATTTAGGTATATATATAATTAGGTATATATACATTTAATGAAGTTTTTTATTTTTGTGTGAAATTTATGGAATTGTGTGGAATTTTGTTTAATTTTGAGGAATTAACAAGAATTTTTAGGTATATATATATATACCTTTAGGTATAAATATAGTTATGTATATATATAATTAGGTATATATATATTTTAAAAAGTTTTTTATTTTTTTGTGAAATTTAAGGAATTTTGTGTTATATTTCGGAATATATATATATAATTAGGTATAAATATATTTAGATACGTATAAATATATTTAGGTATATATACATTGAATGAAGTTTTTAATTTTTTTGTGGAATTTTTGTTCAATTTAAGGAATTTATATACTAATTGTGCAGGAAACCGTCGCTTTGTAGACCGATGGCTTGGCAGACGGACCGAGAGCGACCCCGACGCTCAGGCAGGAGCCAGCTGTGGGGGGAGCGGATCCAGCGGTCGTCGGGGCCTAGGCCGGCCTATGAGTCGACGAGAGGAGACGTTGATGGGATTGACCCCGAGCGATCCACGTGGGGGCTCCTCGTATGAGTCGACGGGAGCGGGCCCTGACTCGAGTGTCGGAGGAGGACGCAGAGCCACCAGGCCCCAGTGCACTTCAGCACTGTTCCAGGATCGGCAGCCGACCCCACCGCGCGCCGATCTGGACCCTCCAGAGATGCTCCCTGTCCCCCCACAGCGACAGCATCCACAGCTACGGGGCCCACCGTCAGGGGGAGCAGGCCCCTCAGGGTCCACGCCCCGTATGTCTCCGCCATCGGGGATGTACATGGTTCAGTTCCTCCCTGCCATCCCTGAGTACGACGCCAGGGGGAGGCAGATTTGGAGGCACGACCGGCCCCACGAGATTCCCTGGGAGGAGGCCTACTTCTACAGTCCTTTCGACTCAGAGGACTGCCGCGGCCTGTGGGCCGTTCGTGAGAAGGACAAGCAGTACAACGACGCAGGTAATTGGTTAGTTTAATTAATTATTTAGATTGTTTAATTAATTATTTAATTAGTTAGTTTAAATAATTATTTAACTATGTATTCATTTTAATTATGAAACAGGCGTCCTCGTCAATAAACCCGCGGGGACGAGACGGACCAGAGGGCCAGCGAACATGTCGACCCTGGAGAGGGAGCTGGCCGGTGGGATCAGAGAGATCCTGCCCGGTCCCGGTGAGGATGGACGCCCGATTGAGCGGAGAGACACCACCACCAAGTACATCAACGCGACGGGCATGCTCGTGCGGGACAGGGTCCCACTGTTGTGGCCCGACTAGGGCTCTGTGCCCGATGAGATCAAGGCGCGAGTGTACAATGCACTGTCGGTGAGTTAAATATGATTTTTATTATAGAAAATAAACATTTATTAATTCAGTCCTCATAACTATATAAAAATATTTTCTAATTAATTTATAATATTGCAGCAATGGTTTAGAGTCCATCCTACCTTGGACTGGTGGAGAGACGAGCAGCTGAAGAACAGGTTATGTGTTTTGCTTTTTTTTTGTATAAATATATTTATTGGCAGTGTACGAATATATCTAACAGTTGTGTTCTGTTAATATAGGTACTCCGAGTGGAAGAACGAGCTGTCCACGCACTACAGGACGTACCATGTGGAGCAGCGCTTGGGGCGAGCTGCAACCCCCCACGAGTTCCGGTACAGGGAGTACGAGTGGCTATGGCTGGTAGCCTACTTCGGGAGCGACAGGGTCTCGGTAAGAAAATTTAGCCTGCTAGTATATAACTTTTTAACGTTATTTAATAATTAAATTATGTAGTTACTTAATTAAATTAATTAGTTAGTTAGTTAGTTATCAGTTATTAAATTAAGTTAGTTGGTTAGTTACGTAGTTAGTTAGTTCGTTACTAAATTAAATTAGTTAGTTAAGTAGTTACTAATTAAATTAAATTAGTTAGTAACTAAATTAGTTAATAATTTTATTTTGGTTAGTTCCTAATATTTTAATTTAGTTACTAATTTATATTTGCGTTTATATGTTCGTTCTTATAATACAGAAAATCTCGCGGACGAACAGCGACAACCGCAGGAAGAACGAGCACCCCCACCACGGCGGCGCCCGCTCCTGGAGGCAGTGGGCAGAGATGGCGAGGAGGGACCGACCGCTGAGGCCGTTGTCGTGGATTCATGCGCAGATGTATCCGGGGCGTCCCGACCAAGTGGTAAGTATTCGCCCATCTTCAATAAAAGTGTTTCATTAAATTAATTTATATATATATTTTTTAATTCGTTTATTATATGTTCTTGTCAATTAGGCGGAAATAGATGCGGAGACCGACGCGATCACCTTCGGGATCGCGCGAGACACCCTGGGAGACGGGGCGTCCGACGAGGCGATCGCGGAGTTTGCCTCCACGATCGACACCCTTGAGCCGCGCTTGGCCTCTCAGATCATGCACGCGGCGGTAGGGACGGGGAACAACTACTTCTACCAGAGAGGCCTAGGCGCGGCGGGAGATGGGGTTCTCAAGTACACGCCGGCCAATCCCAGCACGCAGCGTGCGGCTTCGACGAGAGGAGACTTGCAGACGCAGCTGCAGAGGACTCAGGCGGAGTTGGCGAGGGCGGTGGAGGCGCTCCAGCAGGCGGAGTTGGTGAGGGCTGCGGAGGCTTCGGCGCAGCAGGCCAGAGACGCATCTGTGGCGGAGATGTACCGATGGATGCAGCAGTCTTGGGAGGCCCAGCAGGCTGGACTCCAGCCCCCGCCTCCGCCACAGATGCCCCAGTTCGTCGTCCCCACTCCCCCCCCGCATCGGAGTACGCCAGCCGATCAGGACAGCCATAGCCACCGGAACTCGAACGATCCGGTCGACGACGCTACGCGTTTAGGGGGTGATGATGATGAGTAGATAGTGGGTTAATTTGTACAGTATGTAGGATATTAGGGATGGATTGATGTGGATATTTGTTGGATATATGGATGTTTGTTTGTGCATTTTCTGCAGCCAAACCGAAGACGAAGTGAAATTGGGTCCGAGTTAAATTTTTAAATTTTTTTAAATATTTAGGGGTTATAGCCGACGATATTGGCATTATTTCGTCGGCTATAAGTGCTATAGCCGCCGATTTTTACCAAATTTCGTCGGCTATAACGGTTAAAGCCGACGAAGATGACATATGTCGTCGGCTATACCCTCCCGGCTTCAGGCAAAAAAAAGCCGTTCCTGATACCGGCGATTGTTATGGCCGACGATAGTGTCGTCGGCTATAACGGACGTATAGCCGACGATAGTGTCGTCGGCTATACTTCGGGTTAGGGGCAATTACGTAATTGTTGAAGCCGACGATCTTGTCGTCGGCAATGTTCAAAGTATAGCCGACGATGCTTTTTTCGTCGGCTATACCTGGTGTTTCATAAGCCGACGACTTACCCCGGGTGTCGTCGGCTATACTATAGCCGACGGAGCATTCCCGACGAGGGAATAGCCGACGAAGTATCGTCGGCTATGACTATAGCCGACGAATTAATGGAAACGGCCGACGAGATGGCGTCGTCGGCTATGACGCCTTTTCTGGTAGTGAGAATTGGTTATTGGGTATGTTGCTAGGTTGTATGTCTAATAGTAATGGACGATCTGTCTATTTTTTGAAGTTTTATTTCTTTGGGTAATTTATTCTAGATATTTGAAGATTTTGAAATGTTTGGTTAATTTTAGAAATAGTACTTAAATCACTATCAGAAGAATCAGAGGAATGATTATTAGCATTTATGACGGAAATTATATTACTAGATTCAGGTTTTATAGTTTTTAGAAGCTGATCAATTTTTTGGGCAGTAGAAATTGGTATATTAAGGTTACCAAAATGAACTAAAGGAGTTTCAGTTTGTGGTTTAGGGAGTATACTAACTTTAGAATAGATAGTGTCTACTTTTGTTTCAATTTTGTCTAATTGCTGACCTATGGTTACTAGACTTTGCTTAGAATAATTATTATGTTCAATGATTTTTTTATGATCTGGATCATGTTTATCATTAGGTATTTTGAAGGGTGAAGTCATAATATGTTGTAAGTGGTCAATGATTTTGTTTTCAACACGAGGATGAGTGGCGGTGACTACGGAATTGGTGGTTGTCCATTTAGATTTTGTTAATGTTTGAACATTTTTATGTAAAAATTCAATGAAATCAAGGAAAAATATTTCAGTTTGAGTTTGTATCATATAATTTTTCCAATCTTTAAATAATTATTTCCTTTGATCAGTTAAGGGGTATTGTTGTCGATATAAATTACGACGATGAATGTTTTTGTCATGACGATAAATTACAGATCAAAAGTTATGATCCGCAGAAGTTTCGTCGCAAAACTAATAAAATAATAATTTCTAGAGAGAGAAAATGAGGAGAGAGAGATGAGAGTGAAAACGGACTAAAAAATGAAGGGGGGGCTGATCCTATTTATGGGGAAAAAATGACACATGTCACCCATCTATTGGTGCATTTGTACCACATGCCAACAAGAGATAAAACCACATCTTTTTACCACATCTTGACACTTGTCAAGATGACTCATGGAAAATGGGATAGGGGTTGAAACAAATGGCAGCAATCCTTAGTCACTAAGCAAACTCATTGACCAATAGGGACGTGCCACATGGTAAAACGATAAGATTTCGACCAAACTTCTAAAATCCGTTAAAAATAGCTCGGGAACTCAAATAATTTACCGAAAAATATGACGAACTCGTGACGACCTCTATTTTCTATTTCTCAAAAGAAAAATAAAATTTGACCAACTTCAAAAATCGGGATATTACAGTTTTCTAGGGATTCGAGGTGTTGATCTAGTTTAGGAAAATTAATTGTAAAAAGACAATCAAGGGTGCTTAATTGGGGGTTAACATGAGTGATTATTTCAAAATCAGAAGCTGTGGGTGACAGGACCCGCACCAGATTTTACCCTGAAATCCGGATAAGGTCCTGTGGGGACCACTTCAAGACTAACTCTATCGATAAATCGGTAAAGCAAATCTTAAAATGGACAACCCTAAAACCTGTAACAAACAAAAACACTTCTAAAGCAATTTCCAACCACAACGCCTGGAGCCATCTGCTCCCCAAATCACAACAACTCCCAACATAAGAATACGAAATTCAACTTCTGTAATAGACATTAAAATTTATAGCAACACACGATTACCATATTTGGGTCATAACCCATAAGTAAACAAACTTTATTTTACTACAACTCGCAAACGTATCAGAGCGACTATACAAAAGAAATATACTACAAGTAGGTTAATCAAGTAACCTACGATTTCTGACAGCGGAAGAGGAACTATATGTTTTGCGTCTTTCTAGTATCGAACGACTCTGCAAACTGGGCAATTTAAAACAAAGAGCCCAGGGAAAGTAATTTAAAACATTAGCGTGAGTGGACAAAAATCAATAAATATAACTATATATTACTTTCCTTATTTTCATGAATAAAAACCATGATGCATGCTTCAACGAAAACCATTTATATCATATATCAATAAAATAAAAACCTCAGCCCCGCTGGTTAAGAAACATATATATATCAGTGAGCCAATCCCATTGGCTGTTTAAAGAAATCACGTAAAATATAGGGGAATGTCAACCACCATATTATACTGAGCCTCCAAGGCTAAGGGTCAGTCTCTAAAACTTTCTATAGCGTCCAACGCTAAACCTGTACACGTCGACTACCGAGCGTGAATCTGACCTATGTGGTCAAGTCGTCACCTCGCGTGGGCTCAGGTGAATAAGCTAGCTAGCATCAATAAACATATCTGGACCCTGGTATGGTGAAAATCCGAAAACAAAATCAAAGTACAATTCTCCTAATAAATCATAAATCAGTACGGTCCCCGACCGCACTTTTGAGGCTTATAAATATACTTAAACATAATCATAGCCTCGTAGAAAATAAATGAAATCAACATATCGCATATGTCATGATATTCAAAACAAATTGAAATCATATAATCATCGGAAATCTCAATTCCGGCTAAATATCTATATGTATATAAATTTTGATAATATCAAATTAATTGACTTAAAATGTAATCCGATTCAAATTTGATAAAAAGAAAATCAGCAATTAAAATAGATTATCGACATTCGATAATCTATATCACTTTCAAAATAAATCCATGAATATATAAATCCCAACGATATTAAAAGATTTATGCATGCATCAGTTTAAAACAAAAGTCCACTCACTGTACGATTAGGTTTGTCGCTGATCCGAGCTCTCCTCACGTCGAGTCTCCTCTCGATCTGTAAAAATATATACTTAGAATATTCCGGACTCGGAAATCGAATTATAAAAACTTAATTTACAGGACCTCACTCGTACGAAACTCTCGGTTAAACTTTACGCATCCGCTTAAACCAGTTTACGACTGTTTAATCACTTACTGATCATATCGTCATAATGCCCATTTACTCGTAATTATTCTTCATTTAACGTGAGTTAAATAGTAAGTAATTTAGTTAAACAGTAACTCATAATCAGGACAGTAACTTTCGAATTTATAATTTACCTTTTTACTGTTACTGTCTTACTTTTACCATTTACTATTTACTGAGTTACCATTTACTAATTACCATTTACCGTTTAACCTTTTTACCTTTCAGGTTTACCATTTTACCCTCCGCCGCCGCCACAGTGGCAACGCAGCCGCCGCTGCAGCAGCAGCTCCACCATAGGGCCAAAATCATCTCCATTTCGTTCAGCACGACCGTCATAACCTCAGGAAACCACCTCACTTCGTCTTGGCCGCACAACACTCGCGCAGCCGCCACCAACGGCGGCCCAAAAATCCCTAAAACTGCAATTCACCAATTTCCACCAATTCGAACAACAATTTACACAATTTCGGCTCCAAACAACATCCTAGACCTAATTCCAACCTTCAATTACATAAATTCCATCATCAAAATCACCCAATTCGAAAACCTCAAAACCCTAGAAATTCCAATTGGAATTTCTCCTTATCTGTTCCAAATTGGCTACAACCCTTTGGAGGGTTTGACACACGTCTCTCAGACTTCAAGAAGATGTACGGATTGCACCCGCTCGAGGCCGGAAAACGGAGCTCCGATCGGTCCAAGGCCGGACTGAAAGTCGCCCGCTGCTTCCTCCTCGGGCCACGACACGTGCTACGGCTGGTATAGAGAGGTAGAGGAGGAAGAGACGAACTCGATGCTGGGGTTCTTTTTCCCGATCGTCACCGGACGGTGAAGACGCGTGGAGGCGGTGGTGATGTCAGTGGGTCGCGCGTCGGGAGGACGAGAGGAAGAAAAGAGAGAAAAGAAAGAAAGAAAAGAAAAAGGAGAGAAAAGAAAAATTTTCCCGTTTTCGGAAATTCCTTTTCCGACTATTTATACTCGACCAAATCTGGAAAGTTACGATTTTTACATCGTAACTTTTTCATCCGAACTCCGAATTTAGTGTGCTACGTGTCCACGAACTCGTTTTAACGTGTGCTATCCCAACGTAGCAAGAAAATTCTCGATAGACTCAAATTATAAAAAGTCAACTTTTAGGAATTTTTTAACTGTAAAACAACTCCCGGGAACGTAAAAATAAAATAAAATTACTGAAAAGTTAAACACGGTTCGGGGCGTATCAGTGGGAGTAGGTGATGTTGGTTCTTCTTCAACTGTAGGTTCATTTTCTACATAAGTTGGGTAAGTAACTTGAGAAGTGGTATTTAAATCTTTAATTTTAATTTTTTCAATTCTTCTTCTAATTCTTTTATCTTAATGATTTTTATTTCTTTTTCTAATTCAGAATCTCGTCTAGAGATTGAAGATTCAGCTTTAGTAGAACCAGCGAAAGAACGTCTGATAGAGACAAAAGAATGCCTAGAAGACTGTCCTAATTCTGAAATTTGAGGATGGTGGATAGAATTTTGATTACGAAAATTAATTCTGACTGTGCCATCATTGTATTGTTGTATACCACTTAAGTCAGAGACACTATAGCGTACATTTACCGGTTGATTTTCATTAGTGAGGGACCATTCAGAGTGAAGATGAATATTACACCATTTTATTGTATGGGGAACTCCAATGTTAGCATTATCTTGGTTACTTTGGATTAAAAGTGTTTGGTGTTTAGGACTTTTACTAATGCTTGAAAATTCATGTTTGTTCATGTAACCTTATAGTGGATTCGATAAATTAAAGTTAATGACTGGGTACCTTCTAGAACATTATATCCAGAAGTTTTAATATTTAAAATTAAAGCTTTTAATATGTGAGGATCACTAAGACTAATTGTAAAATCAGGGTAACAATCGAAATGAATTGGACCATTAAAAAGACTCGACTCAATCATACCAAGAGTACTATCATTGAAATCAGTAAATCTAGCATCTCGTAGGCAAACTAAAACAGCAGTATTAAGACCTTTTCTTGTTAAGGGTTTAACACCAATTTGAACTAATCCTATATGCAGGAAATTATGACCATCTTTTTTTTATGTTTTTTAATAGACTCAAGACTAAAAGTGTTACAGACATTCACAAATATCCATCACATAATTCGGCAATTAATCAAACCAAAAACCAAAAACCAAAAACCAAAAAAAAAAATCGGAAATCCCTATTTACTATTACACTTCCGAAAAATCCTATTATACATATCCCAAAAACTATAGCAAAATTAAATAACCTGCAATATACATAATTACAAAACAACACTTTATGAATCAAAAAAAATTAAATTTCCCCGGCAACGGCGCCAAAAATTGATGGAGCTATTATCCAAGCACAAAGTACCTGCAAAACAACTTTATACACATAATACCCTTCTTGTGTCGATTGTAGTATTGACAAGTAGGGATCGTTCTATCCGGGGAAATCAAGGGCATTTAATCACATAAAGTATTGCAAATAAAGGGGGTGTCGATTTTTATAACTAATTTACCTACTGATTTTTACTAAATTTAAATCCTAAATTATTATATACAATTGATCAACATCTTCCACACAATCACAAAACACAAAACTCATTAAACATGCAACGAAATTAAACAAAGTAATAGGGGCAGCAAGCTAAAATCGGATCCAAGATTCAATTAAGTTCCAATTTAATTAGAGCCTTCGCGGTATATCTAATTATTCAAAACATCACAAGTATTTAGAATCAACTTCGCGTGTAATCCTAAACATGGTACTAATCGGTTTAAAAACACTTCGCGTAGAAATTAAACACAAATAGCACATAAGCACAATATGTCGAATTGGAAACATGTTAGCAGGTATGGAGTCACTCATCCCACATCGACATGCAAATTTTCAGAATTATTCTAGCCCTTTAGATTAATACAAATTAAAACCAACTTCGCGTATGATTCAACATGTATTAAATCGGCATGTGAAACCAACACACAAAGGATAGTCATGGCCAAGACTACCTCCATGCATACGATTTTTATGCATACAAATTCAGGAAATCAACCTAATTAAATCAAGAAAACATGCAAAAGCATACTGCCCATAATACCATATTCGATTAAACTACATGCATAATTCGGAAATTAAACCAAAGATAACCAAATAATATAACAAGAATTCGGAAATCCCAAGAATAATTTACAAAACCTAAATTACAACCAAGAATCCATACATATTTCATAGACAAAATAATGTATAAGTACAAAGAAACAAAAGCCATGGAAAATTACAATCCGAATTGAGAACCTTTGTTGAAGAATTCGGCAAGAGGATTGGTGATGGTGATTGGAATGATTTTTAGGAAAGGTGGTGGAGATGGTTCGGCTTTGCTCTATGTGAGGATTGTTATGGTGGAAATTCGGCAGAGTTTTGGTAAGTTCAAGTGAGGAAGAGAAGATGATTTTCTGTGTGAAAATCGTCCAATATATAGAGGCAAAAGGGTGGCTACAACTAGGGTTCACAAAACCTAGTTTTTCTCAAACTTATCCTGCTGGCAGATTTGACCTTCGAGTGAAGATTATGGAATATCTTTCTCTAGAAAATAGATATTAAGGTGATTCTAGTTGGGTTGGAAACTAGACTCCCGTAGATTTCTATCCATATAAGGTTCGAATTCTGATTCATTGTGAGCTGTCCGGGAGAGTCTGTGGAAGTTGAGAGACGTGCACAGGAATTTTCCCGAAATTAATCAGGATTCTTTTTCTTTCTCTTATTATCTGAATTCTTTTCTTCTAGACTCTTCTTGGCCTTATCTTGGACTTGAATCTTCTCATTAAGTTAGTATGGACATATCTTTAGGTCCATAATATCCGATCCATGCTTCAAAAGTCCAAAGGAAAGCTTTCCTTGTGCAACCGGGATAGTTGTTGTTTTCCCGGCAGAATGACCTTAGTCCAGTAAATCTGGCATAACTTCCTCCTCAGAGCTCCGATTGATGCGATTCAAAGTCTCAGAGAAACTAGACACACATAGCTACCTCTATATAAAACAGTTTGATCAAATTCCTTATGAGTCGTCGGGAATGATTTTTCAAAGTTGGGACACAGTCCCAGGAAAATCCTGGAAGTCCCTGGATTGGTTTGCTCGGACTGCCAAGTTGCAGCCATCTTTTGGGTGACTTCCCGAACTCCGATTGATCTGAAATTTTAACACAACATTCCTCAGTATATGAATAATAAGCACACTAAATTGCATTAAATTCGGACAAGGATAGATTGCATTTTTACTCATCTCAGAATCACGAAAAAGACAACTTGCATTATTTTCCAGATTCCTCAAACTTAGTCATTTTTCGGATTCTTAACCAACTTTTCGCCAAACTCTACCAAATTAACACTAAACTATATTATGACTCTATCTTAGACAAATAAGGGTTAAACAAAGCATAAATGAGGGTAAAAACATATAATATCGTCGCACATTGTGCTCCTATCAATTGACGTTGTTTTCTGACTGGAAATCCAAGGCGGTTGGTCGATGGTTGGTCCTTTTTAGGTTGATGGGAATAGACTGAGAGTATGAGACATGCATGGGTGCGACCCGAGATTGGTTGGTGAATCTGTGATGCAAGGATATTTTGCTCCGATTGAATTTTTTGGCGTTGGTAAGAAGAGATAGTCCAAGCCTTAACGGCAACGTGTTGTGATGGGGAAGACGAAGCGGCACTGGCCTGCAGGATCGAATCTCGATCTTCAGACTAAGGGACGCAAAACACAAGAACTCTCACCGGAAAAACTTGAAAACCATAAAAGAGGGATTTGATTAAAATCAAACCACAGCTAGAAATAAATGGCACTAGAAGGTAGAGAATGACGAGAGGGACTAGAAATTACCATACGCAAGTCGTTGAACTTGCTAAATTTCGAGATATATCCGAAATTTCAGAAAGAAATTTTAGAAAGGAACCTCGATCTAATAATCGTGGGAAGCACAAGCATTGTTCACTACATGATTGGCTTGATCGCGGTCAAGATGAGCTTGGTTGCCTAATTCCTCGATTTCTAGACCTCTTGATGCGAGTTAGTCACCCTTGAATCTATTCTAACTCATGCCAAGTGAGTTCCGACGGCCCTTGAACCGAAATACAATGAAAGAATTTTCACCCTTGAGCCTTGAAAAGCCTCGGGTACGGATTCTACAGTTGTAAGTAAATTGCATGTCTATTAATTAAGGACAAAAATTAGTTTAGTTCCCTCAACTTTTGGGTAAAAATCATATTACACCCTTTTTTAAAAAAAATAAAAATCAGAATGACCCCTAAGCTTTCAAATATGATCTCCCGGGTCTAAAATTTGAAATGTCCTCGAAATGTGACGTAAGCTGCTGACATGAAACTGACAATAAGGGCCCATACTTCAATATTGAAACATTCATAGAAGGTAAAATGGACCATTTGCATATTAAACCTTCTAAATTTGAAATGAAACCTAATTAACATACTCATAAGAGGCTGGTTGGATGTAAAATGTAGTACTAAAAAACACATAATTTTGGTCCTAATCATAAATAAAGTGCACATACAAAATATATGGTCTTAATCAGCAAAATGTGGGCTCTTGTTGCCAGTTTCAAAACAACAGCTTACGTCACATTTTGAGGTCACTTAAAATTTTAGAACCGGGAGATCATATTTGAAAGTTTAAGGGTCATTCTGATTTTTTTTTCAAAAAGATGGGGTAATCTGATTTTTACCCAAAAGTTGAGGGGACTAAACTGAATGTTGTCCATTAATTAACATCGAGAGCATCGAATTAGGGTTATGGCTCATCTTTAGCTACCAATCTCCTTTAAATATTCATTTCTCGCTTTTATTTAATTTGTTTTAGTTTAGTTGTTTTATCGATATTCTTGAACTTTAGTTGTTAGAAATACGTTTTCAACTCGTTGTAGATAATAATCACTAGGCTTTTAGTTGTGATTAGGTTTTGGTGTGAATCTAAGTCGAGTATTGCTAAGGCTTCGTGCCTTGGACTAGTATTATCTTTATTTTCTTTTTATTTTCCTTTGTTTTTTAATTGACTTTATTTCCGATTTTCCTAGGATTCTGGGTGAGCCACTAATTCCCGTGTTACGATAAACTTTGCGCTTAAGATTTCCCTCACTTGACGATATATGTTCGCGTGCGTCAAATTGTGTCCAAATCAATTGATCTCCACCATCCAATTTGATTTATTTAGATCTAACGGTCTTCATTGCACTCTGTCTCTTTTTGTCCGTCAAAATTAGTCCCGCTCGCATGTGACGGGACTACTCTTAATAAGCTAGAATCAAAAGCATGGTTAAATTTTTGAAATACCCACAATACCCTTTGTTTATTAAACCCTTATAAAATTGTAATTAATGTATAAAGACTTTAAATGTAACTTCATAAATATTTTTTTTTTACACTTTTCTTTTTACACTTTTTTTTTTTAAAAAACGGGAAGATAAAAAAGTAAATGGTGGTGTTATTCACACCATTTTTATTATTATTATTATTAACACACCTTTTATTATAATTATTTTTTATTACAAAATAGCACTTTAACAAGGTGTTTATTTCATGGGATACCTTGGGATTGGACAACCATATTTTCTTAAGTAAAACTTATCCTATATTAGAGTTTAGAGTTTAAATAAAAAACATAACATTCCATTTTTAAAACGTATCCAAGGTAATATTTGTAGACCTATTACACCAAAAGGCAAACAATTTCCTTATTTTATGGTTTTGGTTGATGCATCGACGCGTTGGTTACACGTTGCTTTGCTGTCTACGAGGAATGCTGCATTTACCAAACTCGTAGCTCAGATTATTAAGCTCAAGACCCACCACTTTGATCATCCAACTAAGTCTATAAGACTGGATAATGCATGAGAATTTACATCAAAAAGTTTTTATGACTATTATATGTCAATTGAAGTTGAAGTTGAATATCCCGTACCCCATCTTCATTCTTAAAACGGTCTCGCAAAAGCCACCATAAAACATTTACATGTTGCTCGGTCTTTGGTGATGACCACCAATTTACCGGTATCTGCATGGGGATATGCAATTTTACATGTAGCTTTCTTATTCATCTAAAACCCATAGATAACCAACCATTTAGTGCGTACCAGCTGATCACTGGTTATGAACATGATATTTCACATCTTCGCACGTTCAGTTGTGTAGTGTATATGCCAATTACGCCTCTGCTACGTACAAAAATGGGTCCTCAACGACGATTAGGCATATATGTTGGATATGAAACACAAAAAATTGTCCACTACTTAGAGCCCTTGACATGTGATCTATTTACTGCAAGATTTACATATTGTCACTTCAATGAGACATCATTCCTGCCGTTAGGGGGAGATAGGAACACATATGTTCCGGTTGAACGTCAAAATTGACGTGACATTCCCCCACTATGTCTCATTATGATCTTCGTACGTCTCAGTGTGAGACGGAAGTACAATGCATATTCGACTTACAGAAGGTTGCGGATTCGATACCCGACTACTTCATTAATATTGCAAAAGTAATAAGATCAACTATACCTGCTATGTACTTCCAAGGTTGAATGTCCAAAGTATTGGACAAGCACGCACGGGACTCGGGAAGAGCACCGACGACACCCTAGGCTCGATCGACCTCCCTTAGTAGAGACTCGGCGTCTGTTTCAGATCCTCACAAGAAGAGAGGGAGACCATATGATTCCAAAGACACTGTACCTAAAAAGAGGGTGTGTGTCAAGACACAAAACAATCCGTTCATCATCAATACGGTGACTCTGTCATATGAGATTATTTCTGACTATACTTATGTCCAAGAATCAACTCTGAATACTCTGAGAGACTCTTCAGATCATTGTTGATGTCTGAGAACAAGAAAACTTAAGTGTACACAATCTAATGGATGTGAATTCCATATACATCGATGATGCATTTACATATTCCGTCGCTCAGGAAATCATTTACAATGACGAGATGGAACCCCGCACTGTTGTTGAATGTCAACGAATGGTGGATTGGTTGAAATTGGAAGAAGCAATCCAAGCTGAATTACACTCTCTAGCATGTTTTCGGTTTGATTGTGCCTGTACCACTAAATGTGCAACCTGTTGGACATAAATGAATCTTTGTCAGAAAAAGTAATGAGAATGGTTAACTCCAGCATTTTAAAGCTTGACTAGTTGCGCAAGGTTTCTCTCAGTGCCCTAAAATTGATTATGAGGAGACATATTTTCTAGTTATGGATATTATTACCTTCCGTTATTTAATCAATTTAGTAGTCTTTGAAAGACTAAACATGTAGTTTATTGATGTGGTTACAGCGTATCTTAATGGGGATTTGGATACCGAAATGTATATGAAAGTGTCTGGTGGACTTTTATTGCCCAAATCAAGTTAGTAAAAGCCACGAAGTTCCTATATATGCTATTAGGTTGAAGCAATCCTGGCGGGGTACGTGTGTGAATACTTGATTGGGAAAGGTTACAATATGTTTATCTAAAGAACAAGTTGAAGATTTGATGTAGTAGCTGTCTATGTTGATGATATGAACATCATAGGTTCTCTAGATGAGATCAATGAGACCGTAAGCTACTTGAAATCTGAATTCGAGATGAAAGATCTGAGAAAGACTCGGTTTTGCCTAGGTTTAGAACTAGAGCACTGAATTGGTGCAATCTGATACGACCCGAACTTCGAACTAACTTTGACCGTTTTATCTTTTATTTTTACGTTCCGAGAAAATTTTTTTACGATTCGAAAGTTTTAAATGTTGACTTTTTTTAAGTTGACCCGACCGAGAATTTTATTTCTCGATGAGATTGATGACGTTGAAACGAGTTCGTGGACATGTGGCACGTTTAATTTGGAGTTCGCGTGAAAACGTTATGACGTAAAATCAAAATTTACCGTTTTTGGACGAGTATAAATAGCCGGATTTAATTTCCCAAAAAAACAAGTTTTCTTTTCTTTTTTTTCTTTCTCATTTTCTCTCTCTCCCTCTCTTTCTCTCTCCCCGATCGGGACCTGGGTTGCCCCCTGCCTCCGTGCAGCTCCGCCGTCTGGCCGAACTGGACCGCCGCACCGGTCACGTTCGGACCGGCTCGGCCTCCTCTCCTCTTCTGTGGCGGCGGCGTGGCTTCAATCGTCGCCGTTCGACCGGGTTTCACGAGGGAGGGGTCGACTGTGTCAAATCGGAACCACCTCCTCCGGCCACCGATCAGCCTTGTTTCTAAGGGGGAAAAGGGCGCCTCGACATGCACGTCAATTCCATGGAAGGAATTGACCTAGTTCGGCTCAGGTAAGGAGGAATTAGAAATTTGAAATTTTTAGGGTTTTGTGATTTTCGGTGGAGGTTGTGATTTTGATGCTTTTGGTGTAATTGGAGGTTAGAATTGAGTTCAGGGCATGGTTTAGATGCGATTGAGTGTAATTTGGGAGTTTGATGGTTGAATTTTGAGAGAAATTGAGATTCCGCCGCCGTGTCGGCCGCCCTGGGTGGCAGCTGCATTGGCGTTGGGCGGCGGAGGCGATGCGATTAAGGTTATGAGATGATAAAGATGATTTGGGATTGTTTTGTAGTGGAATGCAGGTGTTTTTGGCCTCTAGGGCGGAGCTGCCGATTGTTCCGGCGGCGACGCTGTTGTTCTGGCGGCGGCGCCACTGTTCCGGTGGCTTGAGGTAGAAGAAATGGTAAAAAATAAAAAGTAAAACGGTAAAAAGTGAAAAGGTGAAAAGTAATTAATAAATAGTAAAAGTAAAAGGTAAATAGTAAAAGTAAATGGTAAATAGTAATTCTGACTTTGACCATTTACTGTTGACTTTCTAAATTACTGTTTGACCAGTGATTTTTACTGTGGATTTACCGTGAAAAGGGTAAAAGCTGATTAAAAAGGGTTTTACGACGAAATAATCAGTAAAAGAATGAATCAGACTCGGGATGGGTGTCCTGAGTAATTTTGGGATGTAAATTGTTTCGGTATTTGAGACGTAATTCCAATACCAATAACCAAAATTTGGAATTGGGACATTTTGGACGAGTGAAGACGTCCGTAAATTTATCGTTTACAATAAATTTCAAAGTCCACAAAATTTATAGTTACGTCTCTGTTTCAGGTCGAGAAGTTACTCGACGGGACAAGATCGCAGATTAGCGGCACCCTCGACCGTACAGTGAGTGGATTTTTATTTTAAATAAATGCATGCATAATTGTTTTAATGAAATGCAGTTATTTTGAATAAATGATTTGAGAAGCATGAGAATTCATATAATTAAAATGAAATGATATTTAAAGAAATATATGGTTTGTTGAAGGAAAAACGTATTATGTGCCTTCGTCAATGTAACTGACGATAGATAATTATGTAGTCATTATTGTCATTAATGTATTTCCTATTACCGTTGTAATACTCACCCTATATAAAGGGAATTATCAATGAAATGAGTAGACCAATTCCATTTTCCTACAACACGTTATCAGCACGTAGCTTTACTCGCTGAGAAAGAAAAAACCCTAGCAGCAATAGCCAAAGAAACAAAAACAAAGAAAAGAAAAAAAGAAAACCCTAGCAGCCCCCCCGGCGCCGCCGCTACCCCCTCCATCTCCCCAGCCGAGCGCCGACGACGTCAGCCCAGCCGAGCGCCGACGACGCCAACCCACATCGACCCGACACCCAGAAATTTGCTCTGGGCACCCTTACGCGCTGCAGATCGGCCCCCCATCCTCCCCGAGCTGCAGATCGGACCTCCTTCAGCCCACCCCCGATCCGGCACTAGTTCATCTCGTCGACGAGATCGACCACCAGCGCCACCGTCGCCTAGCGCCTGCAACCCTCGACGCCGCCATGCCGGCGAATCCCAGCCAAGCTCCGGCCACGTCGCAGGACGACGTCTCCTTCTACCGATCCCGATCCTGATCCCGCCTACGTCGCCTCCACCTGCCTAGCCCAGCCGACGTGGCCCTCGACGACGATCCGGTTCCGCAGCAGCCCCGCCCCAGATCGCCGTTGCAGCCCCGGAAGCACAGGAACCCGAAGCACAGGAACCCGATCCAGCTTTTACCGACGACAGCTCGTCGGGAAAAGGCTGCCTCAGAAGTTCTCCCGACGAAAATTTTGTCGGCAGAACTTGCAATCGACCCGACCCGACCCACGAAAAAAAAAAGAAAAACAGAATTTTCTTTTTGGGATAAAATTTGAAGGTAATTTTAAAATTACCGCATAGTAATTATTATTTACTGTGACTATTTACTGTTTTATGAATTTAATGGTAAATATTAAATTATTTAATTGATATGGTAAATGTATGATTAAAGTGACTAATCATATGAATATTTTTTTTTATGTGACATATCAATTTAATGATGCGGCGATGAATATGTGACGATTACTTGGAGACGGAGATAAAGCAATCGCTATATATGCAGTTTATTTGGCAAACTGACTGTATGAATTTCGCTGCTTTCGTTAAATCTCTATCATATAATGCTTTTATCAAATCGCATTAATATTTATTTAAATGTTAAATATAGAGCATTATATGTTCATTTTTGATGTTAGATAATTATTTTATTTAACATGTTATTTAGTTTAAACATTGCCTTGATGATGTAATTTCATGAGCATTGTAATATAAAGAAAAAGTGACAAACCTATATTGTGAAAAAGCATTTTCACGAAGTAAGAAAAATATGACCATTACAAATTTCGGTCTTGAAATCCAATTTTTATTTATTGAAAATTTTTCAACATGGATATCTTATTTATTGTGTAGAAAGCAACGATAATGGAATTTCATTAGCTTCACATGCAATGAAAATGGAGAAACCAAAATTTTATTGTGATAACGAAATTTCACGAAGCATCGGATTTACCATAATGTATATTGGTTTATATTAATCGTCGTTAATATCATTTAGACCACGAGATTAATACATTATATTCTTCCTCTATTTTAAAGATGGTTTAACCATCACATTTTAGTTTTGACATATTGGACTCTGAAGAATTTGAGTACCAAATTCCCTATTAAGCCGACTAAGGCTTGAGCATGGTATATTTATGCAAATTGCTTTATGTAAATAGCTAAATAAATAATTTCAATATCTTGAATGACAATGTAAGGTCTAAGAAAAAAATCCCTGAAATTTAATTATGCAAAGTAATGCAATCACCCTAAAACAAAGGGCAATGATGATGTAAGTTATGAGAAAACAAAGAGTAATGACGATGTAAGGTCTTAGACAAAGAAATTTCCTGAAACAAATTATGCAAAGTAATGCAACAACCCTAAACCAAAGGGTAATGACAATGTAAGGTATGAGAAAAAGAAATTTTCTGGAACACATTTTGCAAAGTAATGCAACAACCCTAAATCAAAAAGCAATGACGATGTAAGGTCTTAGAAAAATATATATATATTCTTGAACAAATTGGGCAAAGTAATGCAACGACCCTAAAACAAAGGGTAATTACCATGGACGTAAAATTCATATAATCATCCAAAAGTAAGTGGAAACAATGTAACATTTAAAAGATGACATAGGGGACATGTCATGTGCAGTGAAGCACTCTGTCATTGTTGTAAATCAATGAAGTATTGATACGTACATTATACGCTAGCAAAGAATTAGCTACGACTTTCAATAAATATGAAGAATCATATAAATACGCGGATTTTGGAAAAGTATCTTCAATATCCAACAAGAACATCGAAAATGAATTTACAACTGAAGACATAACATATGGGAAGAATATGTCAAATGACACATCTCATCATTGCAGCTATTAAAAGAGCAAAAAGGATCTGGCTCAATCTAAGATAGACTTTGATTACTCTACTTTTAAATTTACAAGATATCCTTATAAAGGCTATTACGCCTAAATACGACTTTTTGTCCTAAATTAGACTTTTGGTCTTAAAGTTTCTCTCTCTAAATTGGACAAGACTAAATGTAATCGTTGGCATGTTAATTTTTTTGAAATTTCTCTAAAGGAATTGAGATTATTCAAATTTTATTCATAATATACATGATTCAATTTTCTACATCTAACTTTGCAAAGTATTGCATAAAGTAAAACAACATATCATAATATAGGCATGACACAACGAACTGTGGGCAAAGAAACGCACCATGTGATCCCTAGAATAATAGTACTGAAGGACAATGGTACTAATATATCACAAAAATAGCACAATAGTACTGAAGAACTGTAGTACTATAATGAAAGTGATAAGAATCTAAATATATGTTCCTTTGGGATTCATAATGCACTTGCCTAACTGGGATTACAATACCCTTTTATTACAATACCCATCGATTTACTCTAAAGAACTTGAGTTACGTTTCGATGTATATATTGAGCATATGTCAAATTGACAATTTATGCGATAAAAGAAAATTGAATTTTGTTTTCCACATATTAAGAAATTTACGCCACGATTTTTCATGTGAAAAAGACACAAGTGAGAATTCATTTGAGCTCCTTTGCATTACCTCTAAATGACTGCGAATGTAAACGAGTATTAGAGAAGATTATATGTCAACTTAGTAGGTTCTAAGTAACTGCTAATTAAATCCAACGTCATAAGAAAATGATCTTTTGGAATTCTGACATAGATTGGCTTTGATATGGTGATCCATACATTAAAGAAACTACTATGGACACCCATATTTTTGGATAAATAGAAGCAAACACCAGAAGAATATGGTTCACACACGAATCTGAGGACGATCAATGAACATTTTATCCTCAAATATTGTCATATAGGGTTGAAGACGTATGTTCAATTCCTAAATTCCGCCGCTCCCCCAATGTGGCATTATAATATATTCGATGCACAAGAATATGCATTTATACCTTATTATGCTTCTCCTATCCGTCATGATTTTATGGATAAAAGTACATCATTCAAAGCCTATTCGTTAAAGCAATTATGATTGAGATCATCATATGCAAAGGACACATGAGTTTCTCATTATGTTGTTATATTGAATCAAAAGAGGATTCAGTGGATCGATTCAACCAACTTGCGGACACCATAGATATTTTATGGTGTTGGTTGTTGTGTCGACACACTGGTCACGTGTCATGACACCATCCACAATTAAAATTTATGCTGCTTATGCTAGAAAGTCAAAGCACTTAGGCCGGGTTAATTTCCGTAGGTGTGATGATTTTATGGCTTATTATATGAGATTTGTAATGGACATCATATTCCTATATATAAAAACCCAATTGGTCTCACGGAAAACGACTACAGTGATAGTCTTAATATTGGTAAAGCACACCAATACTTCCGTTTTGGGTTATGCAATTTTTGCATGCAGCGTTACTTTTTCATCTATGGCCATCATCATTGAACCAATTTACACCATAGCTAGTGACTATGTGTGAGGATTTTTAAAGGATTTCAAACGAACTTGTAATCCTTGAGCTCTTTTGGATTGACACGGATCTACAATCCTTGAGCTCTATTAAATGTTTTATGTGCCAAAATTGCGCCGCCACAGCGCACAATGATGGGTTACTTGAGATGAATAAATATTTATGCTGGATATGAACTTCCAGCTATAGTCCGCTATGTCGAAACCTTGACAGGCGATCTCCTCACCGCTAGATTTGCGGTGTGTCACTTTGATGAGACAGTCTTCCCGTCGTTAGGGGGAGATAAGAACAAGTATGTTCAAGTGGAACGACATGAATTGTCGTGGTTTGTCCCCACTGTGTCTCATCTCGATCCCAAAAATCACACAAAGTAAAGTGTGTAGATATCTTATACATTAAAGTGACGAGATCATATAAACCTGCTGCAAATATACCTGCAAGGATTGTGTTTTATCAAAAGGACATGGTACCACCCAAGAGGAATTGGGTATTGCACTGCCACCATGGATGGTGGCATGGTGACGCCATAAGTGGCATAAATGGCGTCACAGGCCGTGGCTCTCCAAGGAAGAGGGGGAGGCCACCTTAAGTTCGATACATACTTGTGTAAAGGAAGAAAACAAGTTTGGCACAACCTGATCTATTGATCAGTGATACTCAAATCCGTCTCATGAGAATATTTATGGATTGTGGTTATCATTGGGGGACGCCTCAAATGTTAGAACCAATCCTTAAAGTATAGAGATCTCTACAAACACATTACACTAGTGTACATGAGGACGTGGAATAATGAGTCTACTATCGAACCATACTTCGTTGAAAAATGTCAACTTAGTAAACTGGCCTAATGGAAAGAAGCGATCCAGTATAAAAAAAGAGATAGGTCTTTTGGGCAGGTGACGCCGACACCGCAAATATAAACCCTATCAAATATATCTTTGTTAGAATGCGTAATGAGAATAAGAGTATGCAAACTCACCTTATGGCGCAAGGTCTCTCAAAAACGCACTGGAATCGACTACGAGGAGATATTCTCTCGTAATGGACTACGATGAGACAAACTCTCGTAATGGATGTCATTGCACTCCACTACCTTGTCAGTTTGGTAGTTTCCGAAAAACTGAACATGCAGCTTACGAAAAGTGATCAAAACATATATCTCTATGGGGATCTAAATTAAGAGATATACATGAGGATCCTAAACGGACTTGATCCACCCAAATCAAGTGACTCTAGATCACATGAGTACGTTTGCAAAAGAAATCGGAACGTTCACTAAAGTGACTACTTGATTGGAAAGAGATTGATGAATTATGCCCTTGCGTTTTCATTATGGATATATATGAACTCTAAATGAAATAAGAGAAACTCAGTGTATTGTAAATCCTAAGTTGAGAATGAAAAAGATTTTGGGAATACACAGTCTTGAAATGGAACTCAAGGACTGTAATGATGGTGATCATCCATCAATCGGCTTAGGCACTCTAAAGAATAAAGTGAGGCCTACAGATATTCCCATGATCAGTCGAAGTCTTTACTCTAACAATAGATCCGTTTTTCATCTAAAGGAAGATGACGAAGAAGTATTGGGAAATGAAATTCCTATACAAGTGCAATGACGCATGATTGTACTTAAACATAATATGTAAGACTCGACCTCTCATTCGATGTAAATTTGTAAAGCTATGTTTAGCTCTGCGCCTACGCAACGCAAATCGTTCTTTCATTAAAGATATGAAAGATTTGGGCTTATTCAATCTCTACATAGAATGTGACATGATAAAGAAATTATCCATGTCATAGCTAACTATGCGTAAAGAAAAACGCATTAAAGGTGAAATAAGAAAATCTGTTGTCACAGATCAATTTCAAATCTCTTAATGGTTCACTCATACTCTAGACGAAGTTATGACTATTTTGGTCATACCACGAGTGAACCTAATGTTCAATATGAACCTATGTATTCAGTTCATGAACAACCTTATCCTCAAGATCAAAGTAAATCAAGTTGGATCTGAGGACGATGTGGCAAGATTTAGTTACTAAATCATTGCTCAAAGTCATATTTGGAAAAACATGTGAAAATGCATAACTATGCTAATGTTACTGAAGCTCCCTTGATCAAATGAAAGAATCAGGGAGAATCCCATGATTAATGTAAAAATCAGGGGGAGGTGCAGACATCAGGGGGAGTCTAGCACATACATGTTGTTTTCAAATGTAATAGGTGCGTTGCGCTCTTTTTGTCCTTCGACCAAAGTTTTATTTTCTCCCATTGGGTTTTTGTTACTTGGCAAGGTTTTTAATGAGGCAACACCACATGCACCATTCTATCTCTGACTCGGCACAAGGGGGAGTGTTGAAGGAAAAACGTATTATGTGCCTTCGTCAATGTAACTGACGATAGATAATTATGTAGTCATTATTGTCATTAATGTATTTCCTATTACCGTTGTAATACTCACCCTATATAAAGGGAATTATCAATGAAATGAGTAGACCAATTCCATTTTCCTACAACAGTTTTGGGGTTATGCTTTTACTACTATTTTAGTAGTATGTGATTTTATCCGAAAACGAGGTTTTCGGAAATAGTATGTTTTAATTATTCATAATTTGAGTATGTTGAATAAATTTATGTGTATTTAAATGTAGACCGGAAATGAGATTTCCGGGGATTTAATGTTTTCGAATTTGTGATTTTTCGACATGTGAGACATGTCGATGTTGTATATATATTTTTCGATATTATTTTACAGCATAGTGGAAATGTCGGATATATATGAATAGATTTTGAGGCTATTATACTATTTATGATTATTACAAGCCTTAGATGTGCGGTCGGGGACCGTACTGATTATTATATATAAGGAGAAGTGTGTTTTCGGTTTTATTTTCAGATTTTTCACCATATCAGGGTCCGTATATATATTGATGCTAGCTAGCTTATTAACCACATCCCACGCGAGGTGACGACTTGACCATGTAGGTCAGATTCAGGCTCGGTAGTCGACGTAGGGTTGTGTAGAGGTTTAGCGTGAGACGCTATAGAGTCTGGGAGACTCGACCCTTAGCCTGTGAGGCTTGCTATTAAATGGTGATAACCTTCCCCTATTATATGACCAATGGGATTGGTCATGATTTTTATATTATGTGGTTTTCGGAAATATTTTCTTTATGAGACTTTCTGATTTTAATAAATTCCCGAACCAGCGGGGCTGAAGTGTTTATGTGACCAATGGGATTGGTCGTGAAATAATATAAATTGATTCTAAAAGTATATTGGTTTGAATATGTATAAACAAAAATAATTATTTGTTTATTTGATTATATCAGTGGGGATGATTTTTAAATATGATTTTCTTAAAACGTGAGACGTGTTATAAAAATGCATGCATTGTGGTTTTATTTCTAAAACTTTGGGAAAGTAATATGATACTTTCATTTAAAGTACTATATTAAATCATTTTATTTTTATCCACTCACTCTAACGTTTCTTTAATTTACTTTCTCCTGGGCTCTTCGTTTTAAATCGCCCAGTTGCAGACTAGTTTATTTGAGGTCAAGGGTACTCGGAGTCGAGGCATAGTTGTCGTTTTTGCTTCCGCTCGGTAGGATCTGTTGATCCTTTTACTTTTTGATTCTTGTATCCCCAATTCTTTAATAGATTGCTCTGATGACTTGTGAATTAATTGAAAGTGGTTTTATGTTTATTTGTGGAAGTTGTTTGATGTTGGGGGAGCAGGTGGCTCCTGGAGTCAGGATGGTTTTGTTGAAGTGTTTTATGTTTTGTTTGGAAGGTTTGGGTTGTCCATTTTAAGAGATGTCATGCCGATTTTCGGTAAAATCTCTCTTAAGGTGGTCCCCGCAGGACCTTCTCCGGGTTTCAGGGTGAAATCTGGTTCGGGTCCTGTCAGAATCTTTGTTCACCAATCTACATATGTCTGAAAGATACTCCGGCGATTCAATATGGACAAAGTTATGCATTCTACTGGCACTCCCATGATCACTAGAAGTCTAGATATTAAGTAAGACCCTTAATTTCGTCTGAAAGATCATGATCCTTTCCCAATATCTTAGTGTTATTGGAGGTTTGTTGTATACTCGACCAAACATTGCGCCAACACTATGTCATTAAAATGGAATCAATAACATCTTCAGTTACTTGAAAGGATCTATTGACATGAGCTTGTACTATCGACATGCTGATACAAAAGTGAAAAATCAACATGGCTCGGCATCTTCAAACCCGAGTATCTAACACGGCTGGCACGGCCTTGGGCCGCACTGTCACCGCCACCGTCTCTGCTGCCTTACACGGCACTAACGACACCAATGATGCCACATCATGGTCTCGATACGGCTATGGCACCACCTCCTCCTATCCTGAAACACAGAATGATGTGTTGGTTGGATTTGCTGATGCTGGATACTTGTCAGAATTGCATAAATAACATTCCTAAACAGGTTATGTTTTTACCATAGGAAACACGGCGAGATCTTGGAGATCAACCAAGCAAACCCTTGTTACTATTTCCTCGAATCATGTTGAGATCATTACACTACATTAACCCGTCAAAGAATGTATTTGGCTTCGATCAGTTATATCTCATATTCGTGAGTCTAGTGGACTTGTTTCAACTATGATAGAACCAACTTGCATCTATGAAGATAATGCTGCTTGTATTGAGCAAATGAAGTTGGGTTACATTAAATGTGACAATACTAAATACATTTCACCTAAATTATTCTATAATCAACAATAACAAGAGACTTTGAATATCCAAGTGAACCAACTGAGTTCAGAAGATAATGTGGCAAATCTATTCACGAAGTCTTTACCAAAATCTACATTTGTGAAGCATGTGAGGCGCATTAGTATGTCTCGCTAATCTGAACTCCATGATTGAGTTAGTAATGAGGTGGAGCTGTCATGTAGACATCATGGTGAGTCTATTTCACATGTCGCATCTGTAGTTGGTGTGTTGTGCTCTTTTCTCCTTTGACTATATTTTTTGTTTTTGCTAGTCAGTTTTTAATGAGGCAACAGTTTATGCACCATTAGGTACGCGAAACAAAAGAGAGTGTTAAAAAAATGTTAACTCCGTAACTTCCGATGTGTGTCTTGACTTAATTAGAATAGATTTCTAGAATCTTTAGTAGATAAAGAATCCCTAATTATATAGGATAGTTGATATAATGCCTATATAAAGGCGGAAGCAAATTTGCTCCCAACCCTTATTTGATATAATGCCTACATATTATAATTCAAAATAATAAATTATTTTTATTTAAATTTAAATTTGAAAAATAGGCATTGAAGGTTTAGAATTTAGGATATAGGGATTTTGAGATTAGGGTTAGGTTTTAGAGTCGCAAAACCAAAAAATCCAAACTCTAAACTCTAAACTCTAAATCGCAAAACCTTAAAACTCTAAATCCTAAAACCCTAAAACTCTAAACCCTATACCCTAAACTCTAAACCCTAAATACTAAAACTCTAAACTTTTGTTAATTTATTATCATGCTAAAAAACCAAAATTGATTTAATGTGAAAACTTAGAAATATTTTAATATGATTAATTAGTATAGAATTAACCATGGTTATAGCGGTTAGGTTGAAAAAACGCGTCATTCATATAGGTGGGTGGGGATGAGGGTGTGGAAGTAATAAGGAGTTTTCAAGTCAATCTGTTACCAGTTTCTTTCCTTCCCTCTTCTGTAAGACTGTCACAGCCTCAAAACTACAGCTTCAAATCCAGTCTTAATTACCTTAAACATTCCTTATGGTGAGTATTACAGCTTGTGAAATGATTAGTTATTAATGACTGGTTTCAGGAGTACAATAAGGTTGCTTGCAGAGCAAAATCAAACACAAATATGATTTTGATGATATGAGCTTTGTGATTTGTGTTTTCGATACGTTGCTATTTGCTATTCGTCATTTCTAGGTGGTTCATGTTTGGTTCCTCTGTATAGGGCTGCCTAATATATTGGTAGTTTATTTTAGAGTAGTGATAGGGGGCCTTAATAAGGTTTAAGAATTTTGGCCTTAATCTTACGTGGCGTGCCACCTCATCAAAACACATCATCAATATCAAAAACCTTGTTATTGTTCAAGGAAGGTTACTTCCGTAACTTCCGTGGTGTGTCTTGTCCCAATAAGGCTAGTAGTCTAGATTCTATATCAGATAGGGAATCCCTGATTCACATGGATACTTGATGTAATGCCTATATAAAGGCCTCCTTATCAATCAATAAAGAGACAGTTTACTATCAATCTATTTCTCCTACAATACGTTATCAGCACGTTGCTCTAGCCTCGCGTCTAATAACCACTACCAGAAAAAAGAGCATTACCGACGAAAAAAAAAACGGCCGACGACATACTTTTTTCGTCGGCTATTCCCAAGAATGGCCGACGAATTTTTATTTCGTCGCTAAAAATAAAAAATCGTCGGCTATTCCACAAGAATGGCCGACGATTTTTTCTTTCGTCCCTAAAAAATATTTTTCGTCGGCTATACCCCTAGAATGACCGACGATTTGGATTTTCGTCGGCCTTTCTCTAAAACAATAGCCGACGAAAACTTTTAAAAGTTTGGCCGACGAAATTGGAATTTTTGTCGGCTATAAGTCTTTATATTTTCAGATCTGGACAGAAGCTGCTCATTTAAAAAAAAAACGAAAAAAAACGAGAGAAAGAGTGAAAAATCTGTGGGTATTGTTGAAATCCGTCCTCTCTTACATTGTGGAGCTATATATAGGTACGTATATGTGTATATATGTTGATTTTGAGTTTTAGTTGATTTTGAGTTTTAGTGATTTTGATATAGTAAGTGATTTTTTGTTTTGTTGTTGTTTTAGTGTTAGAATGTATGTATATATGTTGATTTTAAGTTGTAGCTGAGTTGATTTTCAGTTAGAGTTTAATTATGTGTTTTAATTTGATGTTATTTTAATTAGTGTTAAAAATATATATATATATATATATATATATATGTTAATTAATGGTTGTTGATAGTGTAATGAACTTAAATAATGGTTGTTAATTAATGGTATATATATATATGAGTTGATGTTGATAATAATATATATTGTAATAAAGTTATACATATATATTATTATCAGGCTATATATGGATCGAGATAAGAGTTGGATTTCGCTTCCAAGGCATGACCGACGATACACTAAAGGAGTTGTGGATTTTTTGCAGTTCGTAGAGGAAAATGCAAACGGGAATGAATATCATTATTGCCCGTGCAAGAAATGTAAGTGTCGCAGTGATATGTGTCGATTTCTGATTAGGACAGTATGGGAGCACCTAAAGAGTAATGGGTTTTGGCCGAAGTACAAACGTTGGATATATCACGGTGAGCCATCATTAGATGGATCGCATGATCATGGGCAGTTTTTTGAGGCGGGCAGTAGTAGTACAACCAACGATCCAACAATGGCATTCGTCAACGACGTGTTTCCTTTTGAAAGCGGTGTACTGACGTGAGCCGAAGCTCGCACGCAATAATAAACCCTACAATCGTTAGTAGTATAGAATAAGTAGGGATCGTTCTAGCCGGGGATTAAGGGTACCTGAAATATGAGAATGTTAACAAAAATATTCACAAACATATATGCACACAATTGTCACACTTATATACATATATACATATTCACACACGAAATTATGGGGGATAAAAGGCTTGGCAGCAAGGGCTGCCTCTATATCTAAGACACGAAAATAAAAAGAAAACAAAACCTAAACTACTATATACAAGTGATCATCATCTCTCACACAAAACAGTTCACACAAAAGACTCTTTAATACATAGATTCGCATGCAAGAAAGTAAGAGACAAGTATTTAACATGTTCAAGACTCAACTTAGTTTCGACCTACAACTAGAACGGGAGCCGATTTTTACCTAGTTGTGAGACTTTTTCTAATGTTTTAAGATCGAGCTATTCGCATGGTGATCCTAAAAGTTATGCTACCTTATACAAGACATAGCATTGAAGCACAAAAGTCTATAATCGAAGACATGTAAACAAGCAAGGTTGTCAATCATCTTATTTAACATGCAAGTTTTAGCTAAGGTATTACCCTAGGTGAGCACAACAAATCAAAGCAACATACGTTTCATCTTTATTCGTTCTACTCAGGTTAAATGAAACCTAACATCTAGATTTACATGCTTTAAACAACAAATGCTTAAGCACAACTAATGTTTCGATTTGTTAAGGAACACCCTTAGATTACTAACCAAATTAAATCCTAAACATGCTTCTAATACCACTGCCCTAATTATCCATACATACGAAAATACTACAAGTTAAAGATTACAATTTGTCATACAAAATTCGCATGCATTCGAAGTTCATAAACAAAGAGTAAAACCAAATTCAACAACCATAAAAACATACAATCTTCATAGACAAAGTATTGTAAAATTACAGAACAATAAAGAAGCCACGAGAAGATGGAGCACGCCTTGCAGAAACCTCCAAAGAAATTCGGCAAGGGTGTGGGACGGATCTACATGGTGGTAGTGGTTCGGCTAAACTATTTTCTGTATAGGATTTATGGTGAGGCTTTGGAAGAGCTTTTGGCTAGTATTCTATGCTTGAGATGAGATGATTTTTCTGTAGGAAAAGTGGGGGTATTTATAGAGAATAGGGTGTTGCCGGCAGCCCTCTTGCAAAAAGGATTTCAGAAAACCTAATGGGATAAGGTTTTGCAACCTTCCTTTCTTAGTTCAATTAGGTTTTCTTTTTTCTGAATTTTTTCTTCAAGGCTTGGGCTTCACATCTTCATGGACTTCTTGTATGGTCTTGGACTTCAATTTACAGGTCTTGATCCATCGAAAATGCCCCAAAATACCGGCATCACAATATTGCACCAAATCTGCCAGAATCGGCAGCTTCTCCTAGCTTGACTAGGAGAACTTCTTTCTTCAAGTTTTTCTTCAATGTCATGGCTAAGTGTCGACCTCCTTCCTTCCATAAGCTTGAGATATCTTCACAAATGCTCTTGTACATCATATGGTCCATCAAAATGAAGCACTTGTGAAAAGGAAGCAATCAGTCCCTGGAATCGGCAGCTTTGACCTTATCGCAGTAATTCCTGCATATCTCCACCTTCGGAGCTCCGATTGATGCGATTACAAGTCTCACGTAAACTAGACACATATGGCCATCTCCCCATAAAATATCTCGGCCAAATTCCTTGCAAGTCGTCGGTAATGATTTTTCGAAGTTGGATCAAAGTCCCAGGAAAATCCTGGAAGTCCCTGGATTGGTTTGCTCGGACTGCTGTTTTGCAGCCCTCGTTTGAGTGACTTCCCGAACTCCGATTGATCTGAAATTTTAACACAACATTCCTCAGTATATGGATATTAAGCACACCAAATTTCATAGAATTCGGACAAGGATAGATTGCACTTTTGCTCATCTCAAAATCACGAAAAAGACACATTTTGCACTATTTTCCAGATTTCTCAAACTTAGTCATTTTTCGGATTCTTAACCATTTTTCGCCAAACTCTACCAAATTAACACTAAACTATATTATGACTCTATCTTAGACAAATAAGGTTTAAACAAAGCATAAACGAGGGCATAAGCATATAATATCGTCGCACATTGTGCTCCTATCATGTACGTGGGGAACAATATATGCATGACCCAGTGCAGCCGTTCCCACAAGTTGTCAACACTGCTGCCTTTGACAAGTACAACAAACTGATTGCATTGCAACAGACCCCTGTGTCTTCAAGTTCTGAGAAGACAATTCTTCAAAGTGTGATGGAGGTAATGAGGATTAAAGTCGAGACAAAATCGAGCATCAGGCAAGTGGATGAATATCTACAGTACACTTCTTCGTTGTTAGAGGAGGGTCATAGTAATCCTACCAATCACCGTAAGGTCCGAAGTATCCTCGAAGATCTAGGGCTTTCCTACATTAAGATCTATGCATGTGCATTTGACTGCGTTCTCTTCTGGGGTAAAGATGCAGAAGGGAATGACCTTGCTAGCCTTGACGCATGTCCGATATGTCAGTCTGACCGATATAAGTTGACAGGAGCAGGCAATAGGAAACCTGTGAAAGTGCTTCGGTATTTTCCGTTGAGAGATAGGCTTGAGCGGTTGTACATGTCAGAAACCACCGCAAAAGCTATGAGATGGCACGGTGAGCGGGACGCGGGAGACGCAAATATCATGACACACATCTCTGACGGAGCGGCTTGGAAGCATATAAACAATGAGTGTCCTCATTTTGCGTCAGATGTCAGAAACGTCAGGCTCGGGCTCTCAACCGACGGGTTCAACCCTTTCGGCACCATGAGTCTTTCATACAGTATATGGCCGGTGGTTTTGGTACCTTACAACCTTCCTCCGTGGATGTTCATGAAGAAGGAATATAATATGCTGACGTTGTTGATTCCGGGGTCTGGTTACCCAGGGAAATGTCTCGATGTGTATATGAGACCATTGATTGAAGAGCTTAAGGTATTGTGGGACGTTGGTCATCCCACTTTTGACAAGTACAAGAAGGAGACGTTCCAGATGCATGCCATGGTTATTGGTACCATCAGTGATTTTCCTGCTTATGGGATGTTGTCGGGCAGCGTTGTTAGGGGATACAAGGCTTGTCCAGAGTGCCTCAGCGATTATGGGAGCACCCCTCATTGTAACAAGATATGCAGAATGGGTCATCGTGTGTTCCTTCCGGCGGATCACCACTGGCGTTACGAGTCCGCCGCATTTGATGGAACCGAAGATGGTCCTCCCAGAAGATGGACGGGAAGAGAAATTTTAGCAGTGCTTAATGAGTACGATTTTGGGCCCCTCAGCAATCATCCCGATATTGTAGCGGAAATACCTAAAAGACCTGAGGAGTACAAATTCTGGACACATAAGAGCATATTGTGGGAACTCTCGTACTGGTGTGAGTTGCTGATCTGTCACTTCCTAGACGTTATGCACATAGAAAAAAATGTTTCTGAAAGTGTGGTGGGCAGAACGCTGAACTTGGAGGGGAAGACGAAAGACGGTCCTAAGGCTCGCACTGATCTGCAAAACATGAATATCAGAAAACAACTATGGTTGAAACAAGGTAAGAGAAAAATGCCTCAAGCTCCTTACACCGTCAAGCCTGAGCATAAACCAGAAATTTTCCATTGGATAAGTCGGGCCAAGTATCATTCAGGCTTTGCTGGAAATATAGCCAAGTGTGTGAACAGACAATTCAACAATCTTTACGGGTTGAAAAGTCATGACAATCATATCCTGCTACAACGTCTTTTCCCTGTTTTCATTCGACCGTTCCTTCCCCGTCACGTTGTGGAGCCGTTAGTAGCGTTGGCAAGATTTTTCCAGAAGGTATGCACACGGGAAGTGAGAAAATCTGACCTCCGGGAAATGCAACAAGACATCGTTCATATCATGTGTAAATTTGAGATGATATTTCCTCCAAATTTTTTCGACATCATGCCTCACCTCATGATCCATCTTCCTCGGCAGTTGTTGCTTACCGGTCCTGTGCACTTCACTTGGATGTATCCGATGGAAAGGTACGTATTTTACACCTTATGTTAATTTCCTCATCAATATATGTGATATAGTATTAATGTATTATCATAATACTTTAAAAACTTGATTTATAGGCAACTTGGACAATACGGTGATTTTGTCCAAAACAGATCCGCACCTGAAGGATGTATAGCTAAAGCATATATCGCGCACGAGTGCGTCACCTACATGAAGCTGTATTTAGGAGCGTTACAGGAAAGCATACCGGAAGATGTACCTTCACAGTTCAATCTTTCCATACTCTCCGACGATGTTGTACTCGGTGGAAACATGCTAGTTTCCTACAAGTTGAAAGATTATGAGGTAGCCATTGCACATTGGTGGGTACTAATCAACTGTCCAGAAGTTCAGTTTTGGAAGAACATGCATCTAAACTGTGACCAAGTAGGAGGTGATCTCGATTACCACAACCGGACATTCGCATAGTATTTCGGCCGCTGGGTACGTAACTTTAACACTATTCTATACGTATTTATATATTATTGTGTATAATTATCCGTAAAACCTACATGATGGACACTGATGTTCTAAGGCTTGCAAAGATGGAAATGGTTACAGGGAACTGTATAGTTGTGTACATGAGGTATGACTTTGTAAATTTACCTATATCATGTTCTTATGTGTCTCTGTATATGTAATGCATCTAGTTCTATGTAAGAAACAATAATATCTTTAGGTTATGTGTGTTTATGTCAATGTAGGTACCTGTTTGATATTCTTAAGGCTTCAAAAATGGAGGACATGATAGGGTACATTGACCCAGCAACTGTTGGTGCTGATAGTTCCCCGACAAGTAGGGGCAATGCACTAAAGAAGCGACTCATCTCAGCAAAGGATGGTCAAATGTTCTTGATGCCTTACTTTGCAAAGTAAGTTGATAATTTTTGTTGTTTTTTTGATAACCCTATCACTGGATACCGTATATTGTAAACTGATTGGGTCTAAACTTTAAATATTATGTGTCCTTGTAGTCAACATTGGATGTTAATGTTGATTCATCCAGACAAGGAGGTGGTTTATTTTATGGATCCGGCTACAAGGCGACTGCTCACTGGAGAAGGCCGTACTATCGTAGACAGGTTCCTTTTTCCTGATATTAAAACTTACATTTTAGGCATCAGGGTTTAATTTGGAGTTTTCTAAATGGTTGTTTAATATGATCACTTGGTTACTATGTAGTGCATTATCAAAGTTCAATGATCACCGGAAAAGGAAGGGAAGCCTTAAGGCTAAATGGAAGAACATGGGGGTATGTTACCTATTTTAATAGTACAAAGTAGTACCTTTGCTATCTATTAGATTTTTCTGGATTACTTAGTGCATCAAATTATGGTACAGGGCATTCCACACCAACCTGATGGCATACAATGTGGCTATTATGTAATGCGCTTAATGCGAGATATTATCTATGACACGGAACTTGCATTTGCTGCAAAGGTAAAATCTGTACCTATTTTTCTGTTTGCATATGATGACTGCCACCTTCTTTGAGTTTCAGTTTTGATATATATATGTGTAATGATATCAGTGGGAAAAAAGAGATCGACGTGCAAACGAGTACACTCGAGAAGATATTGACCAAGTAAGGGATGAGATTGCAAGCTATCTATTGAAGAACCATGTGAAGCTTGAATGAGTAACAAGTAGGTTAAATGTTTTGGTATATAGGATGCTCAGAATTCTAGTGGTACCAATAGTATATGGCCAATCCTATTACAGTTATGTGGACTTGAATTGGTCATTTTTGTGCTACTGGCAGTGATAGGAGCACAATGTGCGTCGTTCTTAATATGTTTTTACCCCCATTTATCCAATGTTTAACCCTTATTTTTGTAAGATAGAGTCATATTTTAGTTTAGTGTCCCTTTGGTAGAGTTTTGGAGAAAATGTGCTTAATTGTCAGAAAAATGACTAAGTAAAGAAATCTGAGCAAAAAGTGCAAAATATGTTGTTTTCGTGATATTGAGGCCTGTGCTAAACTGATCTATCCTTTTCCAAATTTGATGAAATTTGGTATGCATATAATTGGCAAGCTAAAGTGTATTGTGTCAAAATTTCAGATCAATCGGAGTTCGGGAAGTCACCCAAATGAAGGCTGCAACTTGGCAGTTTGAGCAAACCAATCCAGGGACTACCAGGATTTTCCTGGGACTGTGTCCTGACTTCCGGAATTTCTGTGGGACACATCGCTTGGAACCAGAGAACGATCCATACGCTGTTGGAAAGCTCTACGAGTCTAGTTTCTGTCGGACTTGGAATCGCAGCAAAATATTTCCTGAGAAAAAAGTTATGCCGGTTTGAATGCACGAAGGTCAAGTCTGCCGAAAGAAGAAAACCTAAACCGAGTTCTACATGGATTTGGCTTACGAATGTGGACTGAATTCCATCCTTTGTGCAAGATTTTTGGCTGAATTAATTCATGGAAAACCTAAAGAGATATTGTTCAATTATTCAGCCATTATCTTGGGAATTTTCGGCAAAAAATAGAGGAAGAAAATCGCAACAAATCCTGATCAAATTCGGCAGAATTCCTGTGCACATCATCCAACTTCCACGGACTCTCCCGGACAGCTCACAATGAATCTGAATTCGAGCCTTATATGGATAGAAAGCTACGGGAGTCTAGTTTCCAACCCAACTGGAATCACCTTAATATCTATTTTCTAGAGAAAGATATTCCATAATCTTCACTCGAAGGTCAAATCTGCAAGCAGGATAAGTTTGAGAAAAACTAGGTTTTGTAAACCCTAGCTGCCTCCCTTGCCTCTATAAATACCACATCTTAAATTCAGAAAATCATCTTCTCTTCCTCACATAAACTTGCCGAACCTCTGCCAAAATATCTCCATAAATCTTATCAAGAACAAGGCCGAATCATCTCCACCACCTTTCCACAAAACATTTCCAATCATCATCACCAATCCTATTGCCGATTCCTTCAACAAGGTTGTCATTAAGATTGTAATATTTCAATGGCTTTGATTTCTTTGTATTTAAACATTATTTTGTCTATGAAATATGTTTGGATTCTTGGTTTTATTTTCGGTATTGTTAATTTTATATGGGATTTCTGAATCTTTGTAATAATTGTTTGGTTATTTCATGTTTGATTACCGATTTATGCATGTGATTTGATTAAATATGTATGATGGGCAGTAGGATTTTGAATGCTTTCTTAATTTAATTAGGTTTATTTCCTTAATTCGTGTGCAACCGAAGGAGATGTCTAGATGCATTCGAAAGGCCATGAGTGTTATCTAGGTATTGAATTCACTTGCCGATTTAATACATGTTGGATCATACGCATGTTATGTTTTAATATGTATTTATCTAAGGGCTAGAGTAATTCTGGAAATTTACATGTCGATGTGAGATGAGTGACGCCATACTTGCTAACATGTTCCAATTCGACATATTGTGCTTATGTGCTATTTGTGTTTAATTTCTACGCATTGTGTTATTAAACCGATTAGTACCATGTTTAGGATTACACGCATGTTGGATTATAAATACTTGTGATGTTTTGAATAATTAGAATAACCGCATTGGCTCTAATTAAATTGGAACTTAATTGATCTTGAATTCGATATTTGCTGCTGCCCCTATTGCTTGTTTTAATTTCATTGCATGTATAATGAGATTTGTGTCTTGTGATTGTGTGAAAGGTGATGATCAATTGTAGATAATAATTTAGGTTTTAGAATTTGTAAAAATTCAATAGGTAATTAATCATAAAAATCGACAAACCCCCTTATGTGCAACACTTTGTGTGATTGAAAGCCCTTGATTTCTCCGGATAGAACGATCCCTACTTGTCCTAACTACAAGTGACAAAAGAAGGGTATTATGTGTATGAAGTTGTTTTGCAGGTACTTTGTGCTTGGATAACATCTCCATCAGTTTTTGGCGCCGTTGCCGGGGAAATTATAATATTTTGATTCATAAAGTGTTGTTTGTAATTATGTATATTGCAGGTTATTTTAATTTTTCAATAGATTTTGGGATATGTATTAATAGGATTTTCGGAAGTGTAATAGTAAATAGGACTTATCCGATTTTTGGTTGTTGGTTTTTGGTTTTTATTTTGCTTAATTGCCGATGTGTGTGATGTATATTGTGATGTTGATACACTTAGATAATTTCTAGGAAGTTGATAGTTTTTGTATATACTTTGAGTTTATTGTAGTTTCTAAAGTGTAACATGTAGGTGAAGCCTCTTTTGTTGATCATAACCAAAACCCTTCATATGAATGGTGCTTTGTTGAATCCGTTTTTATGTAGATTGGGAAACGCGGGATACTTCCCCCCCCACGCATACAAGCGACATTTCAGCAATAGTATTACTTCTATGAGGTTGAGGGCGGTTTTAATCAACATTTGTAGACCGCTAGGACCCGAGTTTATTTTACAAAGTATAGGGCAAGTTATTTTTCATTGATTGGTTCGAGGTTTGTAAAACTGGTTCTCAAGACCCACAGACTGATGTTCATTCTCTGTGAGTGAGTCGATAGGGGACTTGTCCTCCGTGGTTAAAAACTTTGAGACCTGCCTTATTCCTAAAGAGAGTTTATTCTCCGTGAATCTTAACGACACCGCTTTAGAAAAGTAAAGTACGCTCGACCTAGACAACTGCTTGTGCCGAAGCATCACCTCACTTTAGACGCTAGAAAATAACTTGAGCATATGTGAATCTATTTTCCTTCAAAAGATAAAATTCGTCTTTAATTTTCGAGGTATATCGGAATAAGCATGATACTACCTTGGGCTGTATCAGTCCATTGCACTGTTATCTCCTCTGCTCCACGTACCTTGAGAATTAGGGTTTTTGAATAAAATCAACTAGAAAGAAGCTAGGTTGTGACGCCATGTGTTTTGTACATGTTGAAATCGGTGTTTGAAATATTTTTTTTTTTTTTTCCACACTTGTGAAATTTTCGATGCTTTGTGTGAATGACGATTTGTGTGAAGTTTTGAGAATTTTGTTTGTGTGTTTTGCCTTGTAAATTTCGTGTGCCATTGTATGATCTCTTGTAAATTTCGTGTACCTTGTAAATTCTGTGAACAGTGATCGTAAATAGTAACGGTGAACAGTGAAATCGTAATAGTGTATTGAACAGTAATTTGTACAGTAATTTTTTTTTTTTTAACTTATACATATTACTTCTAACTTATTTCTAACCTATACTCTAACTTATTCTAACTCATTCTTTCTAACCTATACATATTGATTCTCATGATTCTTGTAGAGTTTAATTGTTAGTTGCAGATCATAAGGAAGAGGTGAAGAATTACATTGTAAACAGTTGATTGGAGCTCTCATTGACTTGGGAAGGACGACAAGTGTTGCAAGAAACGAGTTCCACCACTCTCAACTTTTATTCATGATTTACAATTAAATTCTACTTAGCTAATTGTTGTATATTTATACACTAACTTCTAACTTTAGCTAATTCATTAACTCACTACTAACTTATTCTTTGAATTCTCATCTCCACTCTTCTAAATTTCTTTATCTTGATGCGATGCAGTTGAAGAGTGGAGTAATCATGCATCGAGTTATGATAGCCATTGTAAGGAGGCACGAATTTGGAGTGCGCACTCCAAAAAGCGTCGCCCACAACTTGATTAAGAAGTGAAGAGTCTAGGTTGAGTAGACTATAAACATTAAGCGCTGCATGGGAGGCAACCCATTTCAACCAAAATTGTGAAGGAGCCGTCTGCGAGAGTTTGAATTTTCTAAATCCCTAAACTCTTTTTGGTTGAATTGTATAAATGTGGAACTTGTTGAATTTATCTTATGCTTAGAAATTACAACATAATTTCTGGTTTACATTGAGGACAATGTAATTTTCTAAGTGTGGGGTAGGGATACATGTTTCACATGTTTGTTTTTGTTTTAAGTTTTTTGTTTAGAGTCATAAAAGAAAAGAACATAAAAAATCAGAAAAATCAGAAAAATTAAAAATTTTCGTTGCTTTTGTTTTTGTTTTTGAGTCTTAGGTGCCCCTAATAGTCTATGATGATTATATCTTTGAGTACATAGATGATGGTTTCGCATAATCTTGAAAATAATTGTGAGTTTCATGGACTTTGTGATTGGTATGAACATTTGAGACTTGGATTTATTTGTGTAATAAGCATGCATGTTTGTGTTGATTTTGTTCCATAATAACATATGTGAGCTTTGATGCCATATACTTTCTTCATGAGCGATAAATATAAAAAATTGGCAGAATTTTTCAAAACTTCATTATTCTTTGATTATTCAATGACTATGTGCCATCGCTTTTAATGAACTCTAGAATGCTAGAACTCACTCTTGACAATTTTTAAGACTATTATTCATGAAATGCCTTGATTTTGAAAAGGATTGAAAAGATCATGTTAGGATTACCACCATTGCCAAATAAAGCTTATGCCTAATTTGTGCCGTTGTGGGACTCCTTAGTTTTAACCCCTTTGAGCCGACATTGTGCCATTTTATTTCATCACCATGATACACTTTCCTTGAGCTTAGAACAGTTTATCCTTTCCATTGTTGTCAAGACTTGGTAAAGTTTAATTGGAATTTGTTATTTGAAGTGATGTTGTGAAGTAAGTGTGGGGTAAAACTTATCCAATTGCATGAAAAGAATTACATGAAAAGAATTGTGTTGCCGAAATAAAGAAAAGAAAAGAAAATCGGACAGAAAAATTTGAAAGAAAATCCGATCCGAGAATAAGAAAAATTAGAGATTTCAGCAACTAAAATAATTGGATGAGTTCTTGTGGTGAATTTGGAATTGTATGATTATTTGAAGGTCTAGCATTGTTATACTTGACCTTTGTTCATATTCACTATGTTATGGGGAAGAAAAGAATGAAGTTGGGCCCAACATGATGAAATTTGGCCCTTTGAAGTGAAGTCATAAGGAGTATTGAATTTTGCTAAGTCTTGGTGACATTCTATCACCACCTTCCTAAATGTGAATGCCTTATGCCAATCCCCATTATCACCTTTATGTTGATCTTTTCATGATTCTTAAAATGGGTGAACTTTGATTAGTGGAGATTTTTGTCAAGAGTGAGCTTATGGCTTTGATTCATTTGTGCACATAGTTGTTGCATGAAGTTTTTCCAGAAAATTGATTCACAAAGTGCTTTTATTTGATGAAATATGCGAGTTATTTGTTGCCTTACAATCTGTTCTCTTGCATATACTATGAGTGAATTGCCATATCATGAGTAAAAAGAAGAGAGTATGCCTAGTGAGGAGGATGAAATCAACATAATATGTCATTGCTTGTGATTTTCGTTTCTTACTTGTTCATGCTTTGATACATGTCTATGACGCTCGGGATTTATGTGTTTACATTGAAATGCTTAACTTGAAAGCTATGTGTTTTAAAGATCCTGAGACAATCATTTAGGGACAGTAGTTGAGTCTTTTTGTTTTTGTTTTGCTAAGGGACTAGCAAAAGCTAAGAGTGGGGTAGTTGATAGGAGCACAATGTGCGTCGTTCTTAATATTTTTTTACCTCCATTTATCCAATGTTTAACCCTTATTTTTGTAAGATAGAGTCATATTTTAGTTTAGTGTCCCTTTGGTAGAGTTTTGGAGAAAATGTGCTTAATTGTCAGAAAAATGACTAAGTAAAGAAATCTGAGCAAAAAGTGCAAAATATGTTGTTTTCGTGATATTGAGGCCTGTGCTAAACTGATCTATCCTTTTCCAAATTTAATGAAATTTTGTATGCATATAATTGGCAAGCTAAAGTGTATTGTGTCAAAATTTCAGATCAATCGGAGTTTGGGAAGTCACCCAAATGAAGGCTGCAACTTGGCAGTTTGAGCAAACCAATCCAGGGACTACCAGGATTTTCCTGGGACTGTGTCCAGACTTCCGGAATTTCTGTGGGACACATCGCTTGGAACCAGAGAACGAGCCATACGCCGTTGGAAAGCTCTACGAGTCTAGTTTCTCTGGGACTTGGAATCGCAGCAAAATCTTTCCTGAAAAAAAAAGTTATGCCGGTTTGAATGCACGAAGGTCAAGTCTGCCGAAAGAAGAAAACCTAAACCGAGTTCTACATGGATTTGGCTTACGAATGTGGACTGAATTCCATCCTTTGTGCAAGATTTTTGGCTGAATTAATTCATGGAAAACCTAAAGAGATATTGTTCAATTATTCAGCCATTATCTTGGGAATTTTCGACAGAAAATAGAGGAAGAAAATCGCAACAAATCCTGATCAAATTCGGCAGAATTCCTGTGCACGTCATCCAACTTCCACGGACTCTCCCGGACAGCTCACAATGAATCTGAATTCGAGCCGTATATGGATAGAAAGCTACGGGAGTCTAGTTTCCAACCCAACTGGAATCACCTTAATATCTATTTTCTAGAGAAAGATATTCCATAATCTTCACTCAAAGGTCAAATCTGCCAGCAGGATAAGTTTGAGAAAAACTAGGTTTTGTAAACCCTAGCTGCCTCCGTTGCCTCTATAAATACCACATCTTAAATTCAGAAAATCATCTTCTCTTCCTCACATAAACGTGCCGAACCTCTGCCAAAATATCTCCATAAATCTTACCAAGAACAAGGCCGAATCATCTCCACCACCTTTCCACAAAACCTTTCCAATCATCATCACCAATCCTATTGCCGATTCCTTCAACAAGGTTGTCATTAAGATTGTAATATTTCAATGGCTTTGATTTCTTTGTATTTAAACATTATTTTGTCTATGAAATATGTTTGGATTCTTGGTTTTATTTTCGGTATTGTTAATTTTATATGGGATTTCCGAATCTTTGTAATAATTGTTTGGTTATTTCATGTTTGATTACCGATTTATGCATGTGATTTGATTAAATATGTATGATGGGCAGTAGGATTTTGAATGCTTTCTTGATTTAATTAGGTTTATTTCCTTAATTCGTGTGCAACCGAAGGAGATGTCTAGATGCATTCGAAAGGCCATGAGTGTTATCTAGGTATTGAATTCACTTGCCGATTTAATACATGTTGGATCATACGCATGTTATGTTTTAATATGTATTTATCTAAGGGCTAGAGTAATTCTGGAAATTTACATGTCGATGTGAGATGAGTGACGCCATACTTGCTAACATGTTCCAATTCGACATATTGTGCTTATGTGCTATTTGTGTTTAATTTCTACGCATTGTGTTATTAAACCGATTAGTACCATGTTTAGGATTACACGCATGTTGGATTCTAAATACTTGTGATGTTTTGAATAATTAGAATAACCGCATTGGCTCTAATTAAATTGGAACTTAATTGATCTTGAATTCGATATTTGCTGCTGCCCCTATTGCTTGTTTTAATTTCATTGCATGTATAATGAGATTTGTGTCTTGTGATTGTGTGAAAGGTGATGATCAATTGTAGATAATAATTTAGGTTTTAGAATTTGTAAAAATTCAGTAGGTAATTAATCATAAAAATCGACAAACCCCCTTATGTGCACACTTTGTGTGATTGAAAGCCCTTGATTTCCCCGGATAGAACGATCCCTACTTGTCCTAACTACAATTGACAAAAGAAGGGTATTATGTGTATGAAGTTGTTTTGCAGGTACTTTGTGCTTGGATAACATCTCCATCAGGCAGCTACAATTGTGATGGAAGAAGTTGATTTTGGTTTTGCTGCCAATGCATGTGTTTTTAGAAGTGATTGTATTACTCATGATTTAAAACAGATCTAGGTAGAGACATATAAATATGGCAGGTTTATTGAGTACTATCCTACAGTTTTGGTTTATTTGCATGAATTCAGGTTTTATATGTGGAGATGAACCAGTACTGTGGATTTGGTCAATACTGTTCATTTGGTAACATATCAAATGAACTCAAATGACATAACTCAAATGACAGACTCAGTCATAAAATAACTGACGTTAGAAACACATTCATATGACACAAACGAGTGACATCTAAACCAAAATCGTATGACACAAAAAACATTATGCAAGACTGACGTCTAAGAGAGCTCAGATGACATACTATATGATAGTGTAAATGACATCTGTTCAAAATTCAGATGACATTCGCCTTGACAATATGACCGACGTTACATTGCACTTTACATGACGGTTTGAGTGTCATCAGGTTACATGCCATCAGACACAAGATGCGCACACCATGAATGCCAACCGTCATCTGAACAACGTACAACCGTCATCCTTAGAAGATGTAAATGACAGTCATTAAAAATGAAAGATGACGTCTGAGAAGATATCACATGACGCTTGCTTTGATATATTGACTGACATAAAAAGTAGCATTAGATGACAGTCGACTGCCATGTAAATATATGCCATTCATCACTGAAAATGCGCACGTAAGTTGGCATCAGTTGGCACCATGAATGCCAACCGTCATCTGAATACACAACTGTCATCCTTATGATCGGTAGATGACAGTATTTTTTGGGTCTTAACCGTCATCTGAATGCGTTTTCAACAGATGACATTGCGATAGATGACAGTTTGGCAGCATATGAGATGACGGTTAAAAACCGTCATCTGAATCGATTTCTGTAGCAGTGGAGTGTGGAGAAAATTTGTTTCTTTATAAAGGCGTTCTTATTAATGAATAAAATACCGATTTGCAATCTACAATTTTCTCCAACAACAATTATTAATTAATATAAAATTACCAATAACTACACTTTTAAACCAATAATTACTAATAGCAAGTTTGATTTCAAAATTACCACTAACAAACTTCCATTCTTCTTAACTAACGGAATTTGTTAATGAATAAGTTACAAAATTGTTTTTTTTTTTTTACGATATTACTGAGGGTCAATAGTATTTCACTATTTTTAAGGGTCAGTAACATTACGCTATTTTGAGGGTCAGTAACATTACGCTATTTTGAGAGTCAATAGCATTACACATTACACCATTTTTTAGGGTCAATATTATTATAATAAATACAAATATGACCTAATCAAAATATTCTGATAGTTATAGCTGATCAATGACTATAATTTAAACATAGGCGTAAAGTTACTGACTATCAGTATACAACAATAAGATCAAATATCTATATAGCCAATAAATAGGCATAAAGTTATTGACTATCTGTATATGTTGTGAAATTTTAATTAAAACTCGCAAGCGCACGAATCATCGTTAGTATAGCGTGCAAGTACGGAGTCGTTCTAACTGAGGATTGAGAATTGATTTAATCTTAACTTAATTAATCTAACTAAGAACACAAAAGCAAATAAAATAACAAAGATTTGGTTTTTATTTTTTCAATAGATAAAGTAAGAAACAAAAAAACAAGATGGAACCTAGGGTGTTAGAACCAACCACTAACAATCCTATTTTACGCAATGATACAACTAATGGATTCTTTCGTTTCTCTAGATGACAATTCCCGTATCTAAGTCCAGGTACGACACTTAGACCATAGTTTTCCTTAAGTGTATGATTCTCTCCAGGTACAGCATATGTCGTATATCCTTGTATGCAGTCTATCCAGGTACGGCATAAATTTAACACATAGAATTCATTACATTCTTGAAAACAAGAGAATCATGCAAACCATTATTTCATGGACAATAATGTAATTCACAACTCTTGATCACAAGAAGCTAATTTGAATTATATTATACGTACGCCTCAAATTCATCTTCAAATTACTATATGCAAAGCCCCAAGGTGATCAATCAAAGAACTTAAACATAAAGCATCAATTCAAATACTGACTAAGAATTCATCATAAAGAAACTATAAATCTATCAATAAAATATCAAAAGTAATAAACAATCATGATAGGACATCATCCTAACCCTAGAAAAAGGTTTAACTAAATATAACTAAGAAAAACATAACAAAAACATGATTGTAAGACTTTAAGTTTATGCTCGTTTATATAGAGACATTTTATGCTCGTTTTTGACTTTAAGTTTTCCTTGTAAGACTTGGTTCAAACTTCTTTCTTGATATGGAATGGAAAAACCTGAAATATCTCTTCTAGAAGTAGGAGTTCATGTACTCTTTGCATCCTTATCTGAATCATTGACCTTGATGCATTAGGGATTGATGATCTTGGGCAACACCACTTGAGTTATCCATGAATGTTACCAAATCCGAGCAGATTTTCTGCTATGACCTTTCTTCACTCAAATGACCATAACTTTGTCTCAGAGTATCTAAATCAAGATCTATAAAATCCTCATAAAATAGACATTTGTAGCTTTTACAATAGTGTATGGCTCATTATTTGATTCGATTCGATTCGTTCTCAATAATTCGGTAAAGTCAGACCTTCTGTACCAGCAGATTCCACACTTGTAATTCCAAGTTGCCATTCAATTCTTTGTTGGCTCATTTTAGCTTCTTTTCTTCTCTTTTTGACCACACCTACAAAACCACTAAAATAACATAAATGATCTATAAATAACGAGAACTAAATATAAATACCGTACCAAGGATATTATGCATAGAAATATAAGATAATATGAGCGCATCAAATACCCCCACACTTAGACTTTGCTAGTCCTTGAGCAAAACTAAAACCAAAGACACGAAACAACAATACTAAGACTTTCCAAGCTGCTTTTGGGGTCAAAAGTGATTCCGGGTCTAATATTAAGTGTTTGGTAACAACCAAAAAAACTGATTTTAGAATAATTGATTCTCATAAAAGTGGATTTTGGAGAAGCAAGGTAAGAGATGCTTTTGCAGGAATCAGTTATATTTGTAACAAATGGTAATATTTGTTTTTTCTTAGATTGTGATATACTAATCTAATTAAATCGTAATCAATTATTTACTATGATGTTAAGAAATGTTATGTAATATTGTTGATTAATTTTATAATTACATACAAAAGAAACAATTATTTATTTTAATATCAATTTATAACAATGCCCATTTTTGTCATTATACCCATCCAAAACAGTTTTTACTTATAACTCACCAAACATACAAAATTGCTTTTTGGTTCTCATAGCACTTTTAAAAATAATTTACCAAACACCTCAGTTGATTCTACTCACAGCAGATTCAAAATCAATTCTGCTCACAGCAGATTCAAAAGCAATTATGCTCACAGCAGATTTAAAAGCAATTCTGCTCATAACACATCAATTCCAAACTGGGCCTAAGCCTTCCCATGTTAATCTCATAAATCTCCTGTTTTCATATTCAAAAGATTAGCATGCTACCAAGACTTAATCATGAATTATTCGAGAGTTAAATAAAGCACATATCTAACACATCACATGTAGGACTTGGGGGCAACAATGGTGATTTGGTGGAACTCAGCATGTTTCAGATAAGTAATGAATCAACCTCATAATGGAACTCTTTTTTTTCCTCTCAGAATCAAGGCTCATGCTTGAAAGCTTATCACTCGTATGATATATGTGAGAGAGAATATATAAAGGCAAACAAATTGCTCACATATCAAGAAACAAAAGCACTTTGTGGAAAAATAAAGATCTCATGAAGGACATCAATTACTTGCACAAATGGATTTAAACCATATGCTCACCCATGCATGTAACATATCTCCAGTATACAACTGATCATCAATAGGATGATAGTTGCATAATACCCAAATTACTCAAAAATAACAAATCTAAATTCAACAACAAACAATTCGCAATCCAATTAACACCTTCAAAGTTGCAATTCGACCAATCCTAGCCTTATCATCATAATCAATACACCAATCCACCACAGCCACCTGCATCAATCTCACATCTCCTCCATATCAACCATACCCAATTAACCCAATCTCTCTCCCCCAAACTCCTCTTCGATCCCAACTTCAAAGCTCCGTTCGGGCCCAATTCACCCAGCGGTAAGGGCCACGAGCAAGGCCGTAGTTCAAGCGTCACCGACGATGGTATGGAAAATCTGGAATGACATCGTTTGAGGGAGAAGATCGGAGGCATGCCGTCGTTGTTGGAATCGGGGCTTCGTCGACGTCATCGAAGCTGAAAGAGAGAAGTTTTAGATCTGCGTGAGAGAGTTTAGTTTGGAGACGGCAGGTTAGTTCATCAGCTAGTAACCCCTGTTAATGAGAAACTATTTTCAATTTTTTGCTATTAGTAATTTCAGCTAAAATAATTTAGATATTGGGAAAAATCCCATTAATGTATTGAATATGTTTTTTTTTATTTAGATTTAACTGTGGATCGTGGGCCAAGACACGCAATTTGCCCGGTAGCGCAAACATGATTCGTTAAAATCAAAGCGCTACTCTTGAGAAATATTGAAATCGAAAGAAAAGAATCTGAGACCCCGAATCGTCGATTTCTGAAGTCTATTTCTGTTGCTGCGCAGTTTAGCTTTTTACATTATATTTCTGGATTCAAATTCATCTATGGGTTCCTCTGCTGCTCTGAATATGGCGTCTGCCATTACAGTAGTCAGCTCAGCTTCTACCACAAAATTAATGCCCAATGACGGTTTTGCCTTTCATAAACTCAAACAAGGCCACTCCATCACCAAAATCTGTGCCATTTCTCCAAACGGCTCCGTTTCTGGTTCTGCTTCACATGGGGTTAGCCTCTCCTTCCTCCTCCTCCGAGTTTTTTTTTGTTTCCAAATATTGAACACCATGAATTGAATTGGGGCAACAAACATCATTTGTTAATTCATTGCAGTAACTTTAAACCATGGTTGCTTTTTCTTCTTTTCTGGTTGGGAGCATCTTTAGGATAAAAATAAAATGTATTTATGTTGCTCGTTCTTTTTTAATAGCACTCCATGAAATCATTTGTTAGCATAATTTTCAGATATGAAAAATGCCAAACGATACCCATTGCTGTAGTTGTTATGTTTGGCTGAATAAAACAATGACGTTTATATTGAGAAGGATCAGTACATGAATCGTTGTGTGCTTAACAGTAGACTTTTCATTTACTGTAAAACAGGTTTTCTAACTCCTTTTCCTTTCCTTCTGATGATTAACATTCAGTTTTATTAAATTGCTCGCGGATTAGTTTATGCTCAAATTTCAAATTTCGGTGCTATACAGCCTTACATGCACATTGAAGACGTATATAACTCTTTAGGACCTTTAAAGCTAATCAATATTTGAATGTAAATCTCTTACAGAGTTTGTGTGATGTTGTAGGCTGAGTGCTCAGCTGGAGATGACCATAAACAAAGAAGCAATCTTGAATCTTTGTTCTGTTATGATAAGGCTATTCCAGAGGAGCTAATTGAGAAGCCGATAGGGATATCTTTGGTCGAAAAATTCATTGGAAACAATCCCCGATGCATAGGTTGTGAAGCAAAAGGCGCCGTACTCTGCACAACTTGCTCTGGTTCAGGCCTGTATGTTGATTCAATATTGGAGAGCCAGGGCATTATTGTTAAAGTCCGCTGCTTAGGTAAATCACTTTTCTTCTGTTAACAGCTTCAGTCTTACATAGACACATGCAAGTAAGGCTTTTACAATCTTGTTGTTCAATATATCATTCACTTCGCAAGTGTGAGTCAAAAAATTTATAATTGTATGACCCCCTGAAAATTTTTAGGCCTTTAGTACACATTCATTTCGTAATTTTACATGTAAGTGGCATCAATCTGAGATTACTCACATCAGTCATGCTCTGAACACTTTTTTATTTGAGAGGGATTTTCACAAGTGTTTTATTTAAAAACATATATTTTCTAAAGTGACAATTGTAACAACAGAAAGGAGAGAATAGCTCTATATATGAATAATATTGTGGGGACGCAGGGCCATATCTGTTCACGCTTGAAATAAAAGTGAGACGACGGGGGAATGGCACTACACTATTGTTGTTGCCCTAAATCTCATTTGATTAAGCTGCGTTGTCTTTTTTCGATTTTTAAATTATTAGATTCTTCCTTTTGGAGATGATGCAGTGGTTTTGGATAATGGAAGAAATAGTTGACATCTATTGATTTGTTAAATAAGTATAAAAATGAACCTTTCAAAAAAAAAAAATAATATAAAAATGAAATGCTGGTTATATAGTTGCCTGTTTATTTAAGAGGTTCTTATGCAGTGAAAAGGCTTGGCAAACAACAAAAGATTTGGAACAATTAAATGCAGTATTGTATCAGCAAGTACTTTGAGTTGGAATTCTGTGTTTGTATGATCTGTGCTAGATAGTTGAGTAACTGCCATATGGAGAGGCATACGTCAATATAAGCAAAAGGATGATGCCATTTTCTTCTGCGGCTTCTAGTTCCTTCTCTACAACTCAGCTGGTTCCGTTTACCAGTTTCTTTTGCAAACCAGTTATTAAGTTTCTATTATGTATGACCAATAGTAGCTGAAGTTGTTCTCATTTCTTGATGTATTTTTTTCCAATATATAGTATATACTTGATGTCAAAAGCTTGGTCCTAGAGATACCCTCATATAGACCTTTACTCTTTTCAAAACAGTAGCTGGAATAAATACTTTGTTTTAAAGACAAAATTTTGATAGTGAATAAGTTACCAAATACTTTATTTTGAGTTCTAATTAAGTAGACATTTTGGTCCCTTTGGAAATTTTTCAATTTTGAATGGTGCTCATTGGATTTGATCAATAGAAGCTTTGGATTGGTAATTTCACTTCAGAAGAAAAACCGATCACACTTGACTGTCAAATGTTCATTTATTTTTGTACCTTCGGTATTTTACTTCAAATGACAATATTCTAATTTGATTTTGTAGGTTGTGGGGGAACCGGTAACATTATGTGTTCTGAGTGTGGTGGCCGTGGTCATCGTGGATGACTTTACTGGTTTGCTTATCTTTCTCCTTTTGTTGCATGTGCAAGTTACATGTATTATAGTCATATATCAGGCTTTTACTTTTTTTGGTTCCATATCTATGATAAATTTACATTTAAGTTCCACTGTAATGTATTTGATTTGTTTCCATTTGGCAGTACTACTTTTATGAAATATTTGTCTTTATATGCTTTTGACAGTCTGAGTATTGTTGGTTTTCCTAGTCATATGTTGTATACTGAACGAATAATAATTTACAATCTGTAACACAAAAAAAAAAAAAAAAAAAAGGAACACGGATATGAAGAAGAAAATAAGAGCGACGTGGGTGATTGAAATATATTTTATTGCCAAAATCTGAACCTATACAGCATGCAGTATGGCTTTGACATATTATGTAGTAAGATTGGTCTATGAATTGTATGTACAAAAAAGTGTTCCATGCTCAATAACATCTTAACTATATTGTAGTACTCTCTAGAGGCTTATAGGCTAGAATCAATTGAAAAGGAGACTTTAGTCTCTACTGCTTCTGGAGGGGGTAGGGAAAAGCCAATTAGTGTTGTGCTTGAAAGCTCTGAAGCTCCTCTATGCGAACAGGAATGGTTGAGTCAAATCTCATGCTGTTAGGGTTCTCTGCATAAGCTACATAATAAGACAAAACACATGCTTGTGGCCATGCCATAGCAATCCTGCACTGAATCACACACATGGAAGTGTTAAAAACATGTTTTTGTCATGGAAGATATATCTTAGGTTTCCATTGTCAAATTACAGCTGAATGAATTCCTTACCGTGAAGTAGCCAATCAAGAATGCATATAAGGAGACTTCAGTGGCATAACTCTTGTGAATAGCGAGAGTCCAAGTTCCAGTGATGAGGCTGCATATTGCACCTCCTGCTACCCCAGAAAAAAAACAGAACGATGTTGTGAGATCTAAGTCGATAATTTCTTGTAGTTCTATATTCCTGAACATCTCCCATGTATCAGATGATGCCTGCACGAATCCCTTGTTATAGACCCCAACATGCACAAAACCCCAGCGATTTCCATACATTACCAGAGTCGAACCCAGTCCTGAATAGCAGTTGGCACATGAAAATAGAAACTCATCTGTATCCCCTGCAACCAATTTAATGCCTCTGGCTGAGCCCCGAATAACCCCGAGAACTGGAACCAAGATGGAGCCCATGCAGATGCTCCCCATTGAGTGCTTAAGTGTTGTGCAGAAAGCCTCACTTGTGTCAACGTCTGCTCCGCACGCGAAGTGCATATACTTGATGCGTGAAACTGTGACTTGCAGCAGGTTCTTGAAGAGATGCATAGTCCATGCCATGCTTAGCAAAATAAGTGAGATAAACAAGAAAGTGAATCTGCTGCTTATGGCAGTGGCTCCTCCGATGCCAGATACCAGGAAAGAGAGGTAGATGATACAGGTGAAAATTGATTGAACGAGTAGTGTTGTGATTTTGGCAGGAGGAACGGTTATAGAAACCGATAATATCCGGATGGCGAATTCGATTCGGGGACTTACCCAGCAGGCATAAAGGGATTGAATGACCGCACAGATGATTGCAACTACTCCAGCGGCCAAACTCTCAGCAGAACTTATGGATATAAGTAGTACACCAACTGCGCATGTTAGCAAGGGGCTGAGCCAGAAGGATGTTTTAATGGCTTTTGCAGGGCTTAACTTGGTGGCCCATTGCCATATCAAAGCGACAATTGCAGAGCAGAGTGTTGAGGTGAACAGTGGAGTATAGAACTTCAGTGGGTGAAAATGGTGCTTGTGATTGGTGGAAATGAGACCGTAAGCTGTCAGAAAGATTATCAAGAAGGAGATCAAGACTAGGTGCAAGTAGAACAGAAATGTGAAGAGCCTCATGACAAATTCACTGCCGTATTTTTTCCGGTACTTGGAAATTGAACGGAGTTATGGTTCTTGTTTCTGCAACCAGTTAAAGTTGATATTAGTAAAGCAAGAGTCGACTGGTTCTTCAAAAATATGTCGTTCCTTTTGATTATGAAAGAAAGAGAAGGAGAAGTGGTTGACAGAGATGGGAAAGAGAGTAAGAACCTTGATGTGGTTCGTGTGGTGTCTTCTTCTTCTTCTTCTTCAAGTTCTTTTAGGATGTTCTCTGTAGTTTCCATCAAATTGACAAATTTTTCAGCGGATTTCTTCTCCTCCACTTTCTTTGCTTCCAAGATTTAACAAAATCTGACGGGAAATTTGAAACTCCTATATGTTTAGGACCTGAAAACCTGTTCCACTCTTGTTAAACAAATCCGATGAACTGACCATGTCTTACACACTTCCCATGTGTTTCTTGATCCTCACGCTCTCTAATGGGGGAGATGATAATTGGTCAGCCACGGTGACGCGCTCAGTTAGTTGGGTTGGCTAGTGACCTACTCAGTTTTTATTTGGTTGGTGACGGAAAATGAAGCAGTTAGGCTTTCCCTCGGACAATATATTGGGCTGTTCTGGGTTCTTCTAATAAACGACTTGAAAAAGAAAAAAGAAAGGTTTGTTGATGTGGTTTGAATTTTGAAGTGTTACGAACTTACAAGTTTTTTTTTTTTTCCGTACAAGTTATACTTGTTTACTTTTTTTTTTTTTTTTTCGATAATCAAAAGAAACTTGGCATAATAGCTAAAATACACTTTGAACTTGACTTAAATTGTCAATTTACACCCTCAACTTGTAATTGCGAAAATTTGCCTCCTCAACTTGTCAAAAACTGCCGATTTGCACCCTCTCCGTTAAATCTAACTTTTTCCATCCAATTTCGAGTCATGTGACATGCACGTGAGGGATATTTTCGTCATTTTTTATTTATTTCATTTTATTAACAAATATACACTAGAAATTTAATTTTTGAAGAATATTTTCTATATAAAAAATGACAATTATATGTACTTACTGATTCATTTCGTGGTACTTTTTTTTTGCAATCAATTCATTTTTTTTTCTTCAAAATAATGCATATTTTTCGTGATATAATTTGTCAATAAGAAAACTTACGTGAACTAAAATTAAATTGACGAACTACTATTTCAATTAATGTATAGAGCTAATCATTCACCATCTGCTGATGAAGTGAGGACACAAAACAAACCTCAGAACTTCATAGGCGCCGTGAAAATAGACTTGACGACTTGTTTAGAGACTATTTGAGTATTTTTGTGTGGTTTAGAACCACTTTCCTTATCGACAAATTATATCACGGAAAGTATGCATTATTTTGAAGAAGAAAAAAAATGAATTGATTGCAAAAAAAAAGTACCACGAAATGAATCAGTAAGTACATATAATTGTCCTTTTTTATATAGATAATATTCTTCAAAAATTAAATTTCTGGTGTATATTTGTTAATAAAACGAAATAAATAAAAAATGACGAAAATATCCCTCACGTGCATGTAACATGACTCGAAATTGGATGGAAAAAGTTAGATTTAACGGAGGGGGTGCAAATCGGTAGTTTTTGACAAGTTGAGGAGGCAAATTTTCGCAATTACAAGTTGAGGGTGTAAATTGACAATTTGAGCCAAATTTAGAGTGTATTTTGACTATTATGCCAAAGAAACTTACAACATAAAGCCCCTATTACATCCTATACTAGACTTATCAAAAGAAATTGCCTTCAGTACAGAAGATGGAAAATTCGTAGTCCAGCTTCCAACTCCCACGTGATGACCGAAGTGAGCAAAAGCATCAGCAGTGAAGTTTGCTTCTCTCCATATATGGCGAAATTCAATTGATCTAAATCTCGAAGCTAAATACTTGATATTACTAACTAGAGTTTGAATCTTCCACGGGATTTTACAAGCACCATTGATAGAGTCTAGCAAAATTTTCGAATCACCTTCAACTTTCAAGTCTTGGTGTCCATGTAGAAGAGCTGCCAAAAGACCTGCTCTTAAAGCAAATGCTTCAGCTTGTAAAATATTAGTTTTACCCAAGGATTGGAATTCCATCACTATTACGAAAAATAAAATTTGCATTAGCAATATCATCATATAACACTGAACCATCGAAATTTAATTTGACAAAATTAGGAGTAGCAGGACTCCATTTCACTGAATGCTGTGAAGAACTTTTATATGTAGGGGTAGGATTATCAGTACAATAATCCTTTATTAGTTGACTAGCAGTCTAAGAAACTTGGACAGGGTTAGCATTAGCATTTCTAAAGACAACATGATTCCTTGTTCTCCAAATATGGTAAGAAATAACTAAACATCTCGAGAACATCTTCATATTAGAAGCAAGAGAATCAGTATCTTAGAGAATAAGGTTAAACGACCAGCTTTAGATAAAGAATTTGCTTTCCACCCTGCAAGCTTCTTTTGTGTTTTTGGAATTATATCTTTTGAATTCATAGAGTAGAAAATAAGAATATGATTTGGATTTTGATACTTCAATAATTTATTCTTCTCCATAGAGAAGGTATATATAGTGATACAAACCTACATTTACAAGGAAATTATATTCTAAGATTACACTAATTAATTTACCTATACATACAAGGAAAGTAAATATCTAAAAATATTCTACACTCCCCCTCAAGTTGGTGCATAGATGTCAATCATGCCCAATTTGTCAATTGAGTCATCAAATACTTTCCTTGACACTCCTTTTGTAAGAACATTTGCCAACTGGTCTTCTGTGTATACGAAAGGGAATCGAATGACTTTCCTGTCTAAGTTCTCCTTTATAAAGAATCGATCCACCTCCACATGCTTAGTTCGATCATGCTGAACTGGATTATGAGCAATTTTAATTGCTGACTTATTATCACAATGCAAGTCCATAGGCTTCTTAAGTTTGACACCTAAGCTTTTCAACACATTTCGGATTCATAACAATTCACATACGCCATATGTCATACCTCGAAATTCTGCTTCTGCACTTGATCTAGCAACAACCTTTTGTTTCTTACTACGCCAAGTCACTAGATTTCCTCCAACAAAAGTGAAGTATCCAGATGTAGATCTTCTATCGGTCTTATCTCCTGCCCAATCAGCATATGTGTATCCCACAACTTCTAATTCATTCTTCTTTTCAAACAACAAACCTTATACATGTGTCTTTTTGAGATACTTCAGAATACAATATACTGCATCAATATGCTCTTCATTGGGACAATGCATAAATTGACTAACAACACTCACAACATAAGCAATATCAGGTCTAGTATGAGAAAAGTAAATGAGTCTCTCTACTAGACATTGTTACCTTCTTTTATCTATTGGAACTTGATTCAGATGGATGGCGAGGTTATGATTCATCTCAATCAGTGTCTCAACTAGTTTACAGTCAAGCATCCCTATCTCAACTAACAAGTCGAGTACATACTTACGTTGGGATAAAGAAATTCTTTTCTTAGATCTTGCAACTTCAATACCAAGAAAGTATTTCCATTGCCTAAGGTCTTTCATCTCAAACTCATTCGAAAGATACTTTTGTAGGGCCTCTATTTCTTTCGGGTCATCTTCTGTGACAATTATATCATCAACATATACTATCAGGGCAATAATCTTACTATGACTATGCTGAATGAACAAAATATGATCTGAGTTGCTCTATATATAACCAAACGCCTTCATTGATTTTGAAAATCTTCCAAACCATGCTCTGGGTGATTGCTTTAAGCCATATAATGATTTTTTCAATTTGCAAACCTTGCCTGCATCACAAGGCTTATTTTTGACTCCTGGTGATACATCCATATAAACCTCTTCTTCTAAATTTTCATTGAAGAATGCATTCTTCACATTAAATTGGCGAAGAGACCAATCTCTAGTTGCTGCTAGTGAGATCAATATTCAGACAGTGTTGATCTTTGCCACATGTGCAAATGTCTCTTCATAATCAACTCCATAGCATTGTGTGTATCCTTTGGCAACCAACCTAGCTTTATATCTGTCAATAATCACATCTGCTTTAAGTTTCACAGTATACACCCAACGACATCCAACAATCTCCTTTCCAGGTGGCATTGTCACAATATCCCAAGTTGAGTTTTTCTGCAAGGCTTCAAGTTCTTCATTCGTCGCTTGTTTCCACTTGGGATCTGCCAATGCATCTTGTACACTACTCGGAATAGATACATCAGATAATTGATCGACAACAAGTGCATGTGACCTAAATAACCTATGATTAGACATATAATTGGCTATAGGGTATTTTGTTTTGGCTTTGATATCTGGTTCATAGTATTTCTTGGAAATACCCTGGGTAACCCTCTGTGATTTCCTAACATCGATATTATCTACCCCAGATAAATTATTTGAAATTAATAAAACATGAGGAGAGACATTCGCAGCAGGTTCTTGAGAACTTTCAGTTGTTGGAACAGTAACCCCAGATGTATTCTGCTCCTCAAAAATTCAGTGGACCTTTCAGAGACTGACACGTGTTGCTTTTCTGCTGTGTAGCAGGGGGGACAACTGCACGGGGCCACGTCGTCAGAAGGGACAGCTGTTGTCTGCTTTGTAGCAAAAAAGGGATTCGACTCGGCTTGGCAGGATGGCTTGGCGGCCTCAGCTTCACTTTGTGGTCCACGTGGACCATGTGACGATGTTGACTGGTCATGCCCATGTGTTACACTAGGCTCGGCTAGGCTCGGCTCGGCTCGAGTGTGACGCATCTCCACTTGCATTTCAGTTTGTGGTGTCGGCTCAGTGGCGCTGGGCCCAACTGTATTTGTCTGCCTCTTTATATGTCTCTATCCCTTGTGTTACGGTATAAGTTTTCTCTTGATTTTCAAATTCTCTGACTCCAAACTTCAATTCTAATGCCTCTAATTCTTCAAATTCTTCAAATTCAAACAAATTTTGAGGATTTCCTTCAGTAGCTTTCTCCCCTTGAAGGAAAGACACTGAAACTCCCGTTGAGATATACGGCTCAGATTCACGAAATGCAACATCAAGAGATGTGTGTATCGTGTCAGTGTGCGGATCATAACATTGGTAGCCCTTCTGAAACTTTGCACATCCCACAAAAATACACTTTCTTGCATGAGGATCGAGCTTGCTTCGTTGAGGTTTGAGAATATGAACATACACGATGCAACCAAATACTCGGGGTTCCAAATTAGGCATAGAGGAAATTGAAAGAAGTTGGTGAAGTTGTTGTTGAGGGTTTTGAAACGCAATCACCCGAGAAGGAGTATGATTGATGAGATATGCAGCAGAATTCACAGCTTCTCCCCAATATTTTTGAGGCACATTCATGCCAAACAACGAGGCACGAGTAACTTCAAGTAATTGCCGATTCTTCCGTTCTGCCAATCCATTTTGCTGAGGAGTATATGAGTTTGAAGTCTGATGTCGAATTCTATGAGATTGTGTGAACTCTTGCATAAGTCCATTAACATATTCTCCACCATTGTCAGATTGGAAAACACGAATGGTCTGTTGATACTGTGTAGACACCATCTTGTGAAATTCTTTGAGCCTGGAACAAACATCGCTTTTTTTTTCAAGAGAGACACCCAAGTCATTCGGGTGCGGTCATCAATAAAAGTGACAAAATAATGAGCGCCACATAGTGAATGGATTTTTGTAGGGCCCTATATATCGGAGTAGATCTTCATAAAAGGGACTAGACTTTTGTGAAGACTTGGTGAATATGAAACACGATGACTCTTGGCCAGTTCACAAGTGTCACAATGGAAATCTGAAGCGTTGAAACCAGAAAACAACTGAGGTTGCAGCTTCTTGAGATAATGGAAATTGAGGTAGCCTAGGCGGCGATGCCACAACCACATAGCTTCTCGACCACTCACGATTCCATGAACCTAATTAGCTTGGCTCAAAAGATATTTATGTTTTTCTCCAGTCTTTGTTAGATCCAGATAGTATAATTTCCCCCTTCGTACACCATAACCAAGAATCTTCCCCGTCAGAATGTCTTGAAACACACAGAATGATGGATAGAAGGTAACAATACATGCAAGGGCTAGAATAATCTGACCAACGGATAAGAGATTATATGCTAGTGATGGAACAACTAACACAGATTCAAGGATTAATGTATCAGATAAGACGACAAAACCTTCTCTAATAACTAGAGTTGGGGTACCATCAGCGGTAGACACAACATTTTGAGAGAAAGGTTTAATTCTGATCAAGAGACTGTGGTCATTTGTCATGTGGTCCGATGCCCCTATATCAATGATCCAAGTATTATTGACAATAGTTTGACCGTTCACACTTGACTGTGCTACATTAGTGAAGGCATGAGATGAATGCTCATCCTCTGTAGCAGGCATGACAACTGCTGCTTGATTTTTGCGAGGTCGCTTGGTGAAATCCCACCAATCTGGGTATCTAATTACTTCAAAACACCGTTGTTTGCTATGACCATAATATCCACAGGGCAGGCATTTTGTGTTTGCATATAAACTTGGTTGGTCTTGAGAGTAGCATGATGTAGTGGTGTGGTAATTATTAATTTCGGTTTCCATTGGAAATCTGTGTTGCTGTGTTCTATTCAAATTGTTGATGGGCCGGCTGCGTAAGTTGGTGGGACAAAGGGCAGGGCGACAAACTGGACTGCTGAGCTGGGTCCTGCCGACTAGGCTGGTCTGTGGCTGGTGCAGGAGATGTGTCGGTGGCTGGAGCAGTCCACCGTTAGAGAGAGAAAATTTGGCGGGAAGGGGACAAGGAGCAGCAAGCTTTGCTTTGGAGCAAGAAACCCAGAGCTTCGGCGGCTCGGCTGGGTTGTCGGCTCGGCTGGCTTCCTTGCACGTGGTGTAACAACTCCTTTTGATTTTGTGTTTGCTTTGTTTTGTGGGTTTGTGTATGCTGTGTGAATATGCTATTTGGGTTTTGGTGTGTGCTCCGGTATTTTGCTTCTTGTGGGGTTTGTTTTTGTGAGATTTGCAGCGGAAAAACAAAATGTGATGGTATGGTTTATGGTTTTTGCTTTGTGCTGGCTATGATGCCAAGTAGAAAATAAGAATATGATTTGGGTTTTGATACTTTCATAATTTATTCTTCTCCATAGAGGAGGTATATATAGTGATACAAACCTACATTTACAAGGAAACTATATTCTAAGATTACACTAATTAATTTACCTATACATACAAAGAAAGTAAATATCCAAGAATATTCTACACATAGGATACGATGTTATTGATACCAAGATATCTACCAATAGCTGTCAACATTTCCCAAATGACTGCACAGTGTCTGAGAGCTCCGCGAAAGCCGGAATCGCTCTAGGGTTTTAGGAGAAAAAAAATTCCGTTCGACGGCGCGTTTGCGGGTCAGTTGGTGGCCTAGCATCAGGGTTTTTAGGACAATTTACATCAGGAAGAATACCAATATGAGACTTACAAGTAGCAGTAAACGCATTTAGATGTCTAATTAAAGGTTCTAAGCACAAGATAAATAAGTAAGGAGACAAAGGATCACCCTATCTCAATCCTCTAAGAGGTTTAAAGACCGGTGTAGGAACACCATTGACAATCACAGAAAAAGACACCGTTTGATAGCAATTCATAATACGATCTATCCATGATCTATGAAAACCAATTCAAAAGACGAAAGACACACTCGAACATAATTCCAATTCATGATGTCATATGCCTTCTCTAAATCAATTTTCAATGCCATGACAGGAGTTTTCTTTTTCTTGTTAGAGAAAGAAGAAGAAAATTCATGAGCAATCAGAATATTGTCAAAGATTGACTTACCAGGAGCAAAAGCTCCTTGATTGACAGAAATACATTTTTCTAATAGAGGTTTCAGTCTAATAACAATAATCTTTGAAATAATCTTATAGCTTACATTACATAAACTAATAGGACGAAAATGATTAACCGAATCAGGATTATCAGATTTAGGAATCAACACCATATTAGAATTATTGAGAGGTACCAAACTGGAATTATTGGAAAAGAATCATTAACTACAGATAGAACCATATGCTTAATTTGATCCCAACAAGATTGATAAAAAATAGCATGAATTCCATTTGGACTAGGTGCCTTTAAATAACCAATTTGATGAATAGCAGTAAGAACCTCATTCTCAGTAATAGGAGATAGCAAGAAACAGTTATCAGTATAGTCAACGGGAGGTTTAATGATCTGTACAAATTTATCAATAGTATCAGCAGTAGGGATAGCAGAGGGTGTATAGCGCTTCTTAATTCTGGACCGAAAAATAGCAGCAATTTGAGAAGACTCGGTGATTATGCGACCTTGGTCATCCTTTAAAAAATAAATTCTCTTCTTTTTCTTCCTAATTAAAGCTTGTGTTTGAAAAAAAAGAATTATTCTTATCTCCAAGATTTAGTTCTTGCTCTCTGATACCAATAAACTTCTTCATCAGAGGTTATATTAGATAACTGTTTCTGGAAATCAGCTGCTATTTTTCAGATGAGCAATTTTTTTATAAGAAACAAACGCTTGTTGAGCAGCCTCCAAATCTTTTAGTAACTCTTGTTTCTTAATTAAGAAATATATTACCAAAAGTATCTATATTCCATTTGGTAGAGAGAAACTGGAAGCTATTAAGAACAGAAGTAAAAAAAAATTGTAGGTGATCCAGTAAATAATTTTTAACAGCAGATTCAACAACACATTTAAAATTCTCATGTTTTAACCACACTGCTTCAAAGTGAAAATAACGTCTAATATGATTTGGTTGATTAAGAGAAGTTGATACAATGATGGGAGCATGGTCAAAATGAATAATTGGCAAATCAGTAACTTGGATAGAGGGGAAAAGTTGAAGTCTAGAAGAATTTGCTAATACTCTGTCCAATCTTTCATCAATACAATTGGGAGGATCTTGATTATTACACCAAGTAAACTGATTACTAGAAGCGGGTAATGAAATCTGACTACAATCATTCAGAAAATTCATAAAGTCTCACTACTGGAAAACAGGTCTGAAGCGACGAAGATTGAAACGGGAAAATCAAACTTCGTCGCCTCAACACATTGAAGCGACCGATATTGAAACTGTCGCTTCAGAAAAATAGAGCGACGACTTTTGATCAATAGTCGTCGCTCACAAATTATTGAAGCGACAAATACTGGTATGTTGTCGCCTACGAACAATGTTTTGTACATTTTAGCGACGAAAATTCAATCTTCGTCGCCGACTCAAAATTCAAGCGACGAAGTTGATAACCTTCGTCAATATTCGTCGCTGAGATATGACAATAAACGACGAGTTTTGATCAATAGTCGTCGCTTCATGTTTTAAAATCTGGTCAACCATATTTTCATAAAACTTATCAGACGAAAACGCTATTACGTACCTTTAGATGACCTTATTTCATCGACTCTTCTAAACATTAAACTCTCAAATAAATGAGACGTAATCAGCCATGTAAAAATTTGGTAACTTTTACCTCCCGATACTATGGTTCCCCATAGAGAGAAATAAGTTTAAATAAGGTTGACCGCGTCGATCGGGGCTCTAACTTTGTCGGATTTAAGTGATTTTTTTTACCATAACCGTATTTCATCATAACGATCAAATGTTATTTCACAGTGTTTTTCAAAATTTTACTTCTTTTATATAGTTGCTTCGAAAAGTTGTACACTTGAGTATAATCTTATAATCAAGTTATACCGTATTAGTAAACATGTTGTCATTATAATGGCTAAATTCACAAAATGAAAATTTTGACCGTCTGATGTGATCGTTATAGTTAAATATGAGTAGAGTAGAAAAATCAACTCATTTCGTGAAATCTCGATGCTCGATCGAAACGGTCAACCATATTTTCATAAAACTTATCAGACGAAAACGCTATTACACTACCAGATACGGAAGAATAGCCGACGAAAATTTTTTCGTCGGCCATTCCATTTTTTCGTCGGCTATACCCTCTGCCGACGAAAATTTCGTCGGGCATGAGTCGTCGGTAATACGCCGTCGGTAATACCAATGGCCGACGAAAAAAAAAATTTCGTCGGCTATAGTTAAGTATGGCCGACGAGTCAAAAAATTCGTCGGGCAAACGTGGTCAAATAGCCGACGACTTTCGTCGGGTATTTTTGAGTATGGCCGACGAAATCCATTAAGTATGGCCGACGATTTAATAAAATTTCGTCGGCTATGGTGTTTTAACTATAGCCGACGATTTACCAAAATTTCGTCGGCTATGGTGTTTTAACTATAGCCGACGATTTACTAAAATTTCGTCGGCTATGGTGTTTTAACTATAGCCGACGATTTAATAAAATTTCGTCGGCTATGTTGATTTAACTATAGCCGACGATTTAATAAAATTTCGTCGGCTATTTCCTCGAAATATATTACTATTTTATAGGTATTAATTAGTTATAGCCGACGAAATAAGGCACTTTTCGTCGGCTATACAAGTTATAGCCGACGAAAATTGGTAAAATTCGTCGGCTATACTTGTTATAGCCGACGAAATAATGCAAAAATCGTCGGCTATTCTTGCATTTGGAAAAAAAAAATTAAATTATTTTCTAAATTACCATTCCAAGCAAGCTGCAAATCACAAAAACAATTCATGCATTTGCACCAACAAGAAACACGTCTAAATACCATTTTTATTAAATTCGTTCCAATATACATAAAATATAACCCTAATTATCCCCTAAACTACTAAAGTCTAGGATGTCATCTACAGCATCAGGCGCATCATCCTGCTGACCGAACTCGGGAGGTTGAGGCATTGGAGGCTCCACTAACTGCTGAAACGGGAGCGGGGGTGGACGGCCTTCTTGTTGTGCCGCGAACATCTCATAAACCCACTGTTGCTGGCCGTCGTAGTTGTATTGCCGAATTCTGGCGCACTCAGCATTCCAACGGACCATATCCAACTGATACTGCTGGTACTGGTATTGTCTGCGGCGCAGCTCCTCTACTGTCTGGGACGAGGTCGCCAATTCTGCGGCCAATCGCTGCACTTCCCCCCTCATATGTTGGGTCTGGCCGCCTCCCTTCTTTTGACCTCCCTTAGTGGTCTTCAGGAGCCCTTGTCCAGAACCTCCTAAACCCCGGCAGTAGTACTCGTTGGACTGGTGTGGGAAGGCTGCGTTGAACATCCTCGCCGCCGTTTGGATATTGGTGCGGTCGACCTGGCGCACGGCTTCTTCCAAATCTGCCTCTGAGATGTCCGGTTGTGTCTCCCGAACTATTTGCTGGAGCACCTCTTGTTCGGCCTGGGTCACCCGCTCCTAATTGGACGGGGAAAAAAAATTAATATTCTAACAAATGGATAGTTAAGTAAAATTAATAATTTAATTTTTAAAATCATAATGAACGACTTACGAGATCGTCTGTCGCTTGTGGATAAGCGATCTTGAACGTCTCCACGTAGGGGTTGCAATCAGGATGATCTCGGAGCGCCTCCTCCTGATATTGTGCAAACGGCCTTGAACCGCCGTGATGGAGGATTGTGTTACGGCGGCGGTTCTCCGAGTTTATCCGAGACCGTTCCTTCAAACAAATAATAAAATATTAGAAAAATGCATCAAAAAATATAACTGAAATAATTATAAAATATTTAAACTAATAATTAAAATTTTAATAAAATAAACATTTATAGTGAAGTTTAGTATTTACCATCATAGCCGGGTTGTCGAAGACTACGGTCCTCAACCAACGCCACTCGTACTCCCTCAACATGAACTCTCTGGGAGTACCCATACGACCACGGTTGCCGTACTCGTTATAGTGGGAACGGAGCTCGTTCTTCCACTCTTTGAACCTACGAAAAAAACAAAAGTGCATTAGAAATATGATTAATATCATAAAATATTTCTAATTATCAAATAAGACATTCCCAACGTACCTCGAGCTCTGTTGGGAGTCCGCCCAACCCCGCTTGTGTTCCGCAACCACAAAGTATGTCTGAAAGATAATATTTTATTAGTTTTATAATTATAAAAATACCGAAAATTTTTAAATATTACGATAACTAAATTAAATTTTTTTATTTATTCACCGACGCGGCGTTGTTCAACTCCATCTTGATTTCTTCGGGCACATCAGCCCACCGAGCCCACAACATAGGGACTCTGTCCCTAATGAGTGCACCCACGCAACCCGAGTAGTCGCGTTTCTTTTTCGCCCCAACCTCCTGATTAGGAGCTTCGTCAATCTGGATCCTCCCGCTCCGTTCAACCGTTCTCCTGAGCGTCTCAAAACTGATGACACCTCTGGTATTCCTCTGGGTTGAACTGCTAGCGCCTGTCCCTATCACATAAACGACGATTGGTTAATAAAATTAAATATTAGTGCGTTAATTTTAATAAAATATTTAATTAATAAAATCGAATGTTACCTGAACCCGATGATTCGGTTGCCGTCGACTTTCCTTTTCTCCTCGCCGAAATCAGGAGGTCAGGGCTCTCCCATGGCTGCTGCTGGTATGCCTCCGCAGCACTCACGAACTGAGGCATATCAGGCCACTGGAGCCGACCCTGATAGTCGACCTCGGGTATCGCAGGAATGTTGTAGAGGAGGAAGAGCTGGTTTGGGAGAGTAGGCCCCTCAGTCGAGTCACCAGCAGACTGAGTCGGACTCGGCATCGGCATCGGCTCCCGATGAACCTCAGGCATACGAACCTGAGGAACGTCGGCAGCTATCTCCTCGTGAAACAGCTGCCGACTAAACCTCGGCGCCACAGAGGGACCGACATTCGGAAGTGAAGTGCTCGACGGCCGCCCCGCCTGGAGAAGGGTCTGGTGCCGAGCACTCACACTCCGCCGCGGCTGGGCTGCATCCACACTCCTCCGCGGCTGGCTGGTGGTCCTCTCAGGCTGGCTAGCCGTCCTCTCGGAGTCTGGGGAACCCGCGGCATTTCCAGAACCGGCGGCATTTCCAGAACCTCTAGATCTAGAACGACGACCTCCGAACAACTGCCTAAATGCATCGGCCATCTAAAGCCAGACGCATTAATACATTAATTAATATTAAATTATATTATATTAAATAACAAATTCTAATTAATATAATACCCAATAATACTAACATATTTTAATATTTACCGATTTATATAATAACCAATTTATACATATAAATTATACAATTACACCTAAATTATATACAATTAAAATAAATTTTACAAAAATTACCTAAATTAACATAAAAACCTAAAAATTACATACATTAACATAAAAACCTAAATTATAACTAAATTAACATAAATACATAAATTATACCTAAATTAACATAAATACATAAATTCTACCTAAATTAACATAAATACATAAATTATAACTAAATTAACATAAATACATAAATTATATCTAAATTAATATAAATACATAAATTATACCTAAATTAACATAAATACATAAATTAACATAAATACATAAATTATACACAAATTAACATATAAATACATAAATTATACCTAAATTAACAATTATATCTAAATTAACAATTATATATAATTTATTAACCATAATTTAATTTATTAACAATTAAATAACAAAAAAAAAAAAAAAAAAGGAGGCCGGCCGGTACCGAATCGGGGAGCAGGAGGAGGGGGAGGCGGCCGGAACAGGGAGGAGGAGGAGGAGGGTCGGCCGGGGCTGACGGAACAGAGAGGAGGAGGAGGAGGAGGGGCGGCGGTCGAACCAAGGAGGAGGATCGGAGTCGCCGGGCTGCCGAACCAAGGAGGAGGAGGAGGAGGAGGCGCCGGGCTGCCGGAATAGGGAGGAGGATCGACGGATGAAGGAGGGCCGGATTCGAGGAGGTTGTTTAGGGAAAATCGGGCAAATGGAGGCTAGGGTTCGGCTGCATTTTACTTATACCCGATAGTATAGCCGACGAAATCGCTTTATTTCGTCGGCCATGACATAGTATAGCCGACGAAATAAAGCTGTTTCGTCGGCCATGATATAGTATAGCCGACGAATACAGCGATTTCGTCGGCCATACTATGTCATAGCCGACGAAATCATTTTTCGTCGGCCATGCTATGGCATAGCCGATGAAATTACATAATTCGTCGGCTATAGTCTTCGTCCCTCAGAATCCGTCCGATCTCCCCTATCCAACGGTGGCTAATGGGAAGGCGCGGATCACCAGACTTTAGCCGACGAAATATAACTTCGTCGGCTATACTTTTGGTCAAACTATAAAGTCAAACCTCTAAACGCTGTAAAACGGAAGTTGGGCCGTCTAAATGACGTTTTTTGGCCTGACCTTCAACAGAGAATAGTTTCAGATCGATGCGACGCATGTAATCGTATAAAAATTTCCCCCAAAATATTTACCACCCATCAGGCTACCCATAGGAAAACGGGAGTAAAAAACAGCAAACCGCAACATTCGGCACACAGATTTTGTCGGAATCTTCCCATTTTTGAACCGTAGCCGTATTTCAATATTTCGGTCATATCTTATTTCACGACACATTTGCATTTGAAGGGTCTACGTATAGTAGGTATTTGAAACTATACATTCACTTAAACACTTAGTAAACAAGTTAAGGAACATTAGTGCATATATTACGATTTTGAATCTAAAAGTTTGGAAAATCTATTTCAACCGTCAGATTTCACCGTTAAGATGAAATACATGTATGAAAAAAAATCCAAGGTTATCGGACAACGTTAAAGGCTCGATCGGGACAGTCAAACTGCAAAGTCAAACCTCTAAACGCTGTAAAACGGAAATTGGGCCGTCTAAATGACGTTTTTTGGCCTGACCTTCAACAGAGAATAGTTTCAGATCGATGCGACGCATGTAATCGTATAAAAATTTCCCCCAAAATATTTACCACCCATCAGGCTACCCATAGGAAAACGGGAGTAAAAAACAGCAAACCGCAACATTCGGCACACAGATTTTGTCGGAATCTTCCCATTTTTGAACCGTAGCTATATTTCAATATTTCGGTCATATCTTATTTCACAACACATTTGCATTTGAAGGGTCTACGTATAGTAGGTATTTGAAACTATACATTCACTTAAACACTTAGTAAACAAGTTAAGGAACATTAGTGCATATATTACGATTTTGAATCTAAAAGTTTGGAAAATCTATTTCAACCGTCAGATTTCACCGTTAAGATGAAATACATGTATGAAAAAAAATCCAAGGTTATCGGACAACGTTAAAGGCTCGATCGGGACGGTCAAACTGCAAAGTCAAACCTCTAAACGCTGTAAAACGGAAATTGGGCCGTCTAAATGACGTTTTTTGGCCTGACCTTCAACAGAGAATAGTTTCAGATCGATGCGACGCATCAAATCGTATAAAAATTTCCCCCAAAATATTTACCGCCCGTCAGGCTACCCATAGGAAAACGGGAGTAAAAAACAGGAAACCGCAACATTCGGCACACAGATTTTGTCGGAATCTTCCCATTTTTCAACCGTAGCCGTATTTCAATATTTTGGTCATGTCTTATTTCACGACACATTTGCATTTGAAGGATGAAGCAATGGTTTGTCGATAGTGATAGAAAATGGAAACAGCTCTTTTTTTGTTTTTTTTTAATCATAGCCGACGAAATCAAACCTAGTATTCGTCGGCTATTGTTTTGTCGTTTTCTGTTAAAAACTTATGGCCGACGAAATATATAATGTTCGTCGACCATTGTTCGTAATATTATTATTTTTTTAAAAACTTATGGCCGACGAAATAGTTATTTTTCGTCGGCCATTATTCGTAAATAATTATTTTTAAATAACTTATGGCCGACGAAATAGTTAGTTTTCGTCGGCCATTGTTCGTAAAATATTTTTTTTAATAAATTATGGCCGACGAAATAATGAATTTTTCGTCGGCCATTCTCCGTTTAGCCGACGAAATAATGCATTTTTCGTCGGCCATTATCTGAAAAAAAAAACCAAAAAAATCAGTGGTTTTACACCTCTCCTATTCCGATGTCCTGTTCACATATAACCAAAATTGAACAAAAAAAATCAGAAACCCAACAGTCAACATATTTCAAATTTTTGTTTAAGGGGTTTGGAACCCAGCCTAGCTGGGAGGCTCATCCCCACGCCCGTTCATTAGAAATGAGTTGATTACAAATGAAAGGATTACATCATTTAAATTACTTAATCCGTCGGATTGTAATCGGAATCATCGGATGAGTCTTCTTCGGTTTCTGAATTGCTCGATAGGGGTAATCTATGTCTTTCCTCACCACTAGAGTCCTCGTTAGTTTCTTCAATTGGATCAACATCAACAAGCAGTGGCTCTTCACGTCGAATTCGCACCGGCGTGTCTAGACGAATAAAAGAGGAGTCAGGAATACCGTTTGAGTTGGGCTCTTGATACGCGGTGCCCCCTTCCTCGTTCTCTTCGGCCACTCCAAGTGTAGACGCCCGGTAAATGTTGCGATGGTGGATAGTGTTGACTACTTTCCACGGGTCACCCTTGGCGAGATCATCAAGATAAAACACTTGTTTCACCCATGTGGCTAAAACGAACGGGTCGTCCTCATACCATGATGTACTAGTGTTCACAGAACTTACGCCGTATTGATCGGTTTTCATGCTCTGCGGCCGTGTGTCAAACCATCTACACTTGAAAAGGTGCACTTTCATGCCTTCCCCGTAATGCAGTTCCACAACTGAATGAAGAACACCGTAATAGTCAACTCCACCATCCCCACCATGTGCCATAACCCCTGAATTTTGTGTTTTCAGTCTGAGGTCTCTGTCTTCACATCGAAATAACACACCATTCACCTTGCACGTCGCATAAACTTTTGAATAGACCGGCCTCCTCGCTAAAAGTCTGAGTTCGTGCGACCAATTTGGGTGATTATCATTTGCAATAAGGTCCATCTGCAACCATCAGAATCAACTATAAATATGAATAAATATACACAATAATATATGAACACGTATAAAATAGTGTTAAAGGTACGTACCCAGCGGCCGAAATACTCTGCGAATGTCTGGTTGTGGTAATCGCGATCACTTGCTACTCCTTCACAGCGTAGATGTATGTCCTTCCAAAACTGAACTTCTGGACAGTTGATTAGTACCCACCAATGTGCAATGGCTACCTCATAATCTTTCAACTTATAGGAAACTGGCATGTTTCCACCGAGTACAACATCGTCGGAGAGTATGGAAAGATTGAACTGTGAAGGTACATCTTCCGGTATGCTTTTCTGTAACGCTCCGAAATACAGCTTCATGTAGGTAACGCACTCGTGCGCAATATATGCTTCAGCTATACATCCTTCAGGTGCGGATCTGTTTTGGACAAAACCACCGTATTGTCCAAGTTGCCTATAAATCAAGTTTTTAAAGTGTTATGATAATACATTAACACTATATCACATATATTGATGAGGAAATTAACATAAGGTGTAAAATACGTACCTTTCTATCGGATACATCCAAGTGAAGTGCACAGGACCGGTAAGCAACAACTGTCGAGGAAGATGGATCATGAGGTGAGGCATGATGTCGAAAAAATTTGGAGGAAATATCATCTCAAATTTACACATGATATGAACGATGTCTTGTTGCATTTCCCGGAGGTCAGATTTTCTCACTTCCCGTGTGCATACCTTCTGGAAAAATCTTGCCAACGCTACTAACGGCTCCACAACGTGACGGGGAAGGAACGGTCGAATGAAAACAGGGAAGAGACGTTGTAGCAGGATATGATTGTCATGACTTTTCAACCCGTACAGATTGTTGCATTGTCTGTTGACACACTTGGCTATATTTCCAGCAAAGCCTGAAGGATACTTGGCCCGACTTATCCAATGCAAAATTTCTGATTTATGCTCAGGCTTGACGGTGTAAGGAGCTTGAGGCATTTTTCTCTTCCCTTGTTTCAACCATAGTGGTTTTCTGATATTCATGTTTTGCATATCAGTGCGAGCCTTAGGACCGTCTTTCGTCTTCCCCTCCAAGTTCAGCGTTGTGCCCACCACACTTTCAGAAACATTTTTTTCTATGTGCATAACGTCTAGGAAGTGACGGATCAGCAACTCACACCAGTACGGGAGTTCCCACAATATGCTCCTATGTGTCCAGAATTGGTACTCCTCAGGCCTTTCAGGTATTTCCCCTATAATATCGGGATGATTGCTGAGGGGCCCAAAATCGTACTGATTAAGTCTTGCTAAAATTTCTCTTCCTGTCCATCTTCTGGGAGCACGGCCGTGTTCTTCGGTTCCATCAAATGCGGCGGACTCGTAACGCCAGTGGTGATCCGCCGGAAGGAACACACGATGACCCATTCGGCATATCTTGTTGCAATGAGGGGTGCTCCCATAATCGCTGAGGCACTCTGGACAAGCCTTGTATCCCCTAACAACGCTGCCCGACAACATCCCATAAGCAGGAAAATCACTGATGGTACCAATAACCATGACATGCATCTGGAACGTCTCCTGCTTGTACTTGTCAAAAGTGGGATGACCAACGTCCCACAATACCTTAAGCTCTTCAATCAATGGTCTCATATACACATCGAGAAATTTCCCTGGGTAACCAGGCCCCGGAATCAACAACGTCAACATATTATATTCCTTCTTCATGCACATCCACGGAGGAAGGTTGTAAGGTACCAAAACCACCGGCCATATACTGTATGAAAGACTCATGGTGCCGAAAGGGTTGAACCCGTCGGTTGAGAGCCCGAGCCTGACGTTTCTGACATCTGACGCAAAATGAGGAAACTCATTGTTTATATGCTTCCAAGCCGCTCCGTCAGAGATGTGTGTCATGATATCTGCGTCTCCCGCGTCCCGCTCACCGTGCCACCTCATAGCTTTTGCGGTGGTTTCTGACATGTACAACCGCTCAAGCCTATCTCTCAACGGAAAATACCGAAGTACTTTCACAGGTTTCCTATTGCCTGCTCCCGTCAACTTATATCGGTCAGACTGACATATCGGACATGCGTCAAGGCTAGCAAGGTCATTCCCTTCTGCATCTTTACCCCAGAAGAGAACGCAGTCAAATGCGCATGCATGGATCTTAATGTAGGAAAGCCCTAGATCTTTGAGGATACTTCGGACCTGACGGTGATTGGTAGGATTACGATGACCCTCCTCCAACAACGAAGAAGTGTACTGTAGATATTCATCCACTTGCCTGATAGTCGATTTTGTCTCGACTTTAATCCTCATTACCTCCATCACACTTTCAAGAACTGTCTTCTCAGAACTTGAACACACAGGGGTCTGTTGCAATGCAATCAGTTTGTTGTACTTGTCAAAGGCAGCAGTGTTGACAACTTGTGGGAACGGCTGCACCGGGTCTTGCATATATTGTTCCCCACGTACACCGCTTTCAAAAGGAAACACGTCGTTGACGAATGTCATTGTTGGATCGTTGGATGTACTACTACTGCCCGCCTCAAAATACTGCCCATGATCATGCGATCCATCTAATGATGGCTCACCGTGATATATCCAACGTGTGTACTTCGGCCAAAACCCATTGCTCTTTAGGTGCTCCCATACTGTCCTAATCGGAAATCGACACATATCACTGCGACACTTACATTTCTTGCACGGGCAATAATGGTACGGTCCTTTTGCATTTTCTTCGACGAACTGCATAAAATCCACAACTCCTGTAGTGTATCGTCGGTCATGCCTTGGAAGCGAAATCCAACTCTTATCTCGATCCATATATAGCCTGATAATAATATATATGTATAACTTTAATTAATAATAAATTAATTAACACATATATATTACAATATATATTATTATCAACATCAACTCATATATATATATATATATATATACCATTAATGAACAACCATTATTTAAGTTCATTACACTATCAACAACCATTAATTAACATATTTATATATATTTTAACACTAATTAAAATAACATTATTAAATTAAAACACATAATTATACTCTAACTGAAAATCAACTCAACTACAACTCAAAATCAACATATATACATACATTCTAACACTAAAACAACAACAAAACAAAAAATCACTTACTATATCAAAATCACTAAAACTCAAAATCAACATATATATATACACATATATATATATATATACATACCTATATATAGCTCCACAATGTAAGAGAGGACGGATTTCAATAATACCCACAGATTTTTCACTCTTTCTCCCGTTTTTTTTTAAAATGAGCAGCTTCTGTCCAGATCTGAAAATATAAAGACTTATAGCCGACGAAATTGCCAACTTCGTCGGCCATTCTTCCGAAAGTTATATAGCCGACGAAAACTTTAAATCGTCGGCCATTCTTGGATTATAGCCGACGAAAAACTTTAAATCGTCGGCCATTCTATGTGTATGGCCGACGAAATAATGAATCGTCGGCCATTCTATGTGTATGGCCGACGAAATTTTTTTTTGCCGACGATTTTTAATTTTTACCGACGAAATAATTAATTTTCGTCGGCCATAAATGTAATATTTATTTTAAAAAAACTTATGGCTGACGAAATAATTAATTTTCGTCGGCCATTATTATTATAGCCGACGAAATGATGCATTAGTCGTCGGCTATTCTATGAAAAAAAAAAAAAATAATGATGATGTTAGTGACACTTCGGGTAGCATAAGTCATCTTTCTCGTGCTTCGATGAAAGGAAAACAGAATGCCAAGCTCTCTGGAGTTTTTATCAAAACAGAATGATGATCAGAAGGTGATCCAGGCTACTAAAATGTTCAAACCGAAAGATCCTTTTTTCGCAGTTATCTTGTAACCATTCGACTTCATTAACTACTTAATCCTCACCAGATAGCAGTTAATGAAGTTGAATGGTTGCAAGATAACTGCGAAAAAAGGATCTTTCGGTTTGACCAATTTAGTAGCCTGGATGACCTTCTGATCATCATTCTGTTTTGATAAAAGCTCCAGAAACCGTCAGATATTCTGTTTTTCTTTTATCGAAGCACGAGAAAGAGGACTTATGCTACCCGAAGTGTCACTAACATCATCATTATTTTTTTAACACTAATTAAAATAACATCAAAACCGATTACTCTTTAGGATTAAAATAACATCAAAACATCTATTAAAACTCAAAATCAACTCATGCAACTAAAACCCAAAATCAACATATATACACATGTACGTACCTATATATAGCTTCACAATGTAAGAGAGGACGGATTTCAACAATATCCACTGATTTTTCACTCTTTCTCCCGTTTTTTGCAAATGAGCAGCTGCTGTCCCGATCTGAAAATATAAAGACTTATAGCCGACGAAATTGTCAACTTCGTCGGCCATTCTTCCAAAAGTTGTATAGCCGACGAAAACTTTAAATCGTCGGCCATTATAGGAGTATAGCCGACGAAAATAAAAATCGTCGGCCATTCTTGGAGTATAGCCGACGAAAATAAAAATCGTCGGCCATTCTTGTAGAATAGCCGACGATTTTTACTTTTTACCAACGAAAAAAAAATCGTCGGCCATTCTATAGGAATGGCCGACAATTTTTTTTTTTAGCGACGAAAAAAAATTTTCGTCGGCCATTCCTGGGAATAGCCGACGAAAAATCATTTCGTCGGCCGTTGTTTTTTTTTTTCGTCGGCAAAACTCATTTTTCTGGTAGTGTTACGTACCTTTAGATGACCTTGTTTCGTCGACTCTTCTAAACATTAAACTCTCAAATAAATGATACTTCATCAGCCATGTAAAAATTTGGTAACTTTTACCTCCCGATACTATAGTTCCCCATAGAGAGAAATAAGTTTAAATAAGGTTGACCGCGTCGATCGGGGCTCTAACTTTGTCGGATTTAAGTGATTTTTTTACCATAACCGTATTTCATCATAACGATCAAATGTTATTTCACAGTGTTTTTCAAAATTTTACTTCTTTTATATAGTTGCTTCGAAAAGTTATACACTTAAGTATAATCTCATAAAAATTTTAGAATCAAGGACTGAAGCGACCAATATTGAAATGGGGAAATCAAACTTTGTCGCCTCAACACTCCGAAGCGACGAATATATAAATGGTCGCTTCAAAAAAATTGAGCGACGCTGACTGATCAAAATCGTCGCTTGAAAAAAAAGAAGCGACGAATAATGGTTTCAGGTCGCCTCGGATCGTAAGAGAAACATGATTTAGAAAATGTAGCGACTAGTTTTTAAAAGTCGTCGCTACATAATAAACGAAGCGACGGATTTTGAACAATCTTCGTCGCTTCAACCTTTGAAATCTGCTATAAAGCCCTCAGCTTAGACAGAACACAGAAGGTCGAAGAAATTCGTCAAAACACTGTAGCAGCTGTGAAAAATCTCCAAAATTGCTGATTTAGTCAATTTCGGGGTCCGGAAGCTTGGGTGCATGTTCTCTTCCAATTGCTTTGTAGGTTAGTTTAATCTATCATTTTCATTGTAATCACCATATTTTGGTTTGATTGGTTGAATTTAGTGTTTGATTTCTTGAGTTGGATTTGGTTTATAATGTGTTTTGTGTTGTTTTTAGTGTTGGGTGTTTGAATATATGATGGAGTTGGTGTTGATTTTGGTGAAATTGAGATTATGTTAGTTAATTTGTGAAATTGTTATATTTAGTGAAATTGAATTTTAGTGAAATTGGGTGAAATGGGAAAATTTAGTGAAATTGGGAAAGTTAATGAAATTGAATTTCAGCTTAATTTAGTGAAATCGTAAAATTTAGTTAAATCCAAATATAGTGAAAATGAAATTTTGTGAAAGAGTGAAATGTAGTGAAATTAGAATTTTACGATGTAATTTGTTTGTGTTGTGTGTGGATTGTGGTAGTTAGGGTTTCTGAAACATGCGAGTGGCTTAGTGAGGGAGTGTGGTGCCGTGTGTAAATTTATTGTTTCGTATTATATATAATTGTGGTGTTTATCAGCTTAGAACTCCCGTTTGAGAATCAACAACGCATCTAGTTGATCGAGATGGGTTGTTGATTCTCGAATTGTCTCATTTTTGGACACTTTAGGCGAACACGAGTTTGTTGATCCTTTTGTTATTCATGTTGTTTAAGTTTACGTTTTGGGATATATTTTTGACATTGTCTCTCTACAATGTTGCTCGAGTACAAATTAGGTTGTTTAGATTTGTGTGCACTTGAGGAACTGTAGGAAGATGCTGCCGAAATTTCCCAAAACTGTAGCTGAAACCACACGAATAGCAAAAGGATCAACAAACTCGTGTTCGCCTGAAGGGGATAGGACCCAACCCGGAGGCATAAGGAGAAGAAGTATTGGGACAGGTTTTGATTGTATCATAAATGTTGTGTGCTAACCTTATGCATATTGTCTATTTATGTTATGACAGTAAACAGGGATGATGTCCCCGACAAATCTTGGATGAAACTTCACTTTACACACCCTGATTACAGCACAGGCTTAGTTAACTTCATCAATTTTATGACCGCTCTCACTGCTGGAATTGAATTTCTCTCTTGTCCGTGCGCAGTTTGCAGAAATGGTCCTTATTATAAGAAACTCATAGAAATTTATCATCACTGCTTGCACCATGGTTTGGATCCGACTTACACAGTTTGGCACCTACACGGGGAAGTTTCTGGTCAGCCGGCAATGATCAGTAAACGGAGACAGTGGCTTCAAGAGAGAGTCCAGGCTTCCAGTGTTGCCGGTCCTTCAGTGATCCCGCCTGTGGAGATTATACAAGATGTATTTCCATACTATCCTGGATACCATGCAGATGCACCGCATAATGTCGTTGAAGAAAACGCTGAAGTTCAGTTCAATGACATGGTAGATGATGATTATGCTAAGTATGAAAGGCTTCTAAAGGAGTCTCAAACCCTATTGTATGAAGGGAGTGAAGAAACTGTATTAAGTGCCACATTACATGCAATGGAAATTAAAGTTGAAAACGGATGGTCGGATACGAGTATTGATAAATTATGTAAATGGGTGCATAAGTTTTTTAAAGTCAATAATTTTCCTGTGAGTTATTCGAGAATTAAAAAAATCATCAAGGATATTTCCCTTGGATATGAAAAAATTCATGTTTGTGAGTTCAACTGTTACATATTCAGGGGGGCTGCAAATAAAACTCGTAGGACTTGTCCAATATGTGGTGCTCAAAGATATAAGCCAGATACGGATGACCTTCCAAAAAAGATAATATGGTATTTCCCTATCACTCCAAGGTTGAAACGCCTATTTATGTCCCCACACACAGCAAAACATATGCGATGGCATAAGGAGAGGCGACAAGATGAAAGTACCCTCCGGCACCCATCTGATGGAGAATCATGGCAACATTTTAACAGGACATTTCCAGGTTTCGACGACATTAAGGGAAGAAATGTGCGGCTTGGAGTGGCAACTGATGGTTTCAGTCCATTTGGAACAATGACAACCCAGCATAGTACGTGGCCCGTGGTTGTGATGCCATATAATCTACCCCCTAATATGTGTATGAGGAAGGAATATAATATACTGGTCGTGTTGATTCCTGGCCCTAAATCTCCAGGAAAGTGCCTTAGTGTACTCATTCGTCCATTGATCGACGAGCTTAAAGATTTGTGGGAAAATGGAGTCCCTACTTTTGACAGAGTGGACAATGATGTATTCATGATGAAGGTAGCGCTTATGTGTACGATAAGTGACTTTCCTGGTTTAGGGATGCTTGCAGGCTCAACAGTGAAAGGGTACAAGACATGTCCAATTTGTCTACATGAGCTTACAGTGGAGCATATTTGTGGGAGAATCGTTTATGAAGGACATCGGAAATGGCTTGATGAGAATTCACCAATGCAATCCAGTTTGGCATTTAACGGGAAGCCAGAGTGGCGAGAAAGACCAGCTCATAAGGACGGGGATGAAATTTTGGAGGAAATTAGGTCACACAATTACGCCACTCTTAGCCAGCATCCAGATTTTCATGTCCCTTACTCAGCACACAACAGACAATGTTGGACCCACGAGAGCATATTTTGGATGCTTCCCGATTGGTCGTCGTTGTTACACAGGTACTGTTTAGATGTCATGCACATTGAAAAGAACGTTGGTGACAATATCCTGGCCACCATTCTTTCAATTGAAGGGAAGACCAAGGATGGTCCAAGGGCTCGCGAAGCTTTGCAGAAGAGGGGAATACGCAAAAGTCAGTGGTGTTCGGAAGCTGAAAAGAGGACGGGAAATGTTCCTCATGCACCCTTTTTAGTTGAAGAGGATCGTCTTGAAGAAGTATTCGAATGGTTTCGCGGTGTTAGGTATCCACTTGACTATGCGGGAAGTTTGAGAAATAAGGTGAAACTATCCGAGAAAAAGTTCTATGGATTGAAGACGCATGATTGCCATGTCCTGCTCCAACGTCTTCTTCCAGTGGTTATCCGAGGATTTTTGCCGAATAACGTCGTGAAGCCATTGATAGCATTGTCAAATTGGTTTCGAAAATTATGTGCTAGGGAGTTGAAGAAGACAGATGTCAAACAGATGAAAGATGAGATTGTGATCATTCTCTGCAATTTGGAGTTGATTTTTCCTCCACATTTCTTCACCTCTATGGTTCATCTCATGGTTCACCTTCCCGAACAAGTTATGCTTACAGGGCCAGTACATTTTACATGGATGTATTCGACGGAAAGGTATATGCACTAATCAAATATGTTTCTTAATGTCCAAACTAAATTGGTATCGATCTTCTATATGCAGTAATCATATTCATCATTTTACAGGCAATTAGGTGACTATAAACAGTCAATGAGTAATACACGTTACCCGGAGGGGAGTATTGCAGAAAGGTACATATCATGGGAGTCGGTGCCGTACTGTAAGTCGTATCTGCAATTGGAAGAACACGAAGAGCCCAATCCCCAATATGGAATATTAGTTCTGTTTCTCAGTTAGTTCAACCATGTATTATGGATACCATCAGAAATATCAGGTTAACAGAGGAGCAAACGCCTGAGGCTCACTGGCAAATTTTGACGGATACAGAAGAAGCTCAATATTACATGGACACTCATTTGCAGCTGTACACGGCGAAATATGGTGACGATTACGACCAGCGCCATCGAAGGAGGAGTTTCCATCCATGGTTCTTAAAATTTGTACGAAAACTAAATATATGGTTCTTAAAATTTGTACGAAAACTGAATAGTATAGAACTAACACATTCTATTTTTCAGGCCAAGAGAATATATGATGCTCAGGACCCTAATTTTAACAGGGCAATATTGTCATTGGCTCGAGGTCCGCAATTCACTCGGATTTATAAGGCGTGCTACGTGAACGGTATCAAGAATGTCTCATTCGATAGAGATCAAAAGCTCGTGACTCAAAATAGCGGGGTGATGTTAAGCACGAAGCTTGGAAACCTGTCTCAACACTTCTATGGCCATCTTGACTATGTAGTCGAGGTATGTTATCCAGACAATTTGTCGGTCGTATTGTTCAAAGTTATATGGCACAACACCACTGACGATCAGGATGACGAAGAAATTGACACCGTCAAGGTAGATCATGGTTTGATATCGGTGGACACTAACACTAGTTACTATGAGAGTTCACCATTTTGTCTTGCTGTGAAGACTAAACAAGTGTTCTACTTGGACGATCCTACGACGGGTGGTTCTTGGAAGGTGGTGCAAGAAATGTCGCATCGAAAATGTATACAATGCCGAAGTACTTGCAACAGAAGACAACATGCCTCCTTCAGGGAATCAAATCACAGAGCCTTACCAAGAGGACACACTAGGGTCAATACAATTTTACCATATTGATGCATCTAATCTCCAACTCGATTTAGAAGTACACGAACAGAATGAAGAATCAAACGGTGAGGAAGATGACAGTGGCGATGAATTCGATGAGGAAGAAGAAGAGGAAGATGAAGACGATGATGGCGGAGACGACGAAGAGGAAGACTACTAGTTAATTTTGGTATATGTTGTAATATGATAATGATGATATGCTGACGGTATCAAGTAATTTTGAACAATATTTACAATATTCTAATTAAATAAAAACAAATGCATATAAACATAACTAATCTGTTCAGTCAACTTGAAGCGACACATATTGCACAATATTCGTCACTTTAAAAATTGAAGCGACCATTTTTGTCAAACGTCGTCGCTTCGGAAATCTGAAGCGACGAAGTTAGACCTCCCTACATTACCTAGTGGGTTAAAACTTCGTCGCTTCATATTATCTGAAGCGACCAAGTTTTTAACCCACTAGGTAATGAAGGGAGGTCCAACTTCGTCGCTTCAGATTTCCGAAGTGACGATGTTTGATATTCGTCGCAAACGTAAATGTGAAGCGACGAAATTTGGACTTGTGTTGTCGGTTAATATTCGAAGCGACGACGTTTGTCTATATTCGTCGCTTCGTATCTGATTAAATGAACCGGGACTTTGCTCCTTCCTCAGTAGCGCGAAATTCTTCTTCTTCCCCCCAAATCCCAAATTCTTCTTCTTCCCCCCAAATTCCGAAATTCCTCTTCTCTTACCACCCAAGAACAAGTGTTCTATCCCTTCTTCTTCTTCCCCTTCTTCTTCTTCTTCCCAACCCTAAACCCAAACCCCCTTCTCACCAAAAACACCCTAAACCCGAAATCCCTTCGATTCACCCCTAACCCTTCGATTCAAGGATGGCACCCGGTTGTAGTGTCCAGAAGAGGAAGAAGGAGATGGAGGCGAGAAGAGAGAGGAAGGCGGCGGAAGTTGCCGCTCAAATGGCTGCTGCGGCGGCGCAATCGAAGGCGACAGTGGCGGCGGAATCGGCCAGGACGGCGGCAGAGGCGGGGACGATGGTTCCCATCCCGTCTCTGGCCGAAACCGATCCTTCGGCGGGTGTGGGGGCTAGTGGAGGTGGCGCTGACCTGGGGAGCCGCGGCCGCGATGGCGGTAGCGGTGGCAGTGGTGGTGCCGCTGGAGGAGCAGCCGGTGTGGTAGGCGCGGATGCTCCTCCCCTCAGCATTAGGACCAAGAGGGGTCTTCAGGAGCCGGGTGAATGATTCAGAATCATAGTAGGGAATATAATTACATTCCGGTGATTGCTGTTTTTCCCTCTTAGCATTCTTGTTTATGTTCACTGAGCTTTTGATGGTTTTTTTAAGATTGTGTTATTTGTGGTGATTATAGACTTCAAGATCCCAGAAACTTAAGCTTGTTACTTTCGGGGTTTTCATTTTCCTTCTTTCTGAACGAAGTGTGGCTCATTCTTCCACCATATATGAATGCTTATGAGTTATCACAAATTGATAATGTTGCTCACCACCTGTTTGATGAAATGGCTCTTACACATTGTTACTCCTTTTTTTTTTTTTTTTTTTGTTTTCCATTCATTCATTGGTTGTTTACGGCTTAGCAACTTAAGTTTGAGTTCTTGAATTTATTGGTTGAATAACTGGGGTGTTGGTATTGGATCATTCTGAATATAGAGGATATTACTATACTATGAGCAGCAGCTGTTTTGAAACCAACCTCAGAATCTCTTCATTACATTTAGTTAGTTCATGGTCATCTTGTTCTTCCTGAACTACATGAACTTGTTATTACGTACGACTTACTAATTTATGATGGTTAATATTTTCCGACATAGTGACTCTTTACTGTCTTAGCTGTAATTTTCTTGTTCTTCATAATGCTAAACTGAACCTACATTTGCATTGACTTTTGTCTGGCTACTTTCTATATATGTAAGATTAATGCTAGTATGGTGTCACTACCAGATCGGACAGAATAGCCGACGAAAAAAATTTCGTCGACTATGCCGAATTTTCGTCGGCTATTCCTTCTGTCGACGAAATTTTCGTCGGCTATACGTCGTTGGAAAAACTGCGTCGGTAATTGGGCCGACGAAAATAACGAAATCGTCGGCTATTCTCGGGTATGGCCGACGACAGTGCCGACGAAAATTAATTTTGTCGACCAAACCTGGGCAAAATATCCGACGAAATTCGTCGGCTATGCTCGAGCATGGCCGACAATATCGTAAACTATAGCCGACGAAATTCGTCGGCTATTTGTTCTGAAATATAGCAAACGATTTCATCTATTTCGTCGGAATATATTAATATTTTAATAGGCATTAATTAGTTATAGCCAACGAAATAATGTCATTTTCGTCGGCTATAGAAGTTATAGCCGACGAAAATTGGTAAAAATCGTCGGCTATAGTGCTTACAGCCGACGAAATAATGCCAATATCGTCGGTTATTCTTACATTTGGGGGAAAAAAAATTAAATTAATTTCTAAATTACCATTCCAAGCAACCTGCAAATCACAAAGACAATCCATGCATTTGCACCAACAAGAAACACGTCTAAATGATTTATTATTTAATTTGTTCCAATATGCATAAAATATAACCCTAATCATCACCTAAAGCACTAAAGTCCACCACGTCACCCCCAGCATCCTGCTCTCCATAATGCTCGTCATCATCGGGAGGTTGAGGCATTGGAGGTTCAACTAACGGCTGAAACGAGGGCGGGGGTTCAAGGGCTTGTTGTTGTGCCGCGAACATATCACACCACCAGTTTTGTTGGGCGGCGTAGTTGTGTTGCCGAACTCTGTCGCATTCAGCATGCCAACTGGCCAGATCCAAATGATACTGCTGTGTTCTGCGGCGTAGCTCCTGTGATCTCTGGGACTCGGCCGCCCATCTTGCGGCCAATCTCTGCACTTCCCCCCTCATCTGTTGGCTGTCCCCGCCTCCCTTCTTTTGACCTCCCTTAGTGGTCTTCAGGAGCCCTATTCCAGAACTTCCCAAACCCCGGCAGTAGTATTGGTTTAACCGGTCTGGGAAGGCTGCATCGAACATCCTCGCTGCCGTTTGGACATTCGATCGGTCGACCTGACGCAGGGCTTCTTCCAGATCTGCCTCTGAAATGTTCGGTTGTGTCTCCCGAACTACTTGCTGAAACACCTCTTCTTCAGCCCGGTTCACCCTCTCCTAATTGAACGGGAAAAAAAAAATAATTAATATTCTAACAAATATATAATTAAGTAAAATTAATAATTAAAATTTTAAAATCGTAATCAACTACTTACGAGCTGTTCTGTCGCTTGTGGATAAGCGATCTTGAACGTCTCCAAGTACGGGTTGCTATCAGGATGATCTCTAAGCGCCTCCTCCTGATATTGTGCAAACGGCCTAGAACCACCATGATGGGGGGTTGTGTTACGGCGGCGGTTCGCAGAGTTTACCCGAGACCGTTCCTTCAAACAAATAATAAAATATTAGAAAAATGCATCAAAAAATATTAGTGTAATAATTATAAAATAATTAAACTAATAATTAAAATTTTAACAAAATAAACATTTATAGTTAAGTTTAGTATTTACCTGCATAAGTGGGTTGTTGAAGTCTACTGTCTTCAACCAACACCACTCGTACTCCCTGAACATGAACTCTTTGGGAGTACCCATACGACCACGGTTGTCGTATTGGTTAAAGTGGGAACGGAGCTCGTTCTTCCACTCTTTGAACCTACGGAAAAAACAAAAGTGCATTAGAAATATTATTAATATCATAAAATATTTCAAATTATAAGATAAGGAATTCCCAACGTACCTCAACGACTGCATCGCGTCCACCCAATGCTGCTTATGTTATGCAATCTCGAAGTATGTCTGAAAGATAATATTTTATTAGTTTTACAATTATAACAATACCGAAAATTATTAAATATTACATAAAATAAATTAAATTTTTTAAATTACTCACCGACGCGGTGTTGTTCACCTCCCTCTTGATCTCTTCGGGCACATCAGCCCACCGCGTCTACAACATAGGGACTCTGTCCCTAATCAGTGCCCCCACGCAACCCGTGTAGTCGCGGCGTTTTTTCCCCTGAACCTCCTGATTAGGAGGTTCGTTGATTCGGATCCTCCCGCTGCTCTCAACAGTTCTCCTGAGCATGTCAAAACATATGACACCTCTCGTATTCCTCGTTGAACTGCTAGCGGCTATCCCTATCACATAAACGACGATTGGTTAATAAAATTAAATATTAGTGCATTAATTTTAATAAAACATTTAATTAATAAAATCAAATGTTACCTGAACTGGATGACTCGTCTGTCGACTTTCCTTTTCTCCTCGCCGAAATCAGGAGGTCAGAGTTCTCAAATGGCTGCTGTTGGTATGCCTCCGCAGCACTCACGTACTGAGGCATAGCAGGCCATATGGGCACACCTCGAAAGTCGACCTCGGGTATCGCAGGAATGTTGTACGGGAGGTAGAGCTGATTTGGGAGAGTAGGCCCCTCAGTCGAGTCAGCAGCAGACGTCGTCGGACTCGTCATCGGCTCCCGATGAACCTCAGGCATACGGACCTGAGGAACGTCTGCAGCTATCTCGTCCTGAAATAGCTGCCTACTGAACCTCGGAGCATCTGGCCCGACAGGGGGACGTGAACTGCTCGACGGCCGCCCCGCCCGGAGAAGGGTCTGGTGCCGAGAACTCACACTCCTCCGCGGCTGGGATGAATCCACAGGCCTCCGCGGCTGGGATGAATCCACACTCCTCCGCGGCTGGGTGGTGGTCCTCTCAGGCTGGCTAAGGGTCCTGTCGGACTCTGCGGAACCGGCAGAACTTCCAGAACCCCTGGATCTGGAACGACGGCCTCCGAAGAACTGTCTGAATGTATCGGCCATCTGCAGCTTGAGGCATTAATACATTAATTAATATTAAATTATATTACATTAAATAAAAAATTCTAATTAATATAATAACCAATAATACTAACATATTTCAAAACATACTAACAAATTAAGATTTAAATTTGTACTAATTTTAAATAATACTAACCATTAACCTAAATATAACTATTTATATACAAATATAACTATATTTCATTATTAACATATATATAAATACAAATAACCATTTATATATTAACAAAAATATATAACAATTTATATAATTAAAATTAAATATACAACAAATATATAACAATTTATATAATTAAAATTAAATATATAACAATTTCTATACCTAAACTATAACAAATATATAACAATTAAATTTACCTAAATATAACTATTTATATACAAATATAACTATATTTCATTATTAACATATATATAAATACAAATAACCATTTATATATTAACAAAAATATATAACAATTTATATAATTAAAATTAAATATATAACAATTTCTATACCTAAATTATAACAAATATATAACAATTAAATTTATTAACAAATATATAACAAATATATAACAATTTATATAATTAAAATTAAATATATAACAAATATATAACAATTTATATAATTAAAATAAAATATATAAAAAATATATAACAATTTGTTAAAATTAAATTTATTAACAAATATATAACAATTTATATAATTTAAATTAAATATATAACAATTTATAAAATTAAACTAAATTGAAAAAAAAAAAATTAATCGGATCGGAGGAGGAGGCCGGAGGAGGAGGGGAAGGAGGTCGGACGAGGAGGGGAAGGCGGAGGGGAAGGAGGAGGAGGAGGAGACCGGCCGGAATAGCTTGAGGAAGGAGGAGAATCGGAGGAGGATCGAGGATGAGGCCGGAATTGGAGGAGAGTTTAGGCGCCGATTTGAGGAGGAGGAGGAGCAGCGCGGCGGAAACGAAATCTTTGCGGCAGATTGGAGCAGCAACAGGAGGAGGAGGAGGAAGAGAGGAAAAAGTCGGCTAGGGTTCGACAGTTTCTGATTTATACCCGAAAGAATAGCCGACGATTAAAAAAGATTTCGTCGGCTATTCTTAACTATAGCCGACGAAAACTTTAACATCGTCGGCTATACTTTGAATGTCGTCGGCTATTCTTTGAATGTCGTCGGCTATACTTTAGGAGATCAGCAGCCGTCTGATCTGAGCCATCCAACGACGAACAATGAAAAGGCGCGGTTCGCAAGAGTTTAGCCGACGAATTCAAATATTTCGTCGGCTATACTTTGGAAAATCAGCAGCCGTTGGATCTGAGCCATCCAACGGCGGACAATAAGCGGATCGCAAGAGTTTAGCCGACGACATATAATTTTCGTCGGCTAAACTGTTGGTCAAACCACTAAGTCAAACCTCTAAACGCTTTAAAACGGAAATTAGTCTAGTTAGACGACGGTTTTTGGCCTGACCTTCAACAGATACTAGTTTCAAATCGATGAGACGCAACTAATCGTTTAAAAATTTTCCTCAAAATATTTACCAAACGTCAGGCTACCCATAGGAAAACGGAAGTAAAAAACAGTTAACCGCAACATTCGGCACACAGATTTTGTCGGAATCTTGTCATTTTTCAACCGTAGACGTATTTCATTATTTCGGTCATATCTTATTTGACGACATATTTGCATTTGAAGAGTGTACGTATAGTAACTATTTGAAACTATACATTCACTTAAACACTTAGTAAACAAGTTAAGCAACATTAATATGTTCCGATTTTGAATGTAAAAGTTTGGAAAATCTATTCCAACCGCCAGATATATCACCGTTAAGATTAAATACATGTATGAAAAAAAATCCAACTACATCTGACAACGTTAAAGGCTCGATCGGGACAGTCAACCGGGTGAGTCAACCCTTTAAACGGTTAGAAATGGTAATTGGCCTGTCTAAATGACGTTTTTTGGCTTGACCTTCAACAGATAATAGTTTCAAATCGATGAGACGCAACTAATCGTATAAAAATTTTCCTCAAAATATTTACCGAACGTCAGGCTACCCATAGGAAAACGGAAGTAAAACACAGTTAACCGCAACATTCGGCACACAGATTTTGTCGGAATCGTGGCATTTTTCAACTGTAGACGTATTTCATTATTTCGGTCATATCTTATTTGACGACATATTTGCATTTGAAGGATGAAGCAATGGTTTGTCGATAGTGATAGAAAATGGAAGGTGGTCTTTTTTTATTTTTTTTTATATCATAGCCGACGAAATCAAACATAGTACTCATCGGCTATTCTTTTGTCGTTTTCTGTCTAAAATAAAATATATATTTTTCAATATAGTTTTGGCCGACGAAAGAATGCATTTTTCGTCGGCTATTCTTTGAAAAAATAAAAAAATTAGTGGTGTTACACCTCTCATATTCCTATGTCCTGTTCATATATAACCAAAATTGAACATAAAAAAAAACAGAAACCCAACAGTCAACATATTTCAAATTTTTTTTTAAGGGGTTTGGAACCCAGTCTATGCTGGGAGGCTCATCCCCACGCCCGTTCATTAGAAAAGAGTAGATTACAAATGAAAGCATTACATCATCTAAATTACTTAATTCGTCGGATTGTAATCGGAATCATCGGATGAGTCTTCTTCGGTTTCTGACGTTCCTCACCACTAGAGTCCTCGTTAGTTTCTTCATTTGAATCAACATCAACAAGCAGTGGCTCTTCACGTCGAATTCGCACCGGCGTGTCTAGGCGAATAAAAGAGGAGTCAAGAATACCGTTTGAGTTGGGCTCTTGATACGCGGTGCCCCCTTCCTCGTTCTCTTCAGCCACTCCAAGTGTAGATGCCCGGTAAATGTTGCGATGGTGGATAGTGTTGACTACTTTCCACGGGTCCCCCTTGGCGAGATCATCAAGATAAAACACTTGTTTCACCCATGTGGCTAAAACGAACGGGTCGTCCTCATACCATGATGTACTAGTGTTCACAGAAGTTATGCCGTATTGATCGGTTTTCATGCTCTGCGGCCGTGTGTCAAACCATCTACACTTGAAAAGGTGCACTTTCATGCCTTCCCCATAATGCAGTTCCACAACTGAATGGAGAACACCGTAATAGTCAACTCCATCATCCCCACCATGTGCCATAACCCATGAATTTTGTGTTTTCAGTCTGAGGTCTCTCTCTTCGCATCGAAATAACACACCATTCACCTTGCAGGTCGCATAAACTTTTGAATAGACCGGCTTCATCGCCAGAAGTCTGAGTTCGTGCGACCAATTTGGGTGATTATCATTTTTAATAAGGTCCATCTGCAACCATCAGAATCAACTATAAATATGAATAATTATACACAATAATATATAAATACGTATAGAATAGTGTTAAAGTTACGTACCCAGCGGCCGAAATATTCTACGAATGTCCGGTTGTGGTAATCGAGATCACCTCCTACTTGGTCACAGTTTAGATGCATGTTCTTCCAAAACTGAACTTCTGGACAGTTAATTAGTACCCACCAATGTGCAATGGCTACCTCATAATCTTTCAACTTGAAGGAAACTGGCATGTTTCCACCGAGTACAACATTGTCGGAGAGTATGGAAAGATTGAACTGTGAAGGTACATCTTCCGGTATGCTTTCCTGTAACGCTCCAAAATACAGCTTCATGTAGGTGACGCACTCGTGCACAATATATGCTTCAGCTATACATCCTTCAGGTGCGGATCTGTTTTGGACAAAATCACCGTATTGTCCAAGTTGCCTATAAATCAAGTTTTTAAAGTGTTATGATAATACATTAATACTATATCACATATATTGATGAGGAAATTAACATAAGGTGTAAAATACGTACCTTTCCATCGGATACATCCAAGTGAAGTGCACAGGACCGGTAAGCAACAACTGCCGAGGAAGATGGATCATGAGGTGAGGCATGATGTCGAAAAAATTTGGAGGAAATATCATCTCAAATTTACACATGATATGAATTTGTACTCCTCAGGCCTTTCAGGTATTTCCGCTACAATGTCGGGATGATTGCTGAGGGGCCCAAAATCGTACTCATTAAGCACTGCTAAAATTTCTCTTCCCGTCCATCTTCTGGGGGGACCACCATGTTCTTCGGTTCCATCAAATGCGGCGGACTCGTAATGCCAGTGGTGATCCGCCGGAAGGAACACACGATGATCCATTCTGCATATCTTATTGCAATGAGGGGTGCTCCCATAATCGCTGAGGCACTCTGGACAAGCCTTGTATCCCCTAACAACGCTGCCCGACAACATCCTATAAGCAGAAAAATCACTAATGGTACCAATAACCATGGCATGCATCTGGAACGTCTCCTCCTTGTACTTGTCAAAAGTGGGATGACCAACGTCCCACAATACCTTAAGCTCTTCAATCAATGGTCTCATATACACATCGAGATATTTTCCTGGGTTATCAGGCCCCAGAATCAACAACGTCAACATATTATATTCCTTCTTCATGCACATCCACGGAGGAAGGTTGTAAGGTACCAAAACCACCGGCCATATACTGTATGAAAGACTCATGGTGCCGAAAGGGTTGAACCCGTCGGTTGAGAGCCCGAGCCTGACGTTTCTGACATCTGACGCAAAATGAGGAAACGCATTGTTTATATGCTTCCAAGCCGCTCCGTCAGAGATGTGTGTCATGATATCTGCGTGTCCCGTGTCCTGCTCACCGTGCCATCTCATAGCTTTTGCAGTGGTTTCTGACATGTACAACCGCTCAAGCCTATCTCTCAACGGAAAATACCGAAGCACTTTCACAGGTTTCCTATTGCCTGCTCCCGTCAACTTATATCGGTCAGACTGACATATCGGATATGCGTCAAGGCTAGCAAGGTCATTCCCTTCTGCATCTTTACCCCAGAAGAGAACGCAGTCAAATGCGCATGCATGGATCTTAATGTAGGAAAGCCCTAGATCTTTGAGGATACTTCGGACCTTACGGCCATTGCTAGGATTACGATGACCCTCCTCCAACAACGAAGAAATGTACTGTAGATATTCATCCACTTGCCTGATAGTCGATTTTGTCTCGACTTTAATCCTCATTACCTCCATCACACTTTGAAGAACTGTCTTCTCAGAACTTGAAGACACAGGGGTTTGTTGCAATGCAATCAGTTTGTTGTACTTGTCAAAGGCAGCAGTGTTGACAACTTGTGGGAAGGGCAGCACCGGGTCATGCATATATTGTTCCCCACGTACACCGCTTTCAAAAGGAAACACGTCGTTGACGAATGCCATTGTTGGATCGTTGGATGAACTACTGCTGCCCGCCTAAAAACACTGCTCATGATCATGCGATCCATCTAATGATGGCTCACCGTGATATATCCAACGTTTTAATTCGGCCAAAACCCATTACTCTTTAGGTGCTCCCATACTGTCCTAATCAGAAATCGACACATATCACTGCGACACTTACATTTCTTGCACGGGCAATAATGGTAATCATTCCCGTTTGCATTTTCCTCGACGAACTGTAAAAAATTCACAACTCCTGTAGTGTATCGTCGGTCATGCCTTGTAAGCGAAATCCAACTCTTATCCAGATCCATATATAGCCTGATAATAATATATATGTATAACTTTAATTAATAAGAAATTAATTAACACATACATATATATATATATATATATATAAATCTTTAATAATTAATTACATTACAATATATATTATTATCAACATCAACTCATATATATATATACCATTAATTAACAACCATTATTTAAGTTACACTATATATCAACCATTATTTAAGTTAATTAATTACACTATATATCAACAACTATTAATTAATATATATATATATATATTTTAACACTAATTAAAATAACATCAAATTAAAACACATATATAATTAAACTAAAACTCAAAATCAACTCAACTAAAACTCAAAATCAAGATATATACATACATTCTAACACTAAAACAACAACAAATTAAACAAAAAATCACTTAATAAATCAAAATCACTAAAACTCAAAATCAACTCAACTAAAACTCAAAATCAACATATATACATACATTCTAACACTAAAACAACAACAAAACAAAAAATCACTTACTAAATCAAAATTACTAAAACTCAAAATCAACTCAACAAAAACTCAAAATCAACATATATACACATGTACGTACCTATATATAGCTCCACAATGTAAGAGATGACGGATTTCAACAATACCCACAGATTTTTCACTCTTTCTCCCGTTTTCCCCTTTTTTTTTTTAAATGAGCAGCTGCTGCCCAGATCTGAAAATATATAGACTTATAGCCGACGAAAATGTCAACTTCGTCGGCCATACTTCCAAAAATTTTCGTCGGCTAATGTTTCGGAGAAAGGCCGACGAAAATACAAATCATCGGCTGAAATATGAATATAGCCGACGATTTTTTGAAAATACCAACGAAAAAAGGTTTCGTCGGCTATGGTTAAACTATGGCCGACGATTTTATTTTTTTACCGACGAAAAATAAAATCGTCGGCTATTCCCTAGAATTACCGACGAAAATTTTAATTCGTCAGCCGTTTTTTTTTTTCGTCGGGAAAACCTTTTTTTCTGGTAGTGTGTTGGTGGCTGTATGCCTGTAGAAGTGGTATGGGCATGCTATTTCTAAGAAAAAAAGTGATGCTACTAGTTATTCAGAAGTTAAGTCGACTGCGTTTCAGTTTGATTATATGCTTGTACAATATTTTCATATAGTTTTGGACTTTTGGTATATCAACGAGATTAGAAATGACTCAATTAGTTTGAGGTAGCAAAGTGAGGAAAATAATATGCGCATTTGAAATCTTAAGTCATGCAAAATTTAGGTCACTTTTTTCATGCAAAATAATGATCACAAAAGATTATATGCAGATTACAACTTTGATTGAAGTATTTACTAAAGAGGATGTCTTACAATCTGTTGCGTTATGTGCAAACTCGCAGCTGATGTTGGTTCTCTAAATTGACTTATCCGCTGCTATATATATATATATATATATATATATATTATTTTGTTAGGATATTTTGATCAGTTATGTTTGCTTTCAGGTTTGCAATATGGTTTATGACTTTTCTGGTTTACTTGTTTTGCAATGGCAATTAGGCAAATGATTGAGAAGTGTTTATTTTCTAATAAAATCTCAACTGTATCATTTGACAACGCAATAGTATCATTGTATGTTCTATATAAATATAACGGTTAAATCTCCTTAATACCCTAGTAATTAACATAAACTCCTGCTTGCTCCATTATCATTCATAAACTTAAAAATACTCAACTCAAAAGTACAATACAACCACACCTTTCAGAGCTCACTTCAAGAAGGAAACATATCATTTGACATATCCAGATTGATTCAATCTGATTCGTTACGCAAAGAAGCTTTAACAGTCAAACTTGATTCCTATTACAAGTTTCCATTTTCCAACACTTGCTTATTGCTGCTGTTATCCCATCATGGTTTCTGCACATTACTTTGCACAAGACCTGTCTTGTTAGAAACTGCTCTATTGGAGCCTTTGGTCATGCTCATTGATAGAGCTATTATCCAAGCACATTGTACCTGTAAAACAACTTCATACACATAATACCCTATTTGTGTCAATTGTAGTTAGGACAAGTAGGGATCGTTCTGTCCGGGGAAATCAAGGGCTTTCAATCACATAAAGCATTATAAAATCATATTGGAGGTTTGATATTTGATTCTAAAACCTACTGAAAATTACGAAAATAAAACCTAAATTATATATTTACATGTGATCAACATCTTTCAAACAAAACACATCACACAAAAATTCACATGCACATAACAAACCGATCAAAGACAATAATACGGCAGCAACCTTGAATTACCGATTTCATGCAATTTAGTTCCAATTATAACTAGAGCCCTTCGTGGTTCATCTAATCATTCAAAACTCCTTAATTATTCAGAATTAGCTTCGTGCATAACCCTAAACATAGTGCTAATCAGTTTAAAGACACTTCGTGTAGAAATTAAACCAAGAAACACATAAGCACAATGAGTGGAATTGGAAACATGCAACAAGTATGGCGTCACCTCACCTTGCTTCAACATGCATATTTTCTGAACTACTCTACCCTTAATATCAATACAAAATAACTTAACTTCGTGTATAAATTATTTCATAAATTGATTCGGCAACATAAAGAATTAAACCCAAGATCAGCCTAGCTAAAGCTTTTCTTAACCCTAAAACTTGTTGTGCATACGAATTCAGAAAATAAACCAAACAAAATCATCAAATCATGCAACAAAGTTACTGCCCTATTACCATACAATCAATTCGTCATATACATGTTCATCAATTAAACAAAAAGAAAACCAAAACACATAACAGAATTTCGGAAATCCAATGTAAAATTAATAAAACCGAATAACAAACCACAAATCCTTACAAACTTCATAGACAAAGTTAAGTAATTATATAGAAAATTACAAGCCATGAGAGATAAGTGAATCACACTTTAAAAGAAACCTTGTAGAGGAATTGGCAAAGAGGATTCGGTGGTGATGATATGTGATCGGTGGTGGTGATGAACTATGGTGGATTCGGCTTGTAAAAGTGTATGGGATTTGTGGTGCTAGTTGGACAGAGTTTTGGCTAGTGAAAAGTGAGAGAGAAGAAGATATTTTCTGTGTGAAAATCGTCAAATATATAGAGGTGATAGGAGCATAAAATGCGACGTTCTTAATGTGTTTTTACCCTCATTTACGTTTTGCTTAGCTCTTATTATTGTAGAATTGAGTCATTAGATCGAGTCTTGAGTCTTCGGTAGAGAATTTGCGAAAATGTGCTTAAAAGGAGGAAAAAGTGAAATTTCGGCAAGTCCTTATTAAAGTAGGAATCCTTGTTGGATTATGATTGTTAAATATGTTATATTTATGCCGAAACTAATATTCTTGTTCTCTTATTATCAGATTTAATCATAACATGTGCAAGACATGTGCTCGGCGTGGCATGCATAAGGAAAGCAAGGATTAAATAGGCTGACGAACCCAACAAGGAAGGAAATAAATGAAATTGAAAGAGAAAAATGTGCAGCTGAATTGAAAGAGAAAGAGGAGAAGAAGGAGGAGAAAATAAGGAAAGAAAGCCGAGTTAAGAAGGAGCTTTATTCAGAAATTAATCTTTATTCTTTAACTAATTCGGCAAACAAAATAAGGGAGGTCTTCTACGGCAAAAGAAGGAAGGGAATTTAAGGACGTATGTGGACTGATTTTCACCCATCATTCAAAGGAAAGTTGGCTGAATTATATCAAGAATAAATGGAAGAAATATTGCAAGATTATTCAGCATTTATTTAAGGATTATTTTGGCAACAAATCAAGAAGAAAATCAAGGATTGTCGAACAAGAAAAGGGAGAGGAATTGAATTCGGATTGAAGCACCTAGGGTTGCCGAACTCTCCCTCATGCTTCTCCTATATATAGTTCGGCACTTGCTCAAAGAAAGGGATCTTTTCTCTCTCACTTTTCACTAGCCGAAATTCTGTCCATTTAGCACCATAAATCCAAAGAAAATTCAAGCCGATTCCACCATTCATCACCACCACCGATTACAAGACATCATCCCACCGAATCTTCCTTTGTTGAATCTTCTTCAAGGTTTCTTTTAAAGTGTGATTCACTCATCTCTCATGGCTTGTAATTTTCTGTATAATTACTTAACTTTGTCTATGAAGTTTGTAAGGATTTGTGGTTTGTTATTTGGTTTTATTAATTTTACATTGGATTTCCGAAATTCTGTTATGTGTTTTGGTTTTCTTTTTGTTTAATTGATGAACATGTATATGACGAATTGATTGTATGGTAATAGGGCAGTAACTTTGTTGCATGATTTGATGATTTTATTTGGTTTATTTTCTGAATTCGTATGCACAACAAGTTTTAGGGTTAAGTGAAGCTTTAGCTAGGCTGATCTTGGGTTTAATTCTTTATGTTACCGAACCACAAATATGAGGTAAGTTATACACGAAGTTGATTTATCTTGTATTGGTTCTAAGGGATAGAGTAATTCAGAAAATATGCATGTTGAAGCAAGGTGAGGTGACGCCATACTTGTTGTATGTTTCCAATTTGACTCATTGTGCTTATGTGTTTCTTGGTTTAATTTCTACACGAAGTGTCTTTAAACTGATTAGCACTATGTTTAGGGTTATGCACGAAGCTAATTCTAAATAATTGAGGAGTTTTGAATGATTAGATGAACCACGAAGGGCTCTAGTTATAATTGGAACTAAATTGCATGAAATCGGATTCAATAAAGTTGCTGCCGTATTGTTGTTTGATCAATTTGTTGTATGTCATGTGAGTTTTTGTGTGATGTGTATTGTGTGAAAGAGGTTGATCATATGTATATATTAATTTAGGTTTTATTTTCGTAATTTTCAGTAGATATTAGATACAATTTCCAACTCCCCCATATTTATTTATATGTGATGCTTTATGAAATTAAATGCCCTTGATTTCCCCGGATAGAACGATCCCTACTTGTCAATACTACACTCGACACAAGAAGGGTAATATATTTGTATGAGATTATTTTGCAGGTACAAATTGTGCACGCATTGTGGTCGCATCAAGAGGCCAAAGGGTGGCTGCAACTAGGGTTCACAAAACCTAGTTTTTCTCAAACTTATCCTGCTGGCAGATTTGACCTTCGAGTGAAGATTATGGAATATCTTTCTCTAGAAAATATATATTGAGGTGATTCCAGTTGGGTTGGAAACTAGACTCCTGTAGCTTTCTATACATATAAGGCTCGAACTCTGATTCATTGTGAGCTGTCCGGGAGAGTCCGTGGAAGTTGGATGACGTGCACAGGAATTCTGCCGAATTTGATCAGGATTTGTTGCGATTTTCTTCCTCTATTTTCTGCCGAAAATTCCCAAGATAATGACTGAATAATTGAGCAATATCTCTTTAGGTTTTCCATAAATTAATTCAGCCAAAAATCTTGCACAAAGGATGGAATTCAGTCCACATTCGTAAGCCAAATTCATGTAGAACTCGGTTTAGGTTTTCTTCTTTCGGTAGACTTGACCTTCGTGCATTCAAACCGGCATAACTTTTTGCTCAAGAAAGATTTTGCTACGATTCTAAGTCCTAGAGAAACTAGACTGGTAGAGCTTTCCAACGGCATATGGCTCGTTCTTTGCTTCTAAGCGATGTGTCCCACAGAAATTTCGGAAGTCAGGACACAGTCCCAGGAAAATCCTGGTAGTCCATGGATTGGTTTGCTCAAAATGCCAAGTTGCAGCCTTTATTTGGGTGACTTCCCGAACTCCGATTGATCTGAAATTTTGACACAATATACTTTAGCTTGCCAATTATATGCATACCAAATTTCATCAAATGTGGAAAAAGATAGATCAGTTTAGCACGAGCCTCAAAATCACGAAAAAGACATATTTTGCTTTATTTCCAGATTTCTATACTTAGTCATTTTTCTGATTATTAAGCACACATTCTCCAAAACTCTACCAAAATGACACTAAACTAAATTATGACTCTATCTTACTCTAAATGGACTTAACAAAGCATAAATAAGGGATAATAACACATTAAAAACGTCGCACATTGTGCTCCTATCACTCATAGGACTTGGCGATGTCTTAGTCTGTCGCCTGTGGGCGGAAGCAGGTACCGTCTTCTTTGCATTATGCACCTTGACAAGAGAAGGTTTCTTATCAATTAGCTTGTTCACTAGTCCAATCATCCCATCATTGTCTGTAACCACAGAATCACTTATAGCTTCAAAATGAATAATCATACTATATGTGTCATATTATGACATTAATCAACCACATTATTGATCAAACTACAAACCAGGACTAGATAAGACCGCGCGAGGACGGAGCAGTGCTGCAGAACAAGCTCTAACATCTGGTTTTGCATCATGCTTGCCTAGTTGTCTACTCTTATCCACTGTCCATGACATGTATATGACAAATTTACTTGGTAACTTATAAACTATACCAAAAGTCAGTTTGATTATATGAATGCACTGGGTTGCAGCTTTTTTGTTTATGAGAATTTTCTTTAGAATGTGACTATGTTTCACTTCATTTTTTGATTAGCTTGCTTTTGGTTTCTTTTGGGAACTTGGTGTGTCCTGCATTCCTTAGTGTCAGTTCGTTATTGTTCCATGTTTATATATATACATTGACATAGTTTCCCCATAACATATATATATAGAAGTTGCTTTTTACCCTTCTTCGTTTTTCCTATTGCTTTTGCAAATGATGTTGTGTATATTCTGCACTCCTGAATGATGATTTACTTGTTACAATGCACTAACTTGCCTGCATTATCTTCAGAAATGCATATGCATACCCTAGTTAAATTCTCATGTGTCTTTCTGTTTAATGCATGTGTTTTTGGTTGTTCTAATATGGCAGAGCTTGTTGATATGGCAATGGGTCAGAAGGTGAATTGACGGAACCCGGACAAGCCTGACATCATAATCGGTACGAAGACCCTATATTTGGTGTCGCTGAACGGCGGGAAACCTCTGAAGGTTGACTACTCGGAACGGCACAGGGGTCCGAAAGAGTTGAAGTGGAGGACTTTGATGTCCCGAGACATCGGGAGCGCCATCCAGAGTAAAGTGCCCATGCTTGCGCCTTCATATGCTGAGCTGGCTGAGGAGCACCGAGATGCACTGACCACTTATCTGGAGGTAAAACAAAAGTTCATAATAATTTCAAATTCTTATCTTTCAGTCATATATATTGAAATATATTATTTCTAATGATTTCTTTGAAATGTTTTTTACTAGATGTTCTACGACCTCCCTCCCACCGAGATAGGCATGTGGAGATACATCGACGAGACCGCTACCAAGATCTACAAGGACTGGAAGTACGACTGCCACACCCACTACGTCGAAGTGTCAAAGGCGACGCCTGCAGAGTTCATCCACCGACCCGAGCAGTGGGAGTACCTCAGAGTTCACTTTGAGGACGACGATTATAAGGTAACGGAAAGTAATCAGAGGTTTTTAAATTTCATATAATAGATTTTGATTCTAATAGATCGTGCATATTTTTGCAGAGGATGTGTGTCCGGAACGCCGCAAACCAGAACAAAGCAAAGGAGAAGGGCTGTGCAGTCAACCACCACTCTAGCACGACTCCCTATAGCTACCGGGTCGTTGCGAATGAGGAGAAAGGCAGTTTGGCGCCGATACTTCAGACAGTCTGCGATGTTTATGCGCGATTGCAGAATGCGCAGGAGAAAGTGGTGAGTTTCCTGACGAGTTAGATGCAAGAATTCCTAGTTTTTAGCTTCTGATTTTATTTATTTACAATTTATAACTATACAAACACAAACTAACTTCATATGGTATTTTTTGCAGGCAGCGGTCAAGAGGAAGATGGATGAGCTCTGTGGTAGCCGAGCGGCTGATGTGGAGAGCGGCAGTCAAGCGACGGGCCCCGCTACCGTCGAAGAATAGATAGCGGTAGTGGACGAGTGTTTGGGCGGGAAGCCGGGGACGAGAGTCCGAGGTATGTACAAATCATAAAATAACAGTTTCTATTTTAGATACGAAAGAGAATTTAATTTGAATAATTTTTTGTGTTTTACGATCTTTGAAGGGTTAGGAGGTGCATTAAGACGCCCGGCAAAACCAAGAGGCAGTGCATGCGTGTCCAGCAACGATTCAGAGGTTGAGAAGTTGAGGGCAGAAGTAGCAGCCGCCAATGAACTTAGAAGATTCGAAAAAGAAGAAAGCAGAACCGAAAAAGAAGAGATGCTGCAACGTATTGCAAGGATGGAGGCTGCCCTCGGCATGTCGACCAATCCGGATGCCGCCGCCACTGCAGCCGCCGCCGCAAACCCTCCGACGATTGCCGATAGATCATCATGTGTTGAAGGTATGGGGGCAATGGACGTAGACTTAGAGTAGGACCCTTCGTTATTTTGTACTTGGAACATATGTACATCATTGTTAGAACACATTATAGTTTTGAATGAAATCTATGTATTTATAGTGTTTGCGTTATGTTGGATATGTGATTTGAATGAAATGTTGGTTGGATATGTGATTTGAATGAAATGTAGGTCTCACAAATGAATGAAATGCATGTTTCAGAATACCAGAATGCTATTATTCTGCCTCTGTAACAAATTTTGAAGCGACGAACATTGATCATTGTTCGTCGCTTAGATTCTGTTGATGCGACGAAGATTGCACAAAATACGTCGCTCCCTGCATATTCAAAATGAAAAAAAGAGATCAATTCTGTTATTCTGTCTCTGTAACAAATATTTAAGCGACGAATATTGATCATAGGTCGTCGCTTAGATTATAATGAGGCGACGACTTTTGAACCAAACTTCGTCCCGTCAAATTGTAAGCGACCAGCCAAAATTCGTCTCCTAGAAGTGCAAGCGACGATCCAAACTTTGTCACCTCGAATGTGAGGAGACGACCTAAACTTCGTCGCCTCAAATTGTAAGCGACCAGTCAAAATTCGTCTCCTAGAAGTGGAAGCGACGACCCAAAATTCGTTGCCTCGAATGTGAGGAGACGATCCAAACTTCATTGCTCAGTATGTGGCGACAAACTTTGATGTCGTCGCTTGAAATATCCAAGCGACGACTTTTGTAGCAAAAGTGGTCGCCTCAAAATCGAAACGATGAAAATGAAGCGACGACTTCGAGCGACAATCGCTTTGTCTCTTGGGTGTCGAAGCGACGACTTTTTCTCTGAAGCGATGACAAAAAGTCGTCGCTTCGAACATGTTCTGCAGTGGTGTCTATCATATATTTAGTGGTTCGTTGAACCCCTCCAAGTTTTTCTTTCAGATCAAGAATGTAGTTAAAGTGACCGGTCAATATCCACGGATCATTAGTCTGGGAGTCGCCTACAGTACATTGATGTATACCATATTCTTAATTTACACCTAATTGAATAAAATTTACAATTTTTCTATACTAAATTTATAACATTAACAACAAATTTACAACATATGTTTTATATATTTACATATAATTAAACCAATTTACCACATTGACAACTTTTTGTTCATAAACTTGTAAATATGTCGTAGGTGAAGTAATTACAACTAACAGAATTACAATTATCTAAACAATAACTCTATCTACAACAATAATAACAAAATTTGTCGTCAAATTTTTAAATGAGAGTATCATATATATGAGGGTATTGAAGAATATCCCTGCACTGGTGAAGCATAAAGAGGACACTGGGAGTTTGTTAAACTTCAGTGCTGGAGATATGATGAACCCCGATGAACTGATTACACTGGAATGTAAGTGATGTCCTCATCCCTTCGGCTTTGGGTGGAGTTCTGAATAAGGAAAATGCTTCATCAGTGAGAGCCAAGTTCATAGTCGAGGCAGCAAATCAGCCTACTGATATCGAAGCAGATGAGATTTTATCTAAGAAAGGAGTTATCATCCTCCCATATATATATATATATATATATATGCAAATTATGGTGGTGTGACTGTCGGCTAATTTGAGTTGGTCCAGAACATTCAAGGTTTCATGTGGGAAGAAGAGAAGGTGAATAACGAGCTTCAGAGGTACATGACTAAGGCATTCCATAACATCAAGACCATCTGCAAGACTCATGAGTGTAATCTCACAATGGGGGCCTTCACATTTGGTGTGAACCGGGTGGCACACGCAACTCTCTTGAGGGGTTGGGAAGCATAAGGAGTTTTCAAGTCAATCTGTTACCAGTTTCTTTCCTTCCCTCTTCTGTAAGACTGTCATAGCCACAAAACTACAGCTTCAAATCCAGTCTTAATTACCTTAAACATTCCTTATGGTGAGTATTACAGCTTGTGAAACGATTAGTTATTAATGACTGGTTTCAGGAGTACAATAAGGTTGCTTGCAGAGCAAAATCAAACACAAATATGATTTTGATGATATGAGCTTTGTGATTTGTGTTTTCGATACGTTGCTATTTGCTATTCGTCATTTCTAGGTGGTTCATGTTTGGTTCCTCTGTATAGGGCTGCCTAATATATTTGTAGTTTATTTTAGAGTAGTGATAGGGGGCCTTAATAAGGCTTAAGAATTTTGACCTTAATCTTACGTGGCGTGCCACCTCATCAAAACACATCATCAATATCAAAAACCTTGTTATTGTTCAAGGAAGGTTACTTCCGTAACTTCCGTGGTGTGTCTTGTCCCAATAAGACTAGTAGTCTAGATTCTATATCAGATAGGGAATCCCTGATTCACAGGGATACTTGATGTAATGCCTATATAAAGGCCTCCTTATCAATCAATAAAGAGACAGTTTACTATCAATCTATTTCTCCTACAATACGTTATCAGCACGTTGCTCTAGCCTCCCGTCTAATAACCACTACCAGAAAAAAGAGCATTACCGACGAAAAAAAAAAACGGCCGACGATATAATTTTTTCTTTCGTCCCTAAAAAATATTTTTCGTCGGCTATCCCCCTAGAATGACCGACGATTTGGATTTTCGTCGGCCTTTCTCTAAAACAATAGCTGACGAAAACTGTTGAAAGTTTGGCCGATGAAATTGGAATTTTTGTCGGCTATAAGTCTTTATATTTTCAGATCTGGACAGAAGCTGCTCATTTAAAAAAAAAACGAAAAAAAACGGGAGTAAGAGTGAAAAATCTGTGGGTATTGTTGAAATCCGTCCTCTCTTACATTGTGGAGCTATATATAGGTACGTATATGTGTATATATGTTGATTTTGAGTTTTAGTTGAGTTGATTTTGAGTTTTAGTGATTTTGATATAGTAAGTGATTTTTTGTTTTGTTGTTGTTTTAGTGTTAGAATGTATGTATATATGTTGATTTTGAGTTGTAGCTGAGTTGATTTTCAGTTAGAGTTTAATTATGTGTTTTAATTTGATGTTATTTTAATTAGTGTTAAAATATATATATATATATATATATATATATATGCTAATTAATGGTTGTTGATAGTGTAATGAACTTAAATAATTGTTGTTAATTAATGGTATATATATATATATGAGTTGATGTTGATAATAATATATATTGTAATATATATGTGTTAATTAATTTATTATTAATTAAAGTTATACATATATATTATTATCAGGCTATATATGGATCGAGATAAGAGTTGGATTTCGCTTCCAAGGCATGACCGACGATACACTAAAGGAGTTGTGGATTTTTTGCAGTTCGTAGAGGAAAATGCAAACGGGAATGAATACCATTATTGCCCGTGCAAGAAATGTAAGTGTCGCAGTGATATGTGTCGATTTCTGATTAGGACAGTATGGGAGCACCTAAAGAGTAATGGGTTTTGGCCGAAGTACAAACGTTGGATATATCACGGTGAGCCATCATTAGATGGATCGCATGATCATGGGCAGTTTTTTGAGGCGGGCAGTAGTAGTACAACCAACGATCCAACAATGGCATTCGTCAACGACGTGTTTCCTTTTGAAAGCGGTGTACGTGGGGAACAATATATGCATGACCCAGTGCAGCCGTTCCCACAAGTTGTCAACACTGCTGCCTTTGACAAGTACAACAAACTGATTGCATTGCAACTGACCCCTGTGTCTTCAAGTTCTGAGAAGACAGTTCTTCAAAGTGTGATGGAGGTAATGAGGATTAAAGTCGAGACAAAATCGAGCATCAGGCAAGTGGATGAATATCTACAGTACACTTCTTCGTTGTTGGAGGAGGGTCATCGTAATCCTACCAATCACCGTAAGGTCCGAAGTATCCTCGAAGATCTAGGGCTTTCCTACATTAAGATCCATGCATGTGCATTTGACTGCGTTCTCTTCTGGGGTAAAGATGCAGAAGGGAATAACCTTGCTAGCCTTGACGCATGTCCGATATGTCAGTCTGACCGATATAAGTTGACGGGAGCAGGCAATAGGAAACCTGTGAAAGTGCTTCGGTATTTTCCGTTGAGAGATAGGCTTGAGCGGTTGTACATGTCAGAAACCACCGCAAAAGCTATGAGATGGCACGGTGAGCGGGACGCGGGAGACGCAAATATCATGACACACATCTCTGACGGAGCGGCTTGGAAGCATATAAACAATGAGTGTCCTCATTTTGCGTCAGATGTCAGAAACGTCAGGCTCGGGCTCTCAACCGACGGGTTCAACCCTTTCGGCACCATGAGTCTTTCATACAGTATATGGCCGGTGGTTTTGGTACCTTACAACCTTCCTCCGTGGATGTGCATGAAGAAGGAATATAATATGTTGACGTTGTTGATTCCGGGGCCTGGTTACCCAGGGAAATGTCTCGATGTGTATATGAGACCATTGATTGAAGAGCTTAAGGTATTGTGGGACGTTGGTCATCCCACTTTTGACAAGTACAAGAAGGAGACGTTCCAGATGCATGCCATGGTTATTGGTACCATCAGTGATTTTCCTGCTTATGAGATGTTGTCGGGCAGCGTTGTTAGGGGATACAAGGCTTGTCCAGAGTGCCTCAGCAATTATGGGAGCACCCCTCATTGCAACAAGATATGCAAAATGGGTCATCCTGTGTTCCTTCCGGCGGATCACCACTGGCGTTACGAGTCTGCCGCATTTGATGGAACTGAAGAACACGGTGGTCCTCCCAGAAGATGGACGGGAAGAGAAATTTTAGCAGTGCTTAATGAGTACGATTTTGGGCCCCTCAGCAATCATCCCGATATTGTAGCGGAAATACCTAAAAGACCTGAGGAGTACAAATTCTGGACACATAAGAGCATATTGTGGGAACTCCCGTACTGGTGTGAGTTGCTGATCCGTCACTTCCTAGACGTTATGCACATAGAAAAAAATGTTTTTGAAAGTGTGGTGGGCACAACGCTGAACTTGGAGGGGAAGACGAAAGACGGTCCTAAGGCTCGCACTGATCTGCAAAACATGAATATCAGAAAACAACTATGGTTGAAACAAGGTAAGAGAAAAATGCCTCAAGCTCCTTACACCGTCAAGCCTGAGCATAAACCAGAAATTTTCCATTAGATAAGTCGGGCCAAGTATCCTTCAGGCTTTGCTGGAAATATAGCCAAGTGTGTGAACAGACAATTCAACAATCTTTACGGGTTGAAAAGTCATGACAATCATATCCTGCTACAACGTCTTTTCCCTGTTTTCATTCGACCGTTCCTTCCCCGTCACGTTGTGGAGCCGTTAGTAGCGTTGGCAAGATTTTTCCAGAAGGTATGCACACGGGAAGTGAGAAAATCTGACCTCCGGGAAATGCAACAAGACATCGTTCATATCATGTGTAAATTTGAGATGATATTTCCTCCAAATTTTTTCGACATCATGCCTCACCTCATGATCCATCTTCCTCGGCAGTTGTTGCTTACCGGTCCTGTGCACTTCACTTGGATGTATCCGATGGAAAGGTACGTAATTTACACCTTATGTTAATTTCCTCATCAATATATGTGATATAGTATTAATGTATTATCATAACACTTTAAAAACTTGATTTATAGGCAACTTGGACAATACTGTGATTTTGTCCAAAATAGATCCGCACCTGAAGGATGTATAGCTAAAGCATATATTGCGCGCGAGTGCGTCACCTACATGAAGCTGTATTTAGGAGCGTTACAGGAAAGCATACCGGAAGATGTACCTTCACAGTTCAATCTTTCCATACTCTCCGACGATGTTGTACTCGGTGGAAACATGCCAGTTTCCTACAAGTTGAAAGATTATGAGGTAGCCATTGCACATTGGTGGGTACTAATCAACTGTCCATAAGTTCAGTTTTAGAAGAACATGCATCTAAACTGTGACCAAGTAGGAGGTGATCTCGATTACCACAACCGGACATTCGCAGAGTATTTCGGCCGCTGGGTACGTAACTTTAACACTATTCTATACGTGTTTATATATAATTGTGTATAATTATTCATATTTATAGTTGATTCTGATGGTTGCAGATGGACCTTATTAAAAATGATAATCACCCAAATTGGTCGTACGAACTCAGACTTCTAGCGATGAGGCCGGTCTATTCAAAAGTTTATGCGACGTGCAAGGTGAATGGTGTGTTATTTCGATGTGAAGAGAGAGACCTCAGACTGAAAACACAAAATTCAGGGGTTATGGCACATGGTGGGGATGATGGAGTTGACTATTACGGTGTTCTCCATTCAGTTGTGGAACTGCATTATGGGGAAGGCATGAAAGTGCACCTTTTCAAGTGTAGATGGTTTGACACACGGCCGCAGAGCATGAAAACCGATCAATACGGCATAACTTCTGTGAACACTAGTACATCATGGTATGAGGACGACCCGTTCGTTTTAGCCACATGGGTGAAACAAGTGTTTTATCTTGATGATCTCGCCAAGGGGGACCCATGGAAAGTAGTGAACACTATCCACAATCGCAACATTTACCGGGCGTCTACACTTGGAGTGGCTGAAGAGAACGAGGAAGGTGGCACCGCGTACCAAGAGCCCAACTCAAACGGTATTCCTGACTCCTCTTTTATTCGCCTAGACACGCCGGTGCGAATTCGACGTGAAGAGCCACTGCTTGTTGATGTTGATCCAAATGAAGAAACTAACGAGGACTCTAGTGGTGAGGAAAGACATAGATTACCCCTATCGAGCAATTCAGAAACCGAAGAAGACTCTTCCGATGATTCCGATTACAATCCGACGGATTAAGTAATTTAGATGATTTAATTCTTTCATTTGTAATCCACTCATTTCTAATGAACGGGCGTGAGGATGAGCCTCCCAGCTAGGCTGGGTTCCAAACCCCTTAAAAAAAAAAATTTGAAATATGTTGACTGTTGGGTTTCTGTTTTTTTGATGTTCAATTTTGGTTATATATGAACAGGACATAGGAATACGAGAGGTGTAACACAACTGATTTTTTTATTTTTTTCAAAGAATAGCCGACGAAAAATGCATTATTTCGTCGGCTATACTAATTATAGCCGACGAAAAATGCGTCATTTCGTCGGCCAAAACTATATTGAAAAATACATATTTTATTTTAGACACAAAACGACAAAAGAATAGCCGACGAGTACTAGGTTTGATTTCGTCGGCTATGATAAAAAAAAAGAAGCAAAAACAGACCACCTTCCATTTTCTATCACTATCGACAACCCATTGCTTCATCCTTCAAATGCAAATGTGTCGTGAAATAAGATATGACCGAAATAATGAAATACGTCTACGGTTGAAAAATGACAAGATTCCGACAAAATCTGCGTGCCGAATGTTGCGGTTAACTGTTTTTTACTTCCGTTTTCCTATGGGTAGCCTCACGGTCGGTAAATATTTTGAGGTAAATTTTTATACGATTAGTTGCGTCTCATCGATTTGAAACTATTATCTGTTGAAGGTCAGGCAAAAAAAGGTCATTTACACAGGCCAATTTCCATTTCTAAGCTTTTAAAGGGTTGACTCACCCAGTTGACCGTCCCGATCGAGTCTTTAACGTTGTCAGATGTAGTTGGATTTTTTTTCATATATGTATTTAATCGTAACGGTGATATCTGACGGTTGGAATAGATTTTCCAAACTTTTAGATTCAAAATCGGAACATATGCACTAATGTTCCTTAACTTGTTTACTAAGTGTTTAAGTGAATATATAGTTTCAAATAGTTACTATATGTACACTCTTCAAATGCAAATGTGTCGTGAAATAAGATATGACCGAAATAATGAAATACATCTACGGTTGAAAAATGACAAGATTCCGACAAAATCTGCGTGTCGAATGTTGCGGTTAACTGTTTTTTTACTTCCGTTTTCCTATGGGTAGCCTCACGGTCGGTAAATATTTTGAGGTAAATTTTTATACGATTAGTTGCGTCTCATCGATTTGAAACTATTATATGTTGAAGGTCTGGCAAAAAAACGTCATTTACACAGGCCAATTTCCGTTTTAAAGCGTTTAGAGGTTTGACTTCGTTGTTTGACCAAAGGTTTAGCCAACGAAATATTTGAATTCGTCGGCTAAACTCTTGCGATCCGCTTATTGTCCGCCATTGGATGGCTCAGATCCAACGGCTGCTGATTGTCCAAAGTATAGCCGACGAAATATTAAAATTTGTCGGCTAAACTCTTGCGATCCGCGCCTTTTCATTGTCCGCCGTTGGATGGAGGAGATCGGACGGCTGCTGAGCGCCTAAAGTATAGCCGACGACATTCAAAGAATAGCCGACGACATTTAATCGTCGGCTATTCTATCGGGTATAAGTCTGAAACTGCCGAACCCTAGCCTCCGTTTTCCCCTTTTTTCTTCTTTCTCCTTCGTTTTTCTGCTTTCTCCTCCGCAGCAATTCAGACAGAGCCGCACCGCCGCTCTTCTCCTCCTCCTCCTCAAATCGACGACGAATTCTCCTCCTCCTCCTCCATCCGGCCGAATTCTCCTCCTCCTCCTCCTCCTCCTCCGATCCGATCCGGTAATTTTTTTTTTTTCAATTTAATTTAATTTAATAAATTTTTATATATTTAATTTTAATTATATAAATTGTTATATATTTGTTAATAAATTTAATTTTAACAAATTGTTATATATTTGTTATATATTTTATTTTAATTATATAAATTGTTATATAATAAATTGTTATATATTTGTTATATATTTAATTTTAATTATATAAATTGTTATATATTTGTTATATATTTGTTAATAAATTTAATTGTTATAAATTTGTTATAATTTAGGTATATAAATTGTTAAATTAATTATATATATAAATTGGTAGTCTAATTATATATATATATATATGTTAATAAAGAAATATAGTTATATTTGTATATAAATAGTTATATTTAGGTTAATGGTTAGTATTATTTAAAATGGCCGCGGCTGCAGATGGCCGATGCATTCAGACAGTTCTTCGGAGGCCGTCGTTCCAGATCGAGTGGTTCTGGAAGTTCCGCCGGTTCCGCAGACTCCGACAGGACCCTTAGCCAGCCTGCAGAGAGGACCACCAGCCAGCCGCGGAGGAGTGTGGATTCCTCCCAGCCGCGGAGGACTGTGGATTCATCCCAGCCGCGGAGGAGTATGAGTTCTCGGCACCAGACCTTCTCCAGGCGGGGCGGCCGTCGAGCAGTTCACTTCCGCCTGTCGGGCCAGATGCTCTGAGGTTCAGTCGGCAGCTATTTCAGGATGAGATAGCTGCAGACGTTCCTCAGGTTCGTATGCCTGAGGTTCATCGGGAGCCGATGAGGAGTCCGACGACGTCTGCTACTGACTCGACTGAGGGTCCTACTCTCCCAAACCAGCTCTACCTCCCGTACAATATTCCTGCGATACCGGAGGTCGACTATCGTGGTGTGCCCATATGGCCTGATATGCCTCAGTACGTGAGTGCTGCGGAGGCATACCAACAGCAGCCATTTGAGAACCCTGACCACCTTATTTCGGCGAGGAGAAAAGGAAAGTCGACAGACGAGTCATCCAGTTCAGGTAACATTTGATTTTATTAATTAAATGTTTTATTAAAATTAACGCACTAATATTTAATTTTATTAACCAATCGTCATTTATGTGATAGGGACAGCGGCTAGCAGTTCACGGAGGAATACGAGAGGTGTCATATGTTTTGACACGCTCAGGAGAACTATTGATCTGAGGGGGAGGATCCAGATCAAAGAACCTCCTAATCAGGAGGTTCAGGGGAAACAATAACGCGACTGCTCGGGTTGCGTGGGGGCACTGATTAGGGACAGAGTCCCTATGTTGTGGACCCGGTGGGCTGATGTGCCCGAAGAAATAAAGAGGGAGGTGAACAACGCCGCGTCGGTGAGTAATTTAAAAAATTTAATTTATTTATCGTAATATTTAATAATTTTCGGTATTGTTACAATTGTAAAACAAATAAAATATTATCTTTCAGACATTCTTCGAGATTGCCGAACACAAGCGGGATTGGGCGGACTCCGTGCAGAACTCGAGGTACGTTGGGAATTTCTCATCTTATAATTTGAAATATTTTATGATATTAATAATTTTTCTAATGCACTTTTATTTTTTTCGTAGGTTCAAAGAGTGGAAGAACGAGCTCCGTTCCCACTATGACGAATACGACAACCGTGGTCGTATGGGTACTCCCAGAGAGTTCATGTTCAGGGAGTACGAGTGGCGTTGGTTGAAGACAGTAGACTTCAACAACCCAGTTATGCAGGTAAATACTAAACTTCAGTAAAAATGTTTATTTTGTTAAAATTTTAATTATTAGTTTAATTATTTTATAATTATTACACTAATATTTTTTGATGCATTTTTCTAACATTTTATTATTTGTTTGAAGCAACGTTCTCGGATAAACTCTGAGAACCCCCGCCGTAACACAACCCCCCATCATGCTGGTTCTAGGCCGTTTGCACAATATCAGGAGGAGGCGCTTAGAGATCATCCTGATAGCAACCCGTACGTAGAGACGTTCAAGATCGCTTATCCACAAGCGACAGAACAGCTCGTAAGTCGTTCATTACGATTTTAAAATTTTAATTATTAATTTTACTTAATTATATATTTGTTAGAATAGTAATTCTTTTTTTCCCGTCCAATTAGGAGAGGGTTAACCGGGCCGAAGAAGAGGTGCTCCAGCAAGTAGTTCGGGAGACACAACCGAACATTTCAGAGGCAGATCTGGAAGAAGCCCTGCGCCAGGTCGACCGGTCCAATGTCCAAACGGCAGCGAGGATGTTCGACGCAGCCTTCCCAAACCGCTCAAACAACTACTACTGCCGGGGTTTGGGAAGTTATGGACTAGGGCTCCTGAAGACCACTAAGGGAGGTCAAAAGAAGGGAGGCGGGGAGAGCCAACAAGTGAGGGGGGAAGTGCGGAGATTGGCAGAAGAAAATGCCAGGTTGGCGGCCGAGTTCCAGAGGAACAACACAGATCACAGGAGCAACACCGCAGAACACAACAGTATTATTCAGATCTGTCCAGTTGGCATGCAGAATGCGAGAGAATTCGGCAACACAACTACGCCGGCCAACAAAACTGGTGGTATGAGATGTTCGCCGCACAACAACAAAGCCTTGAACCCCCGCCCCCGTTTCAGCCGTTAGTTGAACCTCCAATGCCTCAACCTCCAGAGTTCGGTCAGCAGGATGACGAGCATGATGGAGAGCAGGATGCTGGGGATGTCGTGGTGGACTTTAGTGGTTTAGGTGATGATTAGTAGGGTTATATTTTATGTATAATTGAACAAATTAAATAATAAGTCATTTAGACGTGTTTCTTGTTGGTGCAAATGCATGGACTGTCTTTGTGATTTGCAGGTTGCTTGGAATGGTAATTTAGAAAATAATTTAATTTTTCTTCCGAATTTTTTTTTTCGAAACCCTAACCTACTGTCGGCCGCCGATTCTTCCCTTCGGCACCGTCGGCCTCTTCTCAGCAGCACCTGCGCTGCCTGCCTGCCACCCCCCCCCCCCCCCCCCCTCCCTTGCGTGCCATAACTTGCACGCATACCCGAAGATTCAAGATTGCTCGCAAGCGGCTTTTAAAGCCTAGTTCGTTGTTGAGAAGAAATCAAGAAGAATCGAAGAAAACAAGCTTCCCCAAGAGTCAAGTTTCATTTGATCAAGCTTCTCTTGAAGAGGTAAATATTTTATAAACGTTCCCGCTTCTGAATTTTCAATAGTTGGGTTTTTGTCTTTTCTTCCGGGACCTTTTCGTGTCCCTGCTACCTCATCCCGATTCTATCGCTTCTCGGGACAACATACGCGGATTTAGTCACCGCGGTGCCAACGTTTTTGGGGTAACTGTGATGTTACCGGCCACCGTTATGCTTGTGACTGTGATGTCACTGTGAACCATAACGTATTCTTTTTTTTTTGAAAAGAAAACAAAGGGAAGATATCGATTGTGACTTGAAGTCACGTTAAACATCAATTTATGTGACCATGATATATCTTGGCACTGGTCTAAAAGAACAATCAAACTTGATTAGTATTCAAATATACTAACGTCTCCCTGTTTGTGTTATGTAGATGGCTGACACTCAGCGTCCAGAATTTGACATCTTGGATGTCCAAGGCAAGGAATACAAGAGGTGGATCTCAGATGTAGAGAACACCTTCATTGGTAAAAGATTTACCGCCACCATCAACCCTCCTGAGGATGCAAGCTTACAAGCTTCTCCTGAACAGAAAGCACAAGCCCTGATGTTTCTCAGGCGCCATATCCATCCAACGCTTAAGAAGCAATACCTGAGGAAAACTGATCCCAAAGAGCTATGGGATATCCTCAAGGACCGCTTCGACAATGTGCATGACGCACAACTCCCATACCTCATGTCCGATTGGGAGTAAATCCGCTTATTGGATTTTGATTCCGTTCAGGAATATCATCAGACTATGCTAAACTTGCAATCTGATTTGAGCTTTTGTGGGGTTGAAAAGACCGATGACGATATGATGGAGAAGACTTTCACAAAGTTCCTAGAATCCGCGTCCATGTTGTCGCATCAGTACCGCGATCTCCGTGAGAAAGGCACTATCAAAACCTTTAGTGATTTGATGAATGTACTTCAAAGAAAGGAGAGGTACCATGAGTTGATTCTTACCACCAATAAGAGGCCTCGAGGACCGAAATTCATTGCGGAATCTCATCAAGCCCGTGGTAAAGCTTCTAAGCAACAGCATCAACCTCATGAACGTCAAGCACCACCACCACGTACGCCAAGAGCAACACGTGGCGGACGAGGAGGGAGAAGAGGCGCCGGCCGTGGCCGACAGCTTTCTTGGACAAGGGATGGTGGCGGCGCCGCCGCTCCCAGAGGGAGGAACAGTTTTGGTTCCGGTCCCAGGCGTGGTGGCCATACGCCGAACAATGCTTCGACTCCTTGCTTCAAATGTGGCTCTAAGAATCATCTTCAACGCGATTGCACAGCAAGTAGAGAGATTCAAGCCGCTTACAAGAAACACAAATAATACATAGAACAAGAAACGAACTATGTAGGAGATTTTGAGGAAGAAGAATACGATGAGGAAGATACCAACTTCACCATAGATGACTTCCAACCTACTAAGAAACGTAGGACTCATGAGTATGATACTCCGGATTATGAATAAGTATTTGACTTAGGTCATGAGATACATGTTCAAGTTTGATTTTGCTTGTTATTTTGACATAATATAGTCAATAAATTACGACTTTGTTCGATAAGTCGCTCTATTTAGAACAACCTTGATGTATTTTTGAGTTGTCATCAATAATATCTCTCTTATTCTACGAATGATTTGAGATTTTTACATCCCTATGAAAGCATAAATGGTTCAATGCGTCCAATTCTCAATGGCATAATTATTTTGAGTTCACCACAATTCTGGTGATGTTAACTCATATCTTAAATAAGATCACAAAGACAAAACAAGAGAGTCGCGATCCGCCAACTTGGCTGCGATCCGCCAGGCCTCGCTCGCCATGGCTACTCGCCAGCTTGGCCGCGATCCGCCAGGCCTCGCTCGCCATGGCTACTCGCCAGCTTGGCCGCGATCCGCCAGGCCTCGCTCGCCATGGCTACTCGCCAGCTTAGCCGCGATCTGCCAGGCATCGCTCGCCATGGCCACTCACCAAGCTTGGCTCAACACCGAATCCGGTTTTTGAAACCAACAATCGATAGCCTATCGAACAAATGCAACTTTTGCATCAATGGCTTGGCAACGACGTGTCTTTGGACTCGCCATGCTTCGGATTTAGCTCAACCGTCGCATCGCATTGCCTCAATGCCTGACCGACCCTCACCACTCGCCTTGCTTCGGCTCGGCCTCAGGGTAGCTTCGGCCTTACCACAGCTTCAGCTTTAGCTTGGCCCCGGCCTTTGCCTTGGCTCGGCCACGCCACCTACGATGGTGTCCGGTCTCAACCTCTGACCTAGGCTATGATTAACTCTCAATGTTGGTATTCGGTGATTAAAATGAGGCTTCTCTCTTTCTCGCAAGTTATGTCGTTTTCATGGCTATGTTATTGGCCTTAATGCACTACATTTTGTGATGATATATTGCTTCAGTACACTTACTTTCAAGTGTTCGCCAAAGTCTAAAGTAGACTATTGATTCAATTTACATTGTTTTTGTAGATGTATCAAGGCGAGATTGAGTGTTTGTTGGACTGCGCAACAACTCACACGATTCTGAGGAATCGGCAATTGTTTTCGGATTTTTCGCCAAGAGAATCGTCGTTATCTACGATGACAGGAACTGGACCCGTAATTAAGGGTCGTGGCACTGCTCAATTCTTATTGCCAAATGGCACTGAAATTCGGGTAGAGGACGCCCTATATGCGCCTAAGGCGCCAAGAACCTTGCTAGCTTTCAAGGATGTGCGTGACAACGACTATCACCTCAGCACTTACGTTGAAAATGGAACTGAATATCTGTTGATCACCTCCACTGATAATTTGCGTACTCGCATTGTGGAGAAGTGTAAGCGTGTTCGAAATGGCATGTATTTCAAAACCATTAGAGCCAATGAATCTCATGTTGTTGTCTTATGCGATTCAGATGCTTACAAGCTTTGGCATGAGAGACTCGGTCATCCGGGTCGTGATCTGACGATCCGTATTTTGAAATGCTCCCACGGTCATCCATTTTTCAGATCACAAAAGCACAGAGGGCACCTCGGCCTCGGTTCGGTCGTCATGCCGTCGATAGCCGCCTCTCGGCTCCAAGGAGAGGTTCGGCCTCCTCCTGCTTCTCATGCTTCTGTAGCGATGTCTAATGCTCATCGTTCGTTTTGCAAAGCTTGTTCACTAGCAAAACTTCAAGCAAGACCATCTTTTGCTATTGATAATAAACAGAATATTCCGTTCCTACAACGAATACAAGGTGATATTTATGGACCTATAACACCAGAATGCGGACCAGTTAGATATTTCATGGTTCTGGTTGATGCGTCAACGCGTTGGTCACACGTAGCGTTGTTGTCCATGAGGAATGCTGCATTTGCTAAACTCCTAGCTCAGATCATTAAGCTTCGGGCTCACCACCCGGACAATCAGATTAAGTCAATCAGACTGGATAATGCTGGAGAGTTTACGTCAAAGTGTTTTGATGACTATTGCATGTCAGTTGGGATTGAAGTTGAACATCCCGTGCCCCACGTTCATTCTCAGAATGGTCTTGCAGAAGCAGCCATTAAGAGACTACAGCTTGTAGCTAGGTCTCTTGTCATGGCCACAAACCTGCCAGTTTCGGCATGGGGATATGCAATATTACATGCAGCTTTGCTTATTTGTATATGACCCACAGATAGCCAACCATTTAGTGCGTACCAGTTGGTAACTGGTTACGAGCCTGATATTTCGCATCTGCGTACTTTTGGTTGTGCCGTGTATGTGCCTATCACGCATCCATTGCATACCAAGATGGGTCCACAACGACGATTAGCTATTTATGTTGGATATGAAGCACCAACAATTGTCCGCTACATAGAGCCTATGACAGGTGATCTGTTTACTGCAAGATTTGCAGATTGTCACTTTAATGAGACATCCTTCCCACCGTTAGGGGGAGATGGGGCCGCATCCGTCCCTAATGAACGTCAGGAATTGACGTGGTTCTCTCCCACTATATCTCATTATGATCCCCGTACATCTCAGTGTGAGACCGAAATACAACGCATATTGGAACTACAAAAGGTGGCGGATTCGATGCCCGGCATGTGTCCAGGCACAAAGCGATCCGTTCATCATCGATACTGTGACGCCGTCACACGAGATTGTCTCCGACTATACCTATGTCCAAGAATCAACTCTGAATCATCTGGGGGACGCCTCAGACTCACCGTTGATGTTGGAGAACAAGGAAATCTCACTAAACTACTTATGCATGCACAATCTTATGGAAAGGAATTCCATGTATATCGATGATGCATTCGCCTACGCCGTTGCTCAAGAAGTCATTGACGACGACGATATGGAACCCCTCACTGTTGATGAGTGTCAACGTAGGGCGGATTGGCCGAAGTGGGAAGAAGCAATCCAGGCTGAACTAGACTCTCTAAAGAAAAGGCAAGTATTCGGACCGGTTGTGCCTACACCGCCGAACGTGAAGCTTGTTGGACATAAATGGGTCTTTGTCAGAAAGCGAAATGAGAATGGTGAAGTCCAGCGATATAAAGCTCGACTCGTGGCGCAAGGTTTTTCTCAACGCCCTGGAATTGATTATGAGGAGACGTATTCTCCAGTCATGGACACTATTACCTTCCGATACTTAATCAGTTTGGTAGTCTCAGAGAGACTCAATATGCAGCTTATGGATGTTGTAACAGCGTATCTTTATGGGGATCTAGATACGGAGATGTACATGAAAGTGCCAGAAGGACTTTCGTTACCCAAGTCAAGTGAGCAAAAACCACGAAGTTCATTTGTTATCAGGTTGAGACGATCTCTATATGGACTCTGACAATCTGGTAGGATGTGGTACACACGGTTAAGTGATTACTTGATTGGGAAAGGATACAAGAATGATGAGTTGTGCCCTTGTGTGTTCATAAAGAGAACAAGTTCAGGATTTGCCATTATAGCCGTCTATGTTGACGATATGAACATCATTGGAACTCTAAATGAGATCAATGAGATCGCAAGGTACTTGAAATCCGAATTCGAGATGAAAGATCTGTGAAGGACTCGGTTTTGCCTAGGCTTAAAACTAGAGCACCGAAGTGGTGGAATATTTATACGTCCGAAAGATGCTCAGGCGATTTAACATGGACAAAGTTATGCATCCTACAGGCACTCCCATGGTCGTTAGAAGTCTGGATATCAACAAAGATCCCTTTCGTCTGAAAGAAGATGACGAAGAGGTCTTGGGAGCTGAATATCCATATCTTAGCGCAATTAGAGCCTTGTTATACCTAGCTCAGTGTACTAGACCAGATATTGCTTTCTCAGTGAACTTGTTAGCTAGATTTAGCTATGCGCCAACACAACGTCATTGGGTTGGAATCAAGAACATTTTTCGATACCTTAAAGGAACCCTTGACATGGGCTTGTACTATCGATACACTCATCAGGATTCGACACCTAGTCGATCTCTTGCATCCAACAGCACAGACCGTGGCTCGAATCGCCACCGGTCAGCCGCCAAGACTGGCTTTGGCTCAGCAGCACCCTGCCTCGCCACAACAAGCCGCAGCTCAGCCATCCGCCATCCTGCAGCCATATCCGCCAACATATCCGGACCCGAGGATGCTAAGTCGTGGTCCCGATACGGCTTTGGCGATACCCCCCCCCCCCCTACTCAGATACACCAAATGATGTGATGGTAGGATTTGCTGATGCTGGATATTTGTCAGATCCACACAAAGGACGTTCCCAAACCGGTTATGTTTTTACTATTGGGAATACGGCGATATCTTGGAGATCAACCAAACAAACCCTTGTTGCTACCTCCTCGAACCATGCTGAGATTATTGCACTACATGAAGCAGTCAAAGAATGTTCTTGGCTTCGCTTAGTTATATCTCACATTCGAGAGTCTAGTGGACTTGAGTCTACTACGATGGGACCAACTTGCATATTTGAAGATAATGCAGCATGCATTGAGCAGATGAAGTTGGGATACATCAAGGGTGACAATACTAAACACATTTCGCCTAAGTTCTTCTACAATCAGCAGCAGCAAGAGACTTTGAATATCCAAGTGAAACAAGTCAGCTCAGAAGATAATGCAGCTGATCTGTTCACCAAGTCTCTACCCAAATCTACATTTATGAAGCATGTAAAGCGCATTGGTATGTGTCGCTTATCCGAACTCAAAGACTGATTGACTATCAGGGGGAGTTCTCGTCTAGACTTCAGGGGGAGTCTAGTTATGCATGTCTCACATACTTGTAGTTGGTGCGTTGTACTCTTTTCCCTTAGACCATGCTTTTATTTTTGCCCAAGAGGTTTTTGTTTGCTGGCAAAGGTTTTAACGAGGCAACAGTTCATGCACCATTGAGGACGCGACACAAGGGGGAGTGTTCAAGGAAGGTTACTTCCGTAACTTCTGTGGTGTGTCTTGTCCTAATAAGGCTAGTAGTCTATATTCTATATCAGATAGGGAATCCCTGATTCACAGGGATACTTGATGTAATGCCTATATAAAGGCCTCCTTATCAATCAATAAAGAGACAGTTTACTATCAATCTATTTCTCCTACAACAGTTACGTCATATTATGGTTAAAATACAATCTTGTCCTTTCAAATCCAATGACTCTAGATTATTTTGTCATTTTTTTAAAATAAAAAAAAATTTAAGAAAAGAAAAATATTTTTCAAGCCATTTTTTTATTACACTCGTTTTTAAATTTAAACACCAAATATAATTTTTTTAAATTATAATTATTCAAAAATATAAATTTAAGTGAATATACATACATATATATATACACACACACATATACATACACACACATATACTATTTAAAAAAATAGTACTATTTCAAAAATAAAAATAAAAATCCAACACACTATATCAATGTCCAAATAAATTTTATATATATATATATATATATATATATATATATAAAGTTCATCAAAAAAATTTGATACAAATTGATTTTATCTACTTTTATTTTTCTAAAATTTGATGGATATGTATATATATATATATATATATATATATATATATATAATTCTAAATCTAAATTTTGATTAAGAGTCAAAAAAGATTTAACATTGAATTTGATTCACAAAGATAGAATGTTTTAATGTCAAATATCGTAATTGTGTCAAGAAATAAATTTCATGTAGTCAACCCAAAAAAGGTAACAAAATCATCTAAAATAAAACATATTTTGGTTGTAATTGTTGCCCAATTTACAATGACTATTAATTAGGTAGTTATGAGTAAATTATATTTCGTAATTATTGCTTTTTTTAGTAATCGTAATTACTGCTTTGTATTAAGACAATAATACATTACATTTGATGGTGTAATTGAAATGACATTGAATTTGAAAGGACAAGATTGTATTTTAACCAAAATATAACATAATAAGGTTTTTGATATTGATGAGGTGTCTTGATGAGGTGGCCACATAGGATTAAGGCCAAAATTCTTAGGCCTTAATAAAGCCCCAAAACATTTTTGTTTATTTTACTTGGATTTTCTCATGTTCAGCCAAATATGAGTAGATGAGTTAATTGCTGTCTTATATGAGCCATATTATTGTAGTTGCTTATTCATTGACCATTAGTAACTTAGCATCCTTAGGCATAATTTATCACGAATTAGATAACAATTTTTTTACTGATTTTATGCTCTATTTCTTTATAGATACAGTACGAGAGAAGAACAGGCCATGAAGAATGATATTGCTTGCTTTGCTTGGGGCTTTTAGCGAAGTAAACTCAGTGCACTTTTTGGCAAGTGGTTATGAGCATCAGCAGCATGCATTTGGAGATTGTGTAAGTAGTTTTGATTTAAAAAATTTCATGGAGTGGCAAATGCAATGTAGAGATTCTTTTCTTGATTAAATACTTTACTGAATTTGAGATCTAGATTTTTTCTTTTTTCAATTCAAAATGATGGTTCAAAATTTCATTAATTCATGTTCTTTGATTTTTTTTATTTTTTATTTTATTTTATTAGAGTTACCATTTACATGTTTAATTACTATGATTGACAGGTTGATTTTGTTAATTACCAGTCAAGAAGTACGTTTCTTCTCATATATACCCTATATTTTTTTTACAAGTTTTCAACCTCTATTTTTTTGTTTTTGGAAGCATGGTAAATGTGACCCTATGTTCAGTTTTGTGATTCTCCAGTTTGACTTTCACATATTTTGACCATTTATTGTATCTATCAAAGAAAAGAAAAAATGTGAACAAAATGCTTGATGACAAATGAAATTGTAAATTTGACAGTGGAAAGTAAAATCATTAAGTAATGTGCAAACACTTAATCTGTTTTCACTGTTTCACAGCTAAGCTGTTTCTAAAAAAGAAGTAAATTTTAATATTAAATAATATACAAATACTTAATCATTTTGCACGCTTATGCGGCATTGAAACACATACAACAAAACAGAATAAGCGATATACATGATGGAGCTGTTATCTAAGCACAAAGTACCTGCAAAACAACTTCATACACATAATACCCTTCTTTTGTCAATTGTAGTTAGGACAAGTAGGGATCGTTCTATCCGGGGAAATCAAGGGCTTTCAATCACACAAAGTGTTGCACATAGAAAGGGGGGTGTCGAATTTTTATAACCAATTTCCTACTGATTTTTACGAAACTTAAAACCTAAATTATTATTTACAAATGATCATCACCTTCCACACAATCACAAAACACAAAACTCATTACACATGCAACGGAATTAAAACAAGTAATAGGGGCAGCAAGCAAATATCGAATTCAAGATCAATTAAGTTCCAATTTAATTAGAGCCAACGCGGTATATCTAATTATTCAAAACATCACAAGTATTTAGAATCAACTACGCGTGTAATCCTAAACATGGTACTAATCGGTTTAATAACACTACGCGTAGAAATTAAACACAAATAGCACATAAGCACAGTATGTCGAATTGGAACATGTTAGCAGGTAGGGCGTCACTCATCCCACATCGACATGTAAAATTTCAGAATTACTCTAGCCCTTAGATAAATACACATTAAAATCAACTACGCGTATGATCCAACAAGTATTAAATCGGCAAGTGAATTCAACATCTAGATAACACTCATGGCCTTCGAATGCATCTAGACATCTCCTTCGGTTGCACACGAATTAAGGAAATAAACCTAATTAAATCAAGAAAACATGCAAAAACCTACTGCCCATCATACCATATTCAATTAAATAACATGCATAATTCGGCAATTAAACATAAGAAAACCAAACAATTATAACAAGAATTCGGAAATCCCATGAATAAATAACAAAACCAAAATCGGATCCAAGAATCAATACATAATTCATAGACAAATTAATGTATAAATACAAAGAAACAAAAGCCATTGAAATTACAATCCAAGTGACAATCTTGTTGAAGAATTCGGCAAGTGGATTGGTGTTGATGATTGGAATGATTTTATGAAAGGTGGTGGAGTATGGTTCGGCTATGTTCTTGGTGAGAATTCTTTGAAGCAATTCGGCAGAGTTTTGGCTAGTTTAAGTGAGGAAGAGAAGATGATTATTCTGAAATTATGTTGTGGTATTTATAGAGGCAAGGGAGGCAGCTAGGGTTTACAAAACCTAGTTTTTCTCAAACTTATCCTGCTGGCAGATTTGACCTTCGAGTGAAGATTATGGAATATCTTTCTCTAGAAAATAGATATTAAGGTGATTCCAGTTGGGTTGGAAACTAGACTCCCGTAGCTTTCTATCCATATAAGGCTCGAACTCTGATTCATTGTGACCTGTCCGGGAGAGTCCGTGGAAGTTGGATGACGTGCACAGGAATTCTGCCGAATTTGATCAGAATTTGTTGCGATTTTCTTCCTCTATTTTCTGCCGAAAATTCCCAAGATAATGGCTGAATAATTGAGAAATATCTCTTTAGGTTTCCATGAATTAATTCAGCCAAAAATCTTGCACAAAGGATGGAATTCAGTCCACATTCGTAAGCCAAATCCATGTAGTACTCGGTTTAGGTTTTCTTCTTTCGACAGACTTGACCTTCGTGCATTCAAACCGGCATAGCTTTTTGCTCATGAAAGATTTTGCTGCGATTCCAAGTCCCAGAGAAACTAGACTCGTAGAGCTTTCCAACGGCGTATGGCTCGTTCTCTGGTTCCAAGCGATGTGTCCCACAGAAATTTCAGAAGTCAGGACACGGTCCCAGGAAAATCCTGGTAGTCCGATTGATTTAACTAGATATAAACTAGTTATATCTAGTTTGATTTAACTAGAAAATTTTAAATCAAATTTTCAAAATTGGATTGGTTTGCTCAAACTGCCAAGTTGCAGCCTTCATTTGGGTGACTTCCCGAACTCCGATTGATCTGAAATTTTGACACAATATACTTTAACTTGCCAATTATATGCATACCAAATTTCATCAAATTTGGAAAAGGATAGATCAGTTTAGCACAGGCCTCAATATCACGAAAATAACATATATTTCACTTTTTGCTCAGATTTCTTTACTTAGTCATTTTTCTGACAATTAAGCACATTTTCTCCAAAACTCTACCAAAGGGACACTAAACTAAAATATGACTCTATCTTACAAAAATAAGGGTTAAGCATTGGATAAATGGGGGTAAAAACATATTAAGAACGACGCACATTGTGCTCCTATCAATACACACGCGTGAATGCGGCCCTTCCACACGAGCATTTAGCGTGCATGAAGGCTAGTATATATATATATATATATATATATATATATATATATATATATATATATATATATAAATATATATATATAAATATATATATAAATATATATATATATCAAGGACCCTTCCAATGAGGGATGACACGCTCAGCCGTTGGATCTGTTTTAATGAGCTTCAATGGCTCAGATTAAAGTCTTCCGATAGACCCCAATCTAACCCGAGTTAACCCAACCCGCGACTGTTCCTTTTCCTGATATCGCACGGCTTCAGAGACGGGGCGGAGATTCAGATAGATAAGAAAGAATGATCAGAATCGAGAAGATGAAGCTACGCTTTAATTTTCTCAACAGGCCTATTAACAAATGAAAACAATCTCAAGGGTTACTCTCTCTCTACCTCATTCATTTTTGTTTCGTTATGCTGCGAATTACTTCGTACTAAATGGATCTCTATGTGTTGGGTACTCGATTTAAGGGGAAAGATTGAAACTTCCTATTGAAATTGTTTAATTTGAGTGCTGAGGACCTGGGTTTATTTGCGTTTGTTGAAGTCACTACCAGAAAAAAAGATTTTCCCGACGAAAAAAAAAAAATGACCGACGAATTAAAACTTTCGTCGGTAATTATAAGGAATAGTCGACGATTTTATTTTTCGTCGGTGAAAAAAAAAATCGTCGGCCATTGTTTAACCATAGCCGACGAAACCGTTTTTTCGTTGGTATTTTAAAAAATCGTCGGCTATATTCATATTTCAGTCGACGATTTGTATTTTCGTCGGCCTTTCTCCGAAACATTAGCCGACGAAAATTTTTGGAAGTATGGCCGACGAAATTGATATTTTCGTCGGCTATAAGTCTATATATTTTCAGATCTGGGCAGCAGCTGCTCATTTCAAAAAAAAGGGGAAAAACGGGAGAAAGAGTGAAAAATCTGTGGGTATTATTGAAATACGTCCTCTCTTACATTGTGGAGCTATATATAGGTACGTATATGTGTATATATGTTGATTTTGAGTTTTAGTTGAGTTGATTTTGAGTTTTAGTGATTTTGATTTAGTAAGTGATTTTTTGTTTTGTTGTTGTTTTAGTGTTAGAATGTATGTATATATGTTGATTTTGAGTTTTAGTTGAGTTGATTATGAGTTTTAGTGATTTTGATTTATTAAGTGATTTTTTGTTTAATTTGTTGTTATTTTAGTGTCAGAATGTATGTATATATGTTGATTTTGAGTTTTAGTTGAGTTGATTTTGAGTTTTAGTTTAATTATGTGTTTTAATTTGATGTTATTTTAATTAGTGTTAAAATATATATATATATATATATATATATATATATATATATTAATAGTTGTTGATAGTGTAATTAACTTAAATAATGGTTGATAATAGTATATATATATGAGTTGATGTTGATAATAATATATATTGTAATGTAATTAATTATTAAGGATATATATATATATATATATATATATGTATGTGTTAATTAATTTCTTATTAATTAAAGTTATACATATATATTATTATCAGGCTATATATGGATCTGGATAAGAGTTGGATTTCGCTTCCAAGGCATGACCGACGATACACTACAGGAGTTGTGAATTTTTTGCAGTTCGTCAAGGAAAATGCAAACGGGAATGATTACCATTATTGCACATGCAAGAAATGTAAGTGTCGCAATGATATGTGTCGATTTCCGATTAGGACAGTATGGGAGCACCTAAAGAGTAATGGGTTTTGGCCGAAGTACAAACGTTGGATATATCACGGTGAGCCATCATTAGATGGATCGCATGATCATGGGCAGTCTTTTGAGGCGGCCAACAATGGCATTCGTCAACGACGTGTTTCCTTTTGAAAGCGGTGTACGTGGGGAACAATATATGCATGACCCGGTAGTGCCCTTCCCACAAGTTGTCAACACTGCTGCCTTTGACAAGTACAACAAACTGATTGCATTGCAACAGACCCCTGTGTCTTCAAGTTCTGAGAAGACAGTTCTTCAAAGTGTGATGGAGGTAATGAGGATTAAAGTCGAGACAAAATCGACTATCAGGCAAGTGGATGAATATCTACAGTACACTTCTTCGTTGTTGGAGGAGGGTCATCGTAATCCTACCAATCACTGGAAGGTCCGAAGTATCCTCAAAGATCTAGGGTTTTCCTACATTAAGATCCATGCATGCGCATTTGACTGCGTTCTCTTCTGGGGTAAAGATGCAGAAGGGAATGACCTTGCTAGCCTTGACGCATGTCCGATATGTCAGTCTGACCGATATAAGTTGACGGGAGCAGGCAATAGGAAACTTGTGAAAGTGTTTCGGTATTTTCCGTTGAGAGATAGGCTTGAGCGGTTGTACATGTCCGAAACCACCACAAAAGTTATGAGATGGCACGGTGAGCGGAACGCGGGAGACGCAGATATCATGACACACATCTCTGACGGAGCGGCTTGGAAGCATATAAATAATGAGTTTCCTCATTTTGCGTCAGATGTCAGAAATGTCAGGCTCGGGCTCTCAACCGACGGGTTCAATCCTTTCGGCACCATTAGTCTTTCATACAGTATATGGCCGGTGGTTTTGGTACCTTACAACCTTCCTCCGTGGATGTGCATGAAGAAGGAATATAATATGTTGACGTTGTTGATTCCGGGGCCTGGTTACCCAGGAAATTGTCTCGATGTGTATATGAGACCATTGATTGAAGAGCTTAAGGTATTGTGGGACGTTGGTCATCCCACTTTTGACAAGTACAAGGAGGAGACGTTCTAGATGCATTCCATGGTTATTGGTACCATCAGTGATTTTCCTGCTTATGGGATGTTGTCGGGCAGCTTTGTTAGGGGATACAAGGCTTGTCCAGAGTGCCTCAGCGATTATGGGAGCACCCCTCATTGCAACAAGATATGCAGAATGGGTCATCGTGTGTTCCTTCCGGCGGATCACCACTGGCGTTACTAGTCCGCCGCATTTGATGGAACCGAAGAACATGGTGGTCCTCCCAGAAGATGGACGGGAAGAGAAATTTTAGCAGTGCTTAATCAGGAAGAGAAATACCTGAAAGACCTGAGGAGTACAAATTCTGGACACATAAGAGCATATTGTGGGAACTCCCGTACTGGTGTGAGTTGCTGATCCGTCACTTCCTAGACGTTATGCACATAGAAAAAAATGTTTCTGAAAGTGTGATGGGCACAACGCTGAACTTGGAGGGGAAGACGGAAGACGGTCCTAAAGCTCGCACTGATCTGCAAAACATGAATATCAGAAAACAACTATGGTTGAAACAAGGGAAGAGAAAAATGCCTCAAGCTCCTTACACCGTCAAGCCTGAGCATAAATCAGAAATTTTCCATTGGATAAGTCGGGCCAAGTATCCTTCAGGCTTTGCTGGAAATATAGCCAAGTGTGTGAACAGACAATTCAACAATCTTTACGGGTTGAAAAGTCATGACAATCATATCCTGCTACAACGTCTCTTTCCTGTTTTCATTCGACTGTTCCTTTCCCGTCACGTTGTGGAGCCGTTAGTAGCGTTGGCAAGATTTTTCCAGAAGGTATGCACACGGGAAGTGAGAAAATCTGACCTCCGGGAAATACAACAAGACATCGTTCATATCATATGTAAATTTGAGATGATATTTCCTCCAAATTTTTTGGACATCATGCCTCACCTCATGATCCATCTTCCTCGGCAGTTGTTGCTTACCGGTCCTGTGCACTTCACTTGGATGTATCCGATGGAAAGGTACGTATTTTACACCTTATGTTAATTTCCTCATCAATATATGTGATTTAGTATTAATGTATTATCATAACACTTTAAAAACTTGATTTATAGGCAACTTGGACAATACGGTGATTTTGTCCAAAACAGATCCGCACCTGAAGGATGTATAGCTGAAGCATATATTGCGCACGAGTGCGTCACCTACATGAAGTTGTATTTAGGAGCGTTACAGGAAAGCATACCGGAAGATGTACCTTCACAGTTCAATCTTTCCATACTCTCTGAGAATGTTGTACTCGGTGGAAACATGCCAGTTTCCTACAAGTTGAAAGATTATGTGGTAGCCATTGCACATTGGTGGGTACTAATTAACTGTTTAGAAGTTCAGTTTTGGAAGAACATGCATCTAAACTGTGAACAAGTAGGAGGTGATCTCGATTACCACAACCGGACATTCGCAGAGTATTTCGGCCGCTGGGTACGTAACTTTAACATTATTCTATACGTATTTATATATTATTGTGTATAATTATTCATATTTATAGTTGATTCTGATGGTTGCAGATGGACCTCATTAAAAATGATAATCACCCAAATTGGTCGCACGAACTCAGACTGCTAGCGATGAAGCCGGTCTATTCAAAAGTTTATGCGACGTGCAAGGTGAATGGTGTGTTATTTCGATGTGAAGAGAGAGACGTCAGGCTGAAAACACAAAATTCAGGGGTTATGGCACATGGTGGGGATGATGGAGTTGACTATTACGGTGTTCTCCATTCAGTTGTGGAACTGCATTATGGGGAAGGCATGAAAGTGCACCTTTTCAAGTGTAGATGGTTTGACACACGGCCGCAGAGCATGAAAACCGATCAATACGGCATAACTTTTGTGAACACTAGTACATCATGGTATGAGGATGACCCATTTGTTTTAGCCACATGGGTGAAACAAGGGTTTTATCTTGATGATCTCGCCAAGGGGGACCCGTGGAAAGTAGTCAACACTATCCACCATCGCAACATTTACCGGGCGTCTACACTTGGAGTGGCTGAAGAGAACGAGGAAGGTGGCACCGCGTACCAAGAGCCCAACTCAAACGGTATTCCTGACTCCTCTTTTATTCGCCTAGACACGCCGGTGCGAATTCGACGTGAAGAGCCACTGCTTTTTGATGTTGATCCAAATGAAGAAACAAACGAGGACTCTAGTGGTGAGGAAAGACATAGATTACCCCTATCGAGCAATTCAGAAACTGAAGAAGACTCATCCGATGATTCCGATTACAATCCGCCGGATTAAGTAATTTAGATGATGTAATCCTTTCATTTGTAATCTCAAAATTTCTAATGAACGGGCGTGGGGATCAGCCTCCCAGCTAGGCTGGGATCCAAACCCCTTAAAAAAAAATGGTTAAATTTTGGTTATATATGTTGACTGCTGGGTTTCTGTTTTTTTAATGTTCAATTTTGGTTATATATGAACAGGATATAGTGTTCAATTTTTAATGTTCAATTTCTATTTTTTTATTTTTTTCATAAAATAGCCGACGAAAAATGCGTTATTTCGTCGGCCATAACTATATTGAAAAATACATATTTTATTTTAGACAGAAAACGACAAAAGAATAGCCGACGAGTACTAGGTTTGATTTCGTCGGCTATGATAAAAAAAAAAAAAAACAAAAAAAAACCAACTTCCATTTTCTATCACTATCGACAAACTATTGCTTCATCCTTCAAATGCAAATATGTCGTCAAATAAGATATGACCGAAATAATGAAATACGTGTACGGTTGAAAAATGACAAGATTCCGACAAAATCTGTGTGCCGAATGTTGCGGTTAACTGTTTTTTACTTCCGTTTTCCTATGGGTAGCCTGACGTTCGGTAAATATTTTGAGGAAAAATTTTAAACGATTAGTTGCGTCTCATCAATTTGAAACTATTATCTGTTGAAGGTCAGGCAAAAAAATGTCATTTAGACAGGCCAATTACCATTTCTAAGCGTTTAAAGGGTTGACTCACCTGGTTGACCGTCCCGATCGAGCCTTTAACGTTGTCAGATGTAGTTGGATTTTTTTTCATACATGTATTTAATCTTAACGGTGATATCTGACGGTTGGAATAGATTTTATAAACTTTTAGATTCAAAATCAGAACATATGCACTAATGTTCCTTAACTTGTTTACTAAGTATTTAAGTGAATGTATAGTTTCAAATAGTTACTATACGTACACTGTTCAAATGCAAATATGTCGTCCAATAAGATATGACCGAAATAATGAAATACGTCTACGGTTGAAAAATGACAAGATTCCGACAAAATCTGTGTACCGAATGTTACGGTTAACTGTTTTTTACTTCCGTTTTCCTATGGGTAGCCTGACGTTCGGTAAATATTTTGAGGAAAATTTTTAAACGATTAGTTGCGTCTCATCCATTTGAAACTATTATCTGTTGAAGGTCAGGCAAAAAAACGTCATTTAGACATGCCAATTACCATTTCTAAGCGTTTAAAGGGTTGACTCACCCGGTTGACCGTCCCGATCGAGCCTTTAACGTTGTCAGATGTAGTTGGATTTTTTTTCATACATGTATTTAATCTTAACGGTGATATCTGACGGTTGGAATAGATTTTATAAACTTTTAGATTCAAAATCAGAACATATGCACTAATGTTCCTTAACTTGTTTACTAAGTGTTTAAGTGAATGTATAGTTTCAAATAGTTACTATACGTACACTGTTCAAATGCAAATATGTCGTCAAATAAGATATGACCGAAATAATGAAATACGTCTACGATTGAAAAATGACAAGATTCCGACAAAATCTGTGTGCCGAATGTTGCGGTTAACTGTTTTTTACTTCCGTTTTCCTCTGGGTAGCCTGACGTTCAGTAAATATTTTGAAGAAAATTTTTAAACGATTAGTTGCATCTCATCCTTTTGAAACTATTATCTGTTGAAGGTCAGGCCAGAAACCGTCGTCTAACTAGACTAATTTCCGTTTTAAAGCGTTTAGAGGTTTGACTTAGTGGTTTGACCAACAGTTTAGCCGACGAAAATTATATGTCGTCAGCTAAACTCTTGCGATCCGCTTATTGTCCGCCGTTGGATGGCTCAGATCCAACGGCTGCTGATTTTCCAAAGCATAGCCGACGAAATATTTGAATTCGTCGGCTAAACTCTTGCGATCCGCGCCTTTTTAGTGTCCGCCGTTGGATGGTGGAGATCAGACGGCTGCTGATCTCCTAAAGTATAACCGACGATGTTTAAAGCATAACCGACGACATTCAAAGAATAGCCGACGATTTTAAAGATTTCGTCGGCTATTTTGAAGAATAGCCGACGAAATCTTTTTTAATCGTCGGCTATTCTTTCTGCTATAAATCAGAAACTCTCGAACCCTAGTCGACTTTTTCCTCTCCTCCTCCTGCTGCTGCTCCAATCTGCCGCTCTCCTGCTCCAATCCGCCGCGCTGCTCCTCCTCCTCCTCAAATCGGCGGCGCCACACTCCTCCAATTCCGGCCTCCTCCTCCTCCTCCTTCCCCTCCGCCTTCCCCTCCTCGTCCGACCTCCTTCCCCTCCTCCTCCGATCCGGTTAAATTTTTTTTTTTTCAATTTAGTTTAATTTTATAAATTGTTATATATTTAATTTTAATTATATAAATTGTTATATATTTGTTAATAAATTTAATTTTAACAAATTGTTATATATTTGTTATATATTTTATTTTAATTATATAAATTGTTATATTTAATAGCCTGAATGGTACCTCACCTTTCTGGCTTTATAAACTTTAGTACCTCACGTTTTGAAAATATCATATTGGTACCTCACGTTTCAAATTCTACCTACCTTTGGTACCTCTCAGTTAACACCGTTAAAAATTCTGTTAGTTGTCTTTAATTTTAGATTTTACTCATTTTTGACGGAGCATGGTGGGCATAAAAAGTTGTTTATTCAATTATACTGCATATATATAAGTTATCCTCTATACTCGAAGGTAGACAGTTAATTTTAATCATAAAAGTATTTCTTCTCAACGCTTATTGTATTTAGAAAATATTAGAATCACCGAAAAAGAAATATAAGATAAAAAGGCAAAATTAAAAATCCTAAAGAACTTTCGAGAAAGACTTCCTAGAAATAGACCAGGCTATTGGGATATAATATTTAGATTTACTCAAGGCATTCGTATAGCAGAAAGACAAATCGCAGAACTCAAACAACTTCTGCAACTAGAACAAGAACCTCTTGAAATTTTGAGCCGCGGTTAGAAACCGTTGGTTAGATCCGCCTCAGTTGGTATCAGAGCCTGTTTTGCTCAAAACAGGTAAAGCAAAAGCTTATGCCACAAAGTTGGCTCCTCTTAACAAATAAAAGAGAGCCAAAGCAGCTAAAAAATTATCAATCTTATTGCATAGAAAAAGAAAAAGAAAAGTGGAACTTGTGTTTTCACACAAGACATATCCAAGAAAACCAATACTCCATTGAATACGCTTGTAGAGTCCTAAACACTCTATACGATGAGCATATTCATCTCCAGAAAGAAATAGGAATAGAAGAACTTGACCCCTCTAGGCCAAGTATAGTTGAATTTCTAGACCATATATATAGAGATAAGACTACTGAGAAAGTAAAAGAACAACTCGAGAGATTTAATCTCAGAGTAACTCAGCTAGAAGAAATTCAAACAAAGATATCAAGACTTGAAATCAAGCTTGATTATCTTAAAGAAAAGCAATATCTTGTAGATATTGAAAAGAAATTACTAAAAACTGAAAATCTTGCAAATAATATTCATCAACAAGCAGTTGATCTAAAAGACACTCAAGCAAATCTAAAGAAACTCTTAGAAACTCTTATATCCCGCATAGGATGAAGCAAAGAGTTGAGCTAAAAGTGAGACAAGAAACTTAAAAGCCATAAGTATTTATCTTCCAACAGAAAAACTTGCTGAAAACGTTGAAGCAATAATACATCAACAGAACTACAGCAATATCTACCTTCAAGAAATAGGGAAAGATATGGAAGAACAGTTCTAAGAACTAAGCTCAAAAATTTCTAGCCTACAAAAGGGTATAGAAAAAATGAAAGAAAATTCAATCGTTGAAAGAATCAACGAAGAAGCACTAGCACAAACTGTAGCTAGTAAAATCATTATACCACAGCCAAAACCAGAAAGTGGGTTCAATTTCAGTGAACCTAAGTTGTTAAAATGGAAAGAATCCAAAAGGGATATAAAGATGTTAAGTAGAGTCTTCAGCAAAAGATATACTGTACCAGCAGTACAGCTTGTAAATGCTCAAGAATTTGAGTATAACGAAATCGAATCTAGCGTAAGAGAAGCCTCAGCGCCAAAATTTAGATTCAATGAGATTTATAAGAAAGGATCATTTATTATGGATTCTCACAGATTCAAGATGTTAGAACTAACAATACCAGCAACTGGTGGTGAAACAGACATCAGGCTAATCACTTCTAGAGAAGTGAGTGAAGCATTTCAAAGAAAATATGCTTATATGCACATTGGTGCAGTCCAAATTTCCATAAAACTCTTAGCAAGAGATGGTATAGACTGTTCGGTCTTGTGTATTCTGCAAGATGACAGAATAACAGATTTCAAGAAAAGCCTGTTAGGAACAGTAGAAGCCTCACTATGCAACCAGGTTGCATATTTCAATGTCTTCCCAAACTTCACCACTCATCTGAAAGACGCAGCACACTGCCTAAGACTGAGAATCAAAACAGAGGGGATTGCCATGAAACAAGGCATGATGGAACTTGCCGTTGACTATAGGATCTATTACAAGCTAATGAGCTCCAATGTAACACCAAATACTAGATTTGTCAATAGTCCTGGTCTTACCACATTTGTCCTTACCAATCCTACAATAATACTCAGCAAAAGCACATCACCAAATGGGATGAAGTATCATTCCCTAGAGAATGGAACTTAGCACCCCCTGAAAGGCAGATACAAAGCTCTAATGCTTCTATCTATGAGGATACTGGAGGAAAAATTAGTCTCCAGTTCCATAGGCATTCTTTTGCTAACTATGAGCAAGCAAGTACTTCAGGATCAATTCCTGAAGAATCTTTTGAGGAAGAAGAAGACTCAAAAAGACCTATAAAAATGCTTAGAGCAGAAGAGTTAAAAGAACTCTATAAGCAAGCAGAAACTTGTGAAACCTTAGAAAGGTTAGAAGAGATAGTTAAGAAAATTTCTTTAGTCCAAACTAAAAGAAAAATTCTACCTTACCAAGCGGCAGAAGCAAGCACCATGGATGCTGAAGCAAGTACCATGGATGCAGAAGCAAGCACTAGCCAACCACCTTTGGCAGGAAACACTATCATAAATAACATTACAAATAACCCTACCAAAATCATTAGAGAAGAAAAAATCAAACTTCCTAAAGGACAGCCTCCTACAGGAAAGATTGGAGAAAGAAGCTCCCAACAATATATTCCTACAGAACCACACTGGGGACAAGCAATCTCTGAAAGAGAAGTTTATCTAGACCTCGATAAAGTAGGAAATAAAAGAAAAACCATAGATAACTGGGTAGCCAGTTTAAAGCTAACCCAAGCACTAGTTTTATCCAAATTCCACTATAAAGAAGCACACGCTTACTATGAAGCAACCTTAACAGGAATAGTCCAGAAATGGTACAATTCCTTTAAGAGAAGTAGTAGTTGGGCAGATTGGGAAGCAAAATTAGCCAAGCCAAATGATCCAATGGATTTCGCTATCCCTATATATGCACAATTTTGTGGAGATATAACGGGACATAGTGAACAAACCAAAGAAAGAGCTAAAGCAAACATCCAGAAATTAAGCATCTGCAATATGAGATATTTTGAAGAATATACAAATGAGTTCCAAAACTACTATTGTACAATAGGAGATTTGGAAAACATAGATCTTATTAGAACATATTACAGAAAATTACCAGAACCCTGGAACAATGCTGTAGCACAGTCCCTTGAAGAAAATCCTTTAGAATATTTTTATATAGGAGGAATAGCAGAAAGAGTTAGAGATCTATTAAGAAAACAGTGCACAGAAAATCAAAAGTCAAAAACTGCTAAGAAACAACTCAGAGGAGTTGAAAACATGTGCCCCAAAATCTTAGACACACCAACTCAATGGGGATGTCATCTCTACAATGAGAGAAAAAATAGGAGCAGATTTAGGAACAAGAAATACAATAAATTTACTTCTAAAAAGAAGTATAAGTTCAGAAAAAGCTCTGAACAAGATAAAGAAAAAAGATCTCCTAGAAAGAGATTTTTTTAAGAAAAGAAACCTAAACCCAAAGAAAAATACTTCTAGAGATACAAAGCCCTGTAGATGTTGGCTTTGCAAGGCTGAAGGTCATTATGCAAACGAGTGTCCAAAAAGGGATAAAAGATCTTCTAAAGCCCTTTTAGCAGAATACGATGAAGCTGTAGAATAAGCAAACATTAAAGGGTTTGAAGTAGCTTATTCTGATGAAGAAAATGAATCTGTATATTCTCTTGCAGATACATCAGAAAGTGATACAGAAAGCACCTCAAATAGCTCTGAAGAAGAAAGTGAATATAACTATAGACCTATATTCATGTTAATCCAAAATTGGCATAAGAAAACTACTGATAGTATCAGTCAGTTTACTCCAAGGGCTGGAGCTTTCACTTGTGACTATTGCAAGTGTGAAGATAATAATACAGTACCCATGTACTGTAAAGAAACAGGAGAAACCTATCATAAAGAATGTTTCATAGCAGAAGTAAGGAGAAAAACAAAAGACCCTGAAGTACATACACTAGTAAATCAAGAATATGATATATTTCTTGATCAAATCCAAAAACAAGATCTTGAGAAAAACCTCGAGAAGATGAAGTTAGAAACTCCAAAAATTATAAAAGAAGAACCTAGTCCCTCCATAGCAGTACATTAAAGTAACCCAAAAGAGGTAGAACCTGAGCCTCTACAAGAAAAAGAAAGAACTATAAATCCTTTCATAGAATTCACTAGAAAGGAAGAAACAATCCAACCAGTAAAACAAGTTCAGACGAGTATATATAGCAATTATATTACTATAGGTCTGAAATTTCTCAACTATAAGAAATACCATCTACATGCTTTTGTAGACACTGGTTCAGGATATAGCCTAGCAAAGAAAGATGCTATTCCTGAAGAATATTGGGAAAAGTCTGATAGAGAAGCCACTGGAATTGTAATGGGAGAAAAGGCGTTTACAATGAGCTATATCGCCAGAAACGTCAAGATCTCGATAGGCGGAGGAACCTTTACGTTCCAAAGAATTTGGCAGAGTGAAGCCCAAGGGTCCGATATGCTGATAGGAAATGATTTCCTCCTTCAGCAAAGAATAATACAAACCATCGAAATGATCGGGATTGAGAAGAATCATAAGTTCTACTGGGAATCCAGATTACTACATGCAGTCAGCATTGCAAATAAAGGATTCACAGAACAATATCAGAAATCGCAAGCCAAGCGTGGTGATCATAAACCACCTTTTGAACCGGTAATACAACCGGTATTAGCTTTGCAGGAACACCAAGAAATTGGGCAAAACGAAGCAACAACTTCGGAAGAATCTGAATCGGAGGAAGAACCTCAAGATTCAGATAGCTTGGATGGAGAAGAAGAATTTATCCAAGAACACAATCTAAAAGTATACATTAATAAAATAGAGCAAAAGAAAATCCCAAAACTCGTTGAGATAGAAAATTTGCTGAAACCCATAATCAGTGAAGATCCTCAACTATACTGGGAAAGAGACCCGGTATATTGTCAGCTAAAAATGCATGATGCCAATGCAATATGCCATGTCAAAGCTATACCCCATTATAGAGAAGAAGATCGGAAAGAAATGGAAATCCAAGAATTGCTTGAAAAGAAATTAATTAGGCCCTCAGATAGCCCTCATCATGCTCCAGCATTTTTGGTTAGAAACCATGCAGAGCAATTAAGAGGAAAAGCAAGAATGGTCATAGACTATAAGGATGTTAACAAGAAAACTGTCAAAGATGGTTATCGGATTGCTCAAGTAAGAGTCTTGATAAACAGACTAAAAGGAGCAAGGATATTTTCAAAGTTCGATGCAAAATCAGGCTTTTGGCAAGTAAGAATGCACCAGGATTCCATAGCCTTAACAGCCTTTGGAACTCCTCAAGGACATTACGAATGGCTTGTAATGCCGTTTGGACTTAAGCAAGCTCCATCTATCTTCCAAAGAAAGATGGATAACACACTACCAGATATGGGAGAATAGCCGACGAAAAAAATTTCGTCGGCTATGCCAATTTTTCGTCGGCTATACCCTCTACTGACGAAATTTTCGTCGGCTATAAGTCGTCGGAAAAACCCCGTCGGTAATACAATGGCCGACGAAAAAATCAAATTCATCGGCTATAGTAGAGTATGGCCGACGACTTTACCGACGAAAATATTTTTCGTCGGCCAAACCTGGGAGAAATTGCCGACGAATTTCGTCGGGTTTTTTCTAGTATGGCCGACGAAATTCAGTAACTATAGCCGACGAAATTCGTCGGCTATTGTGTTTTAACTATAGCCGACGATTTATTAAACTTTCGTCGGCTATTTCCTCGAAATATATTAATATTTTAATAGGCATTAATTAGTTATAGCCGACGAAATACTAGAATTTTCGTCGGCTATACAACTTATAGCCGACGAAAATTGGTAAAATTCGTCGGCTATTCTTAAATTTTAGGGAAAAAAAATAAATTATGCTTTGGATGGAGGAGGGGAAGGAGGAGGAGGAGGAGGAGGGGAAGGAGGAGGAGGAGGAGGAGGGGAAGGAGGAGGCCGGAGGAGGAGGAGAAGGAGGAGGAGGGGAAGGAGGAGGAGGAGGAGGGGAAGGAGGAGGAGGAGGCCAGAGGAGGAGGAGGAGGAGGCCGGAGGAGGAGGAGGAGGAGGGGAAGGAGGAGGAGAAGGAGGCCGGAGGAGGGGAAGGAGGAGGCCGGAGGAGGAGGCCGAGGAGGAGGCCGGAGGAGGAGGCCGAGGAGGAGGCCGGAGGAGGAGGAGGAGGAGGCCGGAGGAGGGGGGGGGAGGAGGAGAGAAAAAAGGCGGGAGGAAGCGATTTAAAAGATTTAGAAGGAGAATAGCCGACGAAAATAAAAAATTTCGTCGGCTATACTTAGAGAATAGCCGACGATTTAAAAGATTTGGTCGGCTATACTTTGGAAGATCAACAGCCGTCAGATCTGAGCCATCCAACGGCGGACAATAAAAAGGCGCGGATCAAGAGTTTAGCCGACGAAACATTGTATTTCGTCGGCTATACTTAGAGAATAGCCGACGAAATACAATGTTTCGTCGGCTATACTTAGAGAATAGCCGACGAAATACATTGTTTCGTCGGCTATACTTAGAGAATAGCCGACGAAATACAATGTTTCGTCGGCTATTCTATGAAAAATACTAAACTGCCGTTTTGAGGCCCTAAACGAACTCGAAAGCCCGAAAAAGCCCACACATCGTGGCAAAGCTATGAGTTTGATTCCTGGCGTCGTTCCCTTTCCGGAATGGTATCACAATCATCATTCGGACGCCGGACGCCAAATCTGCAGTAAACCGGGTTTTGACTGATTTCATTATTTCGGCACACGGATTTTATCGGAATCTTGTCATTTTTCAACCGTAGACGTATTTCATTATTTCGGTCATATCTTATTTGACGACATATTTGCATTTGAAGAGGGTCCCTGGCAGCCGGATAGACTGCTAGACCCCGACGCCGGGTGCTGGTGGTTCGGTCTTGGACCTCGGGCCGGGCCCTGGTGCACCTGCTGTGGGTCTGTGGGCCTGCTGTAGCCCTTCTGCGGCTACTGTCAACAGAGATCATCCTGATAGCAACCTGTATGTGGAGACGTTCAAGATCGCTTATCCACAAGCGACAGAACAGCTCGTAAGTCGTTGATTACGATTTTAAAATTTTAATTATTAATTTTACTTAATTATATATTTGTTAGAATATTAATTTTTTTTTTCCCGTTCAATTAGAAGAGGGTGAACCGGGCCGAAGAAGAGGTGTTCTAGCAAGTAGTTCGGGAGACACAACCGAACATTTCAGAGGCAGATCTGGAAGAAGCCCTGCGCCAGGTCGACCGATCGAATGTCCAAACGGCAGCGAGGATGTTCGACGCAGCTTTCCCAGACCGGTCAAACCAATACTACTGCCGGGGTTTGGGAAGTTTTGGAATAGGGCTCCTGAAGACCACTAAGGGAGGTCAAAAGAAGGGAGGCGGGGAGAGCCAACAGATGAGGGGGGAAGTGCAGAGATTGGCCGCAAGATTGGCGGTCGAGGCCCAGAGATCACAGGAGCAATGCCGCAGAATACAGCAGTATCATTTAGATATGGCCAGTTGGCATGCTGAATGCGAGAGAATTCGGCAACACAACTACGCCGGCCAACAAAACTGGTGGTATGATATGTTCGCGGCACAACAACAAGCCCTTGAACCCCCGCCCCCGTTTCAGCCGTTAGTTGAACCTCCAATGCCTCAACCTCCCGAGGATGACGAGCATGATGGAGAGCAGGATGCTGGGGATGACGTGGTGGACTTTAGTGGTGGACTTTAGTGCTTTAGGTGATGATTAGGGTTATATTTTATGTATATTGGAACAAATTAAATAATAAGTCATTTAGACGTGTTTCTTGTTGATGTAAATGCATGGATTGTCTTTATGATTTGCAGGTTGCTTGGAATGGTAATTTAGAAATTAATTTAATTTTTTTCTTCCCCAAATGTAAGAATAGCCGACGATATTGGCATTATTTCGTCGGCTATAAGCACTATAGCCGACGATTTTTACCAATTTTCGTCGGCTATAACCGTTATAGCTGACGAAAATTACATTGGGGTCTATCAGAAGACTTTAATCAAAGCCATTGAAGCTCATTAAATTAGATCAAACGGCTGAGCATGTCAACCCTCAAAATGCACTAAATGAGGGATCCCTCATTGGAAGGGTCATCTATATATATATATAGTCCCTATCTAGAGCGGGGCTCCGCTATGAAATTAAAGAGCGAGGCTTCTTATTTGACTCACTTTCTGATCAAATTTCTACATCTCCACCATTTAATATTTAAGTATATGTGTGTAGATCATTTTTCCAAAGTTTCATCAAATTTGATAATCGTTTGAACATTCCTAGTCGTGGTTAACACGAATATTCATACTGAACAGATTCAGTTTGTTCATTGATTTTTTATCGTTTTGATACTTTAACGATCACCAAATGAGCTGAAATTTGTAGAGATGATATGCACGCTTATACCTAAATACTGAACGGTGGAGATATAGAAATTTGACCAGAAAGTGGGTCAAATAAGGAGCCCCGTTATTTAATTTTAGAGCGGAGCCCCGCTCTGGAGAGAGACTGTATATATACATGTCGGTGTCTCTGTGTGTGTGTGTGTAGATCACTTCTGCAAACTTTATCAAATTTGATAATCGTTTGAACATTCCTAGTTGTGATTAACAAAAATGGTTCATACTGAACATATTCAGTTTGTTCATTGATTTTTTATTGTTTTGATTCCTTAACGATAACCAAATAAGCTGAAAATTTGTAAAGATAATCTACACGCATATACCTAAATACTGAATGGTGGAGATGTAAAAATTTGACCAGAAAGTGGGTTAAATAAGGACCTCCGCTCTAGATAGGGACTACATATATATATAAAAACAAAAGTGATATAAACAGAACAATTAGAAGCAAAATCAATCACAAGGCAATGAAGGAAACGATCATGCTTGAAAATAACATGTACTTGAACATTGTTCCCATTCCAACATAGCATTATACCACCAGAGTGACCAACAACTGGGATACAATCAAACTTAGGAAAATGTAATTTAAAACTTCGAGCTACAACTAAATCCTTGGTTAACATAGTATCTAATAAGCAAAAAATATCAAGGGAAAGCAGCCTAGACAAAAAAAGGGTTGAACTAAGAAAACCATCTTTAGAACAACCCCTGCATTTCCAGATGGACCACTTCATGGAACACTATCTTGATTTGGAGGTTCAGCAGCAGGGTTCATTTCGACATCCTCATGGCGTATTCGTTTCCTTTGACTGCAATGAGGCCGTACATCAGACAACACAATATCAAAATCATCGTGGCTAGGGAGACCTGGCTCAAATAGGGAGGGTTTGAATTCATCTTCTTCCACCGTCAAAGGTTCTTTGAGCTTAGCTTCAGAGTCTTTGTCAATGATTATAAGATTTCCCTGAAAATCATTCAGAATAAATTTACTAGAGTTATGAGGATCAGGTTTAGCAATGTCATACTTCAAAAACTTACACAAGCCTTTTTCAGTACAAAATAAATGACCATCATAATTAAACAAGGCAGGATATGAATCAAAGTCAAATAGCGCATCAGGGTGCTTATGGTCGTGATTACAACAAATAGCGAGGGAAATCTTTGAAACTAGCGAGGAAGTTTCCATGGTTGGATTTTTGGTTTCGGATTCTTCTACTGGAATGTGCTTTGTTTCATTTCAAAATTAAGTAATTTGTAATCACAATCTTGTAACGAAGTAGGACTTGAATGTTCGGTATTATATGAGAAATGGATTTAGAGAAGTAATTTCAATTCTGAGTTAAATATCAGTACTTTGATTGGCATATTTTGGGTTTTTATTTCTCTAACTTATGGTAGGGTCCATGTTAACGTTTCAGCCCAAACCTTGGTGGAGGACTACCAGGACCTTGCTTCCAAACGGTACTTTAAATACGTGTTCATCAATCACAGAGACGATGCAGCATTGGAGCCTATGAAGGTAGTGGATAAACTTGCTCATAAATTCTTTCAAAAACATTTCTACAGCTGTGGAGAATAGAATGGAAATAATTTCTTGTCTCAAATCCATTGTAGGAAACTGTATCGCCAAATGTTTGTGTCTTGCTCAGGAAGTCAAGAATGTGGAATGTATAAATTAGAGGATGATCTTGAGGAAGCCCGATGAAAGATGGAGAGAGATTCAGTTTTAAGATTAATCTGGTAAAAGACTATGGGTGAGTTTGAGGGGGCTTTTTTGCTCCCTTGATTATAAGCACAACATGTACCAAACAGCTTCTCGTCTGCAGCTGGAAGAAGCACTGGCTTTTTATGTCCAAAAGCCGAAGCAGGGGTGACCCTCCTTTTGGAAGCAGCATTGTTGCTTCTGCACTGTAGCAGCAAATACTGTAGCTAAATGAAATTTTAAAAATACCAGCTATTACCCTTACTCTCCGAAACAATTACACAAAGGAACCAAACCCTACTTTTTCCTACGCTGCTCTCTCCAATAGAGACGCAGTTTCAACACTCAATTAGGCATTGACGAACCGTCTCAGTCGCCCTCGCCGGAGCAAGTACCGGCCAGCACTACTCTCATTAAGGTACGTGATTCGGAGGGCGCAGTCGACGCAGAAAGACCGAGGGGATAGATTGGAGATTCGTAGATTGGGGATTCGCATATTAGGGATTCATTTGGCGGTGGATCAATTGATTCTTGGCTTTCTGGAGGATTCGCAGATTGGGGATTCATTTGGCGGTGGATCAATTGATTCTTGGCCTTCTGGAGGATTCGCAGATTGGGGACTTGCTGAAGGAAGCTGGTGTTGCTATAACGAAGGTGAAATCTAAGGTTCTGAAGCTTGGAGGGAGTTTGGGTAGTTTTTTAAGGACAATGTTCTCTCTTGGACGCTTTGGTTTTTGACGAGTCGCCGAAGCGAGCATCAAGCAATAATAACCCTACAATCGTTAGTAGTATAGAATAAGTAGGGATCGTTCTAGCCGGGGATTAAGGGTACCTGAAACATGAGAATGTTAACACAAATATTCACAAATACATATGCACACAATTGTCACACTTATATACATATATACATATTCACATGAAATCAAGGGGGATTGAGATAGGATCGGTAGCACTAGGCTGCCCTAGACGACACACGGCAACAAAACAGAAAATAAATCCTAGGTCTAATATTTACAAGTGATCATCATCTCTCACAAAACATTTAGCACAAAAGACTCTTTAACATGTAGACTAATATGTAAGAAGGTAAGGAACAAGTATCAACATGCTTAAATTCAAAATTAGTTCCAACTACAACTTAGTTGTAAGACCTCTCAAGTTTTAAGACCGAACTTTTGGTTATGGGCCCTAAAGTTATGTTAATCCTTTTGAGACTTAACAATTGTGCGCAATGGTCTAAATTGGAGACACGCAAAACAAGCAAGGTTGTCAATCATCTTATTTTAACATGTAAGAAATCCAAAGTACTATACCCTAAGTGAGCAAAAACAAATCAAAGCAACCTTTTGAGTATCTAGCCATATTTGTTATTACTCGGGTTTGATGAAACCTAACACCTAGATTTACATGCAAACAACAAATGCTTAAGCACAACTAATGTTTCGGTTTATAAGGTCCACTCTTTTAGATTTCTAACCAATTTCAAACCTAAACATGCATCTATACCACTGCCCTAATTATCTAACACATGAATTTACAAGTTACATATTACAAATTAGCATGCAAAATTCATTGTTCTTGTCGAAACCTAAACTTAACTCTAAACATCGATTCAAACAAATCTTTAACATACAATTCATAAAACCAAAATCGATTCATACATAGACATATAAACCAACACCAAACATACATGAGTGTTTCATAGACAAAACTAAACATAACTAAACAAAAATTACTAAACCGAAAGAGGGGAGTGGATCACACTTTGAGACACCTTGAGAGCTTCACGTCGTGTGGATCCGGCGAAGTATGGAGGCTGGGGTGAGGCTGCACGGCAATAGGTCACGTCGGCAGTAGGTTATGGAGGTAGAAAATCCATGGTTCGGCAAAGCAGAAGCTTGGTTGAGGTGAGGTGAAGGTGGTTTTCGGTTTAGGTTTTTGTCTAGGATCTTTGAGGAATTTTGGTAGAGTTTAGGCCTTGTGTTTAAGCTTGAGATGAGATGGTTTTTCAGAATGAAAAGTGGGGGTATATATAGAGGAGAGGGGGTGCCGGCTGCCCTATTACAAAAGGAGTTCAGAAAACCTAGTTCATTAAGGTTTTGCAACCTTCCTTTCTTAGTCCAATTAGGTTTTCTATTCTGAATTTTTCTTCAAGGCTTGGGTTTCACATCTTCATGGACTTCTTGTATGGTCTTGAACTTCACTTGATGTGTCTTGGTCCATCGAAAAATACCCCAATTGCCGGCAGCTTGATGTTGTATCCAATCTGCCTCAAATCGGCAGCTTCTCCTAGTGTGACTAGGAGACTTGATTTCTTCATGTTTTTCTTCAATGCCATGGCCTAGTGTCTTCCTCTACCCTTCATAAAGCTTGGACCATCTTCACATATGCATTTGTACACCATTTGGTCCATCAAAAACAGAAAACACAAAAAGGGGGCAGTAGGTTCCTGGAATCGGCAGATTTGACCTTGTTGCAGTAATTCCGGCATATCTCCCTCCGTGGAGCTCCGATTGATGCGATTCCAAGTCTCACGTAAACTAGACACATAGGGCCATCTCCCCATAAAACAGTTCGATCAAACTCCTTTTGAGTCGTCGGGAATGATTTTTCGAAGTTGGGACACAGTCCCAGGAAAATCCTGTAAGCCCCTGGATTGGAATGTTCGGACTGCCCTTTTGCAGCCAATATTTGGGTGACTTCCCGAACTCCGATTGATCTGAAATTTTAACACATCATTCCACAACATATGAATATTAAGCACGCCAAATTTCATAGAATTCGGACAAGGATAGATCATAGTTTCATTCATCTCAAAATCACGAAAAAGACATATTTTACACTATTTTCCAGATTTCTCAAACTTAGTCATTTTTCGGATTCTTAACCATTTTTCACAAAACTATACCAAATTGACACTAAACTATATTATGACTCTATCTTAGACAAATAAGGGTTAAACAAAGCATAAACGAGGGCATAAACATGTAATATCGTCACACATTGTGCTCCTATCAACTACCCCACACTTATCCTTTGCTAGTCCCTTAGCAAACTAAATTAAACTACGACTCTAAACAAACTATTGCCCCTAACAATTTGTCTCAGGCTCGTATGTACACATAGCTTTCAAGTTAATGCATGAGAGTGCTAAGCACGAAAATTCCAAGTTTCATGAACATGCGGCATCAATAAGAACATATAAGAGCAAAAAGGTAAGCATGTAAACATGTTAAAAGCTAATTCAAATCACCTCACTAGGCATACTCTCTTCTTTTCTCTCGAAGCATGGTTATTCACACATAAGTATATGCAAGCGAAAGATAATGACTTACAAAGAGTGACTTGCATATATCAAAGAAACGAAAGCACTTTGTGAAATTTTATGGAAAAACCTCATATGATAACTATATGCACCAATGAACCAAAACCATATGCTTACTCTTGAGATAATCTCCACAATCAAATTTAACCATCTTAAGAATCATGAAAGAGATCAATAAAAGGGTTGTAATGGGGCTAGGCTAAGAGGTATTCGATATTTGGATAAGGAGGCTTAGAAACGTCACTACGGCCGTAGCAAAGCTCGAGTCTCCTTATGTCTTCTCGCCGAAAGGGTCAAATTTCATTTTGTTGGACCCATACTTCATTCTTTTCCTCCCATAACATTACAACAATAATCTAGACAATAGCCATACACAAAATTTTACTTTTCTATGCCTATGCCGTGCCCTTTTTATCATAGCTCTCGGCATCATATTTTTCTTTTATTTTTGGTCCGAGCTAAATTTTTCTCTTTTCTTTTCTTTACTAAGGCACGGCATGCATATACATTTTTCATATAAATTCATGGCTAAGTCTACCCCACACTTGTTCTTTTTCATCACACACGCGAAAACGCCTTCAAAAATCGAGCTTTGCCGACACACAAGGTAAAGGCATCACTATTCTAAGCTCATGGAAAGTGTTTAAGGGTGATGAAAGAAAAGGCTCAACATAGGCTCAAAGGGGTTTACTAAGGTGTCCCACGACGGGCTCCAATAGGGCTCATGCTTTATTTGGCAATGGTGGTAAACCTAAATGATCTTTATTCAATCACATTCAAAATCAAGGTAGTTTATGATATAAACGTTTTGAAAATCAACAAGAGTAAGTTCTAGCATACTAGAGTTCATTAAAAACTATGGCACATAGTCATCGAATATGCAAAGAATTATGAGGTTTCATGCTTCCTACGGATCTATCGAATTTTACCTTTTTTTCGCTCAAGAAGAAAGCAATTTGGCTCAAAAGCTTACATAGGATATAATCGAAATAAATTAGCTCAAACATGCATGCTTCATAATCAACAAGTCCTACATGCTCCTACCAATGCACAAAATCCATGAAACTCACAATTTTAATTGTATGCATAACCATCATCTATGTACACAAAGAGGAGAAAAACATCATTGACATATTAGGGGCATCCTAAGACTCGAAACAAACAAATTAAACACTCTATTTTTGTGGAACATTTTTCTGAATTTTCTTTTCTAAACTAAACACACGAAAACATAAACGGAATACGTTATCCCACCCCACACTTAGAAAATTACATTGTCCTCAATGTAAGCACAAATCTATATCAACGAATTTCCTAAGCATGCAATTGTCTAACACATTCCAACATATCATCACAAATCAAATGAAAAGAGAAGGGTTAGGAAATTGCAAACTCTCGGTGATGGCTCCTTCACTTTTCTTTGATCGAATTGGGTTGCCTCCCAAGTAGCGCTTTGTGTTTAAAGTCCATAGCCTAGACTTTTCACCGTGTTTGTTGTGTATTCATTGTGCCATGTGCTCGGTTTGTGGTGTGGCAGCCTCCTTTCTCTCGGCAGTGGGCTGCTTGGCAGCAGCGTAAGCATGCAGGGGCAGCAGCAAGATTGGCAGCGTAGGTGGGCTGCGTGGCTGCAGCAGTGTAATGTGCAGGGGCAGCATGCAGCGAAAGGGCAGCAGCATCGCGTTAGGCAGTGTCTTGGCAGGGTCTTCTCGGCAGCAGCAGGGCTGGCTGCAGGGGCAGCAGCATCGGCAGGCTGCACTGCTGCATTGGCAGCTTTGTTGTCATGGCGCGCATGCTGCGCATGTATCTCGCTGCTCTCAGTAGCAGCATTGTTAGCATACAAGGGCAGGGGCAGCAATGGCGTGCAGCGCAGCAGCAGGTTCCTCCCGGCAGTTCCACACAAGTAGGTGCAGTGGCAGGTTCGTCTCGGCAGTTCCACACAGCAGGCTGCCTGTTGGCAGCAGCGTAGGTAGGCTGCTCTAAGCAGACCACCACAGCGGGACCTCGGCAGAACAAGTTGCTCTCGTCAGGGTCGTTCAGCAGGTTTCTCGGCAAGGACGCTCGACAAGTGCTCAGCAGTGCGCAGGGCAGCAGCAGGGTAGGCTGCAGACAGCTTGGCAGCAGCTTTGGCAGATGGTACACTTCCCCTTTAGGCTCAAATTTGGGTGTGCTCCACTATCCTAATGCAAAAGTGTTCTGAATAAATGTTGTAGTGGACACACAGAGCTTTCCAACGGTATAAAATTTGCCTCAATCGGACCAGCAGAAGTACTCTTTGTTTGGCTTTTTTATCGGACCTATTGTGCTGCCCAGTTCTCTGTTCTGCCAGACTGACCTTAGTGCACTCAAATTGAAACTGGGAACGGCTCGAGATTCCAAATTCACTTCTGTAAAATTCTACAGAAAGTAGACTCAGAGACCTTTCCAACGGTGTATGGCTCACTTTCCCACGTTTTGTGAGCTGAAAACGGCAGCCTTCCAAAGTCGGCGGACTGCACTGCCCGATTTCTGTTTTAGGCAGAAGTCTGGAATTTCCTGCACTTTTCTTTTAAGTTCGACTGCACAGACACAAAACACATCAAAGCGAACAAAACACAAAGATAAATGCAAGAATATACAAAGCTATACTTCAACAAATTTTTCAAGGCATTACACGAAATTTTCAAGAATTTTTTTCAAACTATACACGACATCAAAGATTCAAGGTACGTGGAGCAGAGGAGCAAACTGTGCAATGGACTTGTGCAGCCCATGGTAAGGTCATGCTTTATCCGATATACCTCAAAACTTTAAAGACTCAAAAAGATTTTCAAAAATTTTACAAAGCTAACATTCAAACAAATCAAGATTTTATAATCCCCGGCAACGGCGCCAAAAATTGACGAGTCGCCGAAGCGAGCATCAAGCAATAATAACCCTACAATCGTTAGTAGTATAGAATAAGTAGGGATCGTTCTAGCCGGGGATTAAGGGTACCTGAAACATGAGAATGTTAACACAAATATTCACAAATACATATGCACACAATTGTCACACTTATATACATATATACATATTCACATGAAATCAAGGGGGATTGAGATAGGATCGGTAGCACTAGGCTGCCCTAGACGACACACGGCAACAAAACAGAAAATAAATCCTAGGTCTAATATTTACAAGTGATCATCATCTCTCACAAAACATTTAGCACAAAAGACTCTTTAACATGTAGACTAATATGTAAGAAGGTAAGGAACAAGTATCAACATGCTTAAATTCAAAATTAGTTCCAACTACAACTTAGTTGTAAGACCTCTCAAGTTTTAAGACCGAACTTTTGGTTATGGGCCCTAAAGTTATGTTAATCCTTTTGAGACTTAACAATTGTGCGCAATGGTCTAAATTGGAGACACGCAAAACAAGCAAGGTTGTCAATCATCTTATTTTAACATGTAAGAAATCCAAAGTACTATACCCTAAGTGAGCAAAAACAAATCAAAGCAACCTTTTGAGTATCTAGCCATATTTGTTATTACTCGGGTTTGATGAAACCTAACACCTAGATTTACATGCAAACAACAAATGCTTAAGCACAACTAATGTTTCGGTTTATAAGGTCCACTCTTTTAGATTTCTAACCAATTTCAAACCTAAACATGCATCTATACCACTGCCCTAATTATCTAACACATGAATTTACAAGTTACATATTACAAATTAGCATGCAAAATTCATTGTTCTTGTCGAAACCTAAACTTAACTCTAAGCATCGATTCAAACAAATCTTTAACATACAATTCATAAAACCAAAATCGATTCATACATAGACATATAAACCAACACCAAACATACATGAGTGTTTCATAGACAAAACTAAACATAACTAAACAAAAATTACTAAACCGAAAGAGGGGAGTGGATCACACTTTGAGACACCTTGAGAGCTTCACGTCGTGTGGATCCGGCGAAGTATGGAGGCTGGGGTGAGGCTGCACGGCAATAGGTCACGTCGGCAGTAGGTTATGGAGGTAGAAAATCCATGGTTCGGCAAAGCAGAAGCTTGGTTGAGGTGAGGTGAAGGTGGTTTTCGGTTTAGGTTTTTGTCTAGGATCTTTGAGGAATTTTGGTAGAGTTTAGGCCTTGTGTTTAAGCTTGAGATGAGATGGTTTTTCAGAATGAAAAGTGGGGGTATATATAGAGGAGAGGGGGTGCCGGCTGCCCTATTACAAAAGGAGTTCAGAAAACCTAGTTCATTAAGGTTTTGCAACCTTCCTTTCTTAGTCCAATTAGGTTTTCTATTCTGAATTTTTCTTCAAGGCTTGGGTTTCACATCTTCATGGACTTCTTGTATGGTCTTGAACTTCACTTGATGTGTCTTGGTCCATCGAAAAATACCCCAATTGCCGGCAGCTTGATGTTGTATCCAATCTGCCTCAAATCGGCAGCTTCTCCTAGTGTGACTAGGAGACTTGATTTCTTCATGTTTTTCTTCAATGCCATGGCCTAGTGTCTTCCTCTACCCTTCATAAAGCTTGGACCATCTTCACATATGCATTTGTACACCATTTGGTCCATCAAAAACAGAAAACACAAAAAGGGGGCAGTAGGTTCCTGGAATCGGCAGATTTGACCTTGTTGCAGTAATTCCGGCATATCTCCCTCCGTGGAGCTCCGATTGATGCGATTCCAAGTCTCACGTAAACTAGACACATAGGGCCATCTCCCCATAAAACAGTTCGATCAAACTCCTTTTGAGTCGTCGGGAATGATTTTTCGAAGTTGGGACACAGTCCCAGGAAAATCCTGTAAGCCCCTGGATTGGAATGTTCGGACTGCCCTTTTGCAGCCAATATTTGGGTGACTTCCCGAACTCCGATTGATCTGAAATTTTAACACATCATTCCACAACATATGAATATTAAGCACGCCAAATTTCATAGAATTCGGACAAGGATAGATCATAGTTTCATTCATCTCAAAATCACGAAAAAGACATATTTTACACTATTTTCCAGATTTCTCAAACTTAGTCATTTTTCGGATTCTTAACCATTTTTCACAAAACTCTACCAAATTGACACTAAACTATATTATGACTCTATCTTAGACAAATAAGGGTTAAACAAAGCATAAACGAGGGCATAAACATGTAATATCGTCGCACATTGTGCCCTATCAGTTTTCCACTCACACATTTGGGTTCTTTATTTCTCCCATCGATTTTGAGGTAACAATTTTTCTTTCTCTTGAATTTCAGACTTTGGATAGTTTTTTTAGGGAGATTATAGACGAACAAATATCACCTAGACGACCCCGTTTTTTCCGAATCTGGAACCTTGCTGCTTATTGATTGCGCTTCTTCTTCCATATTGATAGCAGGAGAATCCCAAATCAAAGAAGAAGACTCCTCAAAACCAACCATAGTAGCAGAGCTTCTCCTATGGCTCAAATTCACTGAATTTCTCAGTAAGTTCTTCTCATTCTCTTTTTACAATCGCTTTCATTTGTTCTCTACATAAAAGAAAAGGAAGGAAACAAAGAAATGGCATCAAAACCCTATATTAAACCTCTAAAGCATAAAGAAACGAATACGAAGTGCTGGATTATCTTCTTCTTTGCTTGAAATTTTGTTATACCCAAGCTTTTAGTTAGTTTAGGAATTTGAAGTACTTCAATAATTTCCTTGATCGTTGAATTAAGAAAATTTTATTGAGAAATTGTGGTTATTGGATATGGATTGCTTATCTGTGGTTAGGATTGGGGTGAGATTGGGTGTGTTATATAGGGAGCTACAAGACTTGTATGTCAGTACTGGTTTGGTGTTTGGCTTAAGATTTGTTAATGAAGAGCATAGTACTTAGATATGGTTTTTTTGTGAAGATTATTTATTGTGAATATAAAACAACTTTATCAAGTACCTCTAATAACTGCATGCAAAACTTCAATAGATATCATTCATATCAATAACTATTCTTGTCATGATATGATCTTGCTCTAGCTTTGATTAACATGTTTGTTAGTTACACAAATGAGATTTTTAAAATCCATTCTCATCCTCAGTTTAGTGAATATTGAATAATACAGTTGGTAGCTTATAACCTTAGAAGACTGCAGCTTAGCCCTTGATCTACTACCTACCTTGTAGATATGTGAGGCTACCATGATAGCTTACCCCTACTCTGATTGTAAAACTCGTTGTTACTTGTTAAATGTAAAACTCATATATTGCAGTCCACATACAGAGCATATAATTTTTGGATCTATTTGCTCATGTTCAGTCCATGTGTTTTTATGTTTGCTAGATGAAGAAAGAAAAAGCTTCTTGGAATGATACTTTTGTTGATGCATTTTGTGACCTATGTATTAAAGAGGTGGATAAGGGTAATCGTCCAAATACTCATTTTAGTTCGGAAGGATGAGAGAATATAATCAGTGATTTTTATAATGATACTGGTAAAAAATATACTAAAAAACAACTGCAAAACAAATGGGATTCCCTTAAAACTGATTGGAAGTTACGGAGAGATTTGATCAATAATTATACCAGTCTTGGTTCGGATTACCAGCTACAAACCATTGTTGCAGAAGATGAGTGGTGGGCTAAAAGAATTGAGGTTTGTATATTTACTTCTACATTTTTATTTGCAATTGTTCAATCAAGTTATCAATTTACATTATGTATGTTTTCCTTTACAGAAAAACAATTATTGTGCAAAGTTTAGGAAAAAGGGAATCTCACCTGAATTCGAAGCTAAGTTAGATATGATGTACTTGGATATTTCAGCAACTGGGCAGCATGCATATGTACCATCTTCTGGACCACCTCTACCTAGAAGTCCAAAACAAGGAGTCAATGAAGATTTTCTTGAGTCAAGTAGTGATTCTAATGAGGTTCAGCCGAAAGCTGACGATTCTTCTAAAAGAAAAAGATTTTCAAGTACTATTGTGAAAGGTAAAGGATCGGTCCAAAAAACCGGTAGAGTCGGAGGTGCTGCTCTTCTAACAAAGAAGATTGATCGAATGTGTGAGGCCATTGAAAGTAGGAGTACATCATCTTCTATGATCAGTAAGAGTGCAGTAGGTGCGGACATTAACATTAAAGAAGTGATGAAGGTAGTCACTTCTTTGCCCGGGACTGGGCCAGGATCTAGGTTGTCCTTTTTTGCCACTCGGTTATTTATTAATCAAGAGAAGAGAGATATGTTTTGCACCATGGAAGATCCTACAATCAAGTTGGAGTGGTTCAAGTTTGAGATGAGTGAAACATAAGACATAGGCTCAGATTGAGATTTTATTTATGTGTGTGGACATTATTTGGTTATTTTATCCTAAAAAAATATATTCATGCATTGTTGGTTAATTTATATTATGTTGGATAAGATCTTGCATTGTAGTTTGTTAGTAAAAGTTGGATGTGCATTGTTTGAATTACACTCCGGAGATTTTACTCTTTTAATTAATCTACTCGCAGTAATATAAATTTACAAATATAAATTTATATTCGCAGGTTTGGACTGAATATATATATATATATATACACACACACTACCAGATCGGAGAGAATAGCCGACGAAAAAAATTTCGTCTACTATGCCAAATTTTCGTCGGCTATTCTGTCTGCCGACGAAATTTTCGTCGGCTATAATTCGTCAGAAAAACGGCGTCGGTAATACCAATGGCCGACGAAAATAACGAAATCGTCGGCTATTCTCGAGTATGGCCGACGATTTTACAGACGAAAATTCATTTTGTCGACCAAACCTTGGCAAAATATCCGACGAAATTCGTCGGCTATTCTCAAGCATGGCCGACGATATCGTAACCTATAGCCGACGAATTTCGTCGGCTATTTGTTCTGAAATATAGCCGACGATTTCATCTATTTCGTCGGTTATTTCGTCGGAATATATTAATATTTTAATAGGCATTAATTAGTTATAGCCGACGAAATAATGTCATTTTCGTCGGCTATAACGGTTATAGCCGACGAAAATTGGTAAAAATCGTCGGCTATAGCACTTATAGCCGACGAAATAATGCCAATATCGTCGGCTATTCTTAATTTTTGGGAAAAAAAAATTAAATTAATTTCTAAATTACCATTCCAAGCAACCTGCAAATCACAAAGACAATCTATGCATTTACACCAACAAGAAACAAGTCTAAATGACTTATTATTTAATTTTTTCCAATATACATAAAATATAACCCTAATCATCACCTAAAGCACTGAACCTCGGAGCATCTGGCCCGACAGGGGGACGTGAACTGCTCGACGGTCGCCCCGCCTAGAGAAGGGTTTGGTGCCGAAAACTCACACTCCTCCGCGGTTGGGATGAATCCACACTCCTCCGCGGCTGGGTGGTGGTCCTCTCAGGCTGGCTAAGGGTTCTGTCGGACTCTGCGGAACCGGCGGAACTTCCAGAACCCCTAGATCTGGAACGACGGCCTCCGAATAACTGTCTCAATGCATCGGCCATCTGCAGCTTGAGGCATTAATACATTAATTAATATTAAATTAAATTACATTAAATAACAAATTTTAATTAATATAATAACCAATAATACTAACATATTTCAAAACATACTAACAAATTAATATTTAAATTTTAACTAATTTTAAATAATACTAACCATTAACCTAAATATAACTATTTATATACAAATATAACTATATTTCATTATTAACATATATATAAATACAAATAACCATTTATATATTAACAAAAATATATAAATGGTTATAATTAGACTACCAGTTATATATAATTAATTTAACAATTTATATATAACAATTTATATAACAATTTATATAATTAAAATTAAATATATAACAATTTATATACCTAAATTATAACAAATATATAACAATTAAATTTATTAACAAATATATAACAAATATATAACAATTTATATAATTAAAATTAAATATATAACAAATATATAACAATTTATATAATTAAAATTAAATATATAACAAATATATAACAATTTATTAGATAAAAAATTATATAATTAAAATAAAATATATAACAAATATATAACAATTTGTTAAAATTAAATTTATTAACAAATATATAAAAATTTATATAATTAAAATAAAATATATAACAATTTATAAAATTAAATTAAATTGAAAAAAAAAATTTAACTGGATCGGAGGAGGAGGCCGGAGGAGGAGGGGAAGGAGGCCGACTTGGAGGAGGATTTGAGGAAGGAGGAGGATCGGAGGAGGAGGAGGCCGGAATTGGAGGAGTGTGGCGCCGCCGATTTGAGGAGGAGGAGGAGCAGCGCGGCGGATTGGAGCAGGAGAGCGGCAGATTGGAGCAGCAGCAGGAGGAGGAGGAGGAGGAGAGGAAAAAGTCGGATAGGGTTCGAGAGTTTCTGATTTATAGCAGAAAGAATAGCCGACGATTAAAAAAGATTTCTTCGGCTATTCTTCAAAATAGCCGACGAAATCTTTAAAATCGTCGGCTATTCTTTGAATGTCGTCGGCTATGCTTTAAACATCGTCGGCTATACTTTAGGAGATCAGCAGCCGTCTGATCTCCGCCATCCAACGGCGGACAATAAAAAGGCGCGGATCGCAAGAGTTTAGCCGACGAATTCAAATATTTCGTCGGCTATGCTTTGGAAAATCAGCAGCCGTTGGATCTGAGCCATCCAACGACGGAGAATAAGCGGATCGCAAGAGTTTAGCCGACGACATATAATTTTCGTCGGCTAAACTGTTGGTCAAACCACTAAGTCAAACCTCTAAACGCTTTAAAACGGAAATTACTCTAGTTAAACGACGGTTTCTGGCCTCACCTTCAACAGATAATAGTTTCAAATCAATGAGACGCAACTAATCGTATAAAAATTTTACAAAATTGATTTAACGAACGTCAGGCTACCCATAGGAAAACTGAAGTAAAAAACAGTTAACCGCAACATTCGGCACACAGATTTTATCGGAATCTTATCATTTTTCAACCGTAGACGTATTTCATTATTTCGGTCATATCTTATTTGATGACATATTTGCATTTGAAGAGTGTACGTATAGTCACTATTTGAAACTATACATTCACTTAAACACTTAGTAAACAAGTTAAGGAACATTAGTGCATATGTTCTGATTTTGAATCTAAAAGTTTAGAAAATCTATTCCAACAGTCAGATATCACCGTTCACCTTAAATACATGTATGAAAAAAAATCCAACTACATCTGACAACATTAAAGGCTCGATCGGGACGGTCAACCGGGTGAGTCAACCCTTTAAACACTTAGAAATGGTAATTGGCCTGTCTAAATGACGTTTTTTGGCCTGACCTTCAACAGATAATACTTTCAAATCGATGAGACGCAACTAATCATATAAAAATTTTCCTCAAAATATTTACCGAACGTCAGGCTACCCATAGGAAAACGGAAGTAAAAAACAGTTAACCGCAACATTCGGCACACAGATTTTGTCGGAATCAAACGGAAGTAAAAAACAGTTAACCGCAACATTCGGCACACAGATTTTGTCGGAATCTTGTCATTTTTCAACCATAGACGTATTTCATTATTTCGGTCATATCTTATTTGACGACATATTTGCATTTGAAGAGTGTACGTATAGTCACTATTTGAAACTATAAATTCACTTAAACACTTAGTAAACAAGTCAAGGAACATTAGTGCATATGTTCTGATTTTAAATCTAAAAGTTTAGAAAATCTTTTCCAACCGTCAAATATCACCGTTCACCGTAAATACATGTATGAAAAAAAATCCAACTACATCTGATAACGTTAGAGGCTCGATCGGGACAGTCAACCGGGTGAGTCAACCCTTTAAACGCTTAGAAATGGTAATTGGCTTGTCTAAATGACGTTTTTTGGCCTGACCTTCAACAGATAATAGTTTCAAATCGATGAGACGCAACTAATCGTTTAAAAAATTTTCTCAAAATATTTACCAAACGTCAGGCTACCCATAGGATAACGGAAGTAAAAAACAGTTAACCGCAACATTCGGCACACAGATTTTATCGGAATCTTGTCATTTTTCAACCGTACACGTATTTCATTATTTCGGTCATATCTTATTTGACCACATATTTGCATTTGAAGGATGAAGCAATGGTTTGTCGATATTGATAGAAAATGGAAGCTTATAGCCGACGAAAATGTCAACTTCGTCGGCCATACTTCCAAAAATTTTCGTCGGCTAATGTTTCGGAGAAAGGCCGACGAAAATACAAATCGTCGACTGAAATATGAATATAGCCGACGATTTTTTGAAAATACCAACGAAAAAAGGTTTCGTCGGCTATGGTTAAACTATGGCCGACGATTTTTTTTTTTTACCGACGAAAAATAAAATCGTCGGCTATTCCTTAGAATTACCGACGAAAATTTTAATTCATCGGCTGTTTTTTTTTTTTCATCGGGAAAACCCTTTTTTCTGGTAGTGATATATATATGCCTTCTTGGCTAAGGACATCCACACCAATTCTTATGGTGCGGATTTGATATTTTGACTAACTTTTTGATTGAATTTTTACATCTCCGCCGTCTAATCTTTAGGTACTCATGTATAGATCATCTCTACAAATTTTCAGCCAGTTTGATAACCATTAGCATATCAAACTAGATTAAAACAAATGGACATACTGCATTTTGTCAAAACTGAATCGTTCATGTTTATTATAGGAAATCGCACTTTTGAATGCCTTAACGATTATCAAATTTGCTGAAATTTTGCAGCAATGATCTATATATGAGTACCTAAAGATTAAACAGTAGAGATGTAAAAATTCAATCGAAAAGTTAGTCAAAATATCAAATCCGCACCATAAGAATTGGTGCAGAGGTCCTTACACTGAAAACCTTAGGCAACGAAATATTTTCGTCACCTAAGGGGTTTTTTCGTCCCGTAGGTACTTAGGCTACCAAAATTTTGTCACCTAAGTTTGGTCGTCTAGAAGCGGTGATCTAAGCACTTAGGCAACGAAACATTAAATGTTTCGTGGCCTTAGTGATTACTTAGGCGACGAAATATTTTTGTCTTCTAAGTACTCTGGTGACGAAAAAAAGTTCTTAGAAGACAAAATTTTTCGTCGGCTTGAGCTTCACTCAGGCTACAAAACATTTTATTCCTCGCCTTAGTGGTTCACTAAGCAGACGAAACACAAACTTTTCATTGCCTTAGTTGTTCAGTAATTATTATTTTTTTCTTTTAATTTAACTACTTAGGCTACGAAAATATTAGTTTTCGTCGCCTAAGTCATCCACTTAAGAGACGAATATCATTATTTGCGTTGCCTTAGTGGGAAACTTAGGCTACGAAACTTTTATTCCTCGCCTAATTGGTTCATTAAGGAGACAAAAATCTTTGGTTTCGTCGCCTTAGTTGTTCAGTAATTGTTTTTTTTTTCTTTTAATTAAACTACTTAGGCTACGAAAATCTTTAGTTTCGTCACCTAAGTCATCCAGTTAGGAGACGAATATTTTTTTTTTGGTCGCGTAAGTAGTTTAACTTATAAAAAAGAAATAGAAAATTGAGACAAAATATAATTAATATATTAAAAAAATTATTCATACAAATTAAGTACGTAATATTAATAAATTTTTTCATACAAACTAAAACGCTAGGGATTAAGACATTAAGCGACCAACAATATCGTATAGGAGGGGGAGGAGCCTGCTAGCTACTTTTAGGTTGAATGAAGACTTGCAAACATGCTGATCTCTTGACCATCGTCATCTTCGGTTTGAGATGCGGTTTGTGTTGATGGAGGGGCTGAACTATCTTCCACCGGCAACGGGAGAGGGATAGGCGGTGTTGATCCACTCACAGACGCGACAGTAGTTGGCTGCGACGAACTCCCTTATGAGGCATTTGATAGGAGCACAATGTGCAACGATATTAATGTGTTATTATCCCTTATTTGTACTTTGTTAAGTCTATTTAGAGTAAGATAGGGTCATAATATAGTTTAGTGTCGTTTTGATAGAGTTTCGGAAAAATGTGCTTAATTGTCAGAAAAACGACTAAGTATAGAAATCTGAGGAAAAAGTGCAAATTATGTTGTTTTCGTGATTTTGAGGCTTGTGTTAAACTGACTTATTCTTTTCCAAATTTGATGAAATTTGGCAGGCATATATTTGGCAAGCTGAAGTTTATTGTGGCAAAAATATTTAGATTAATTGGAGTCCGGGAAGTCACCCAAAAGATCGCTGCAAGTTGGCAGTTTGAGCAAAACGATCCAGAGACTACCAAGATTTTCCTGGGACTGTGTCCTGACTTCCAGGACTTCTGTACGACGCTTCACTTGGAACCAGAGGACGTGCCTTATATGGATGGACGTGCCTTAGAATCACATCAATCGGAGCACTGAGGAGGGAGTTATGCCGGATTTATTAAAGTAAGGTCAATTCTGCCAAGAAACAGTGTTTTCCTGGTTGGGTAAGGAAAGCTTTTCTTTGGACTTTTGATGCACGTATCAGCTGTGATGGAAGAGTCTTGTTGGACATGTCCATACTTACTTAATGAGAAGATCCCATGATGAAAGTTCAGTCAAAGGAAGAGTCTAGAAGATCAAGTGTTGGCCAAGCAATTAAGTTGAGAAAAAGAAGGAAACCTAATTCATTATGGTTTCATCCTTCTTGCCGGCCTCTCCTATTATTTTCTCTATAAATAGGCACGGTTTCAGAATAGAAGATCATCATCTCACCACTATACAGTCGAACCAAACACTTGCCAAAATTTTAGATAGTAATTTACTTAGCCATAATTCCATTCAATTCACCTTTGTACTTCCGATCATTCACCATACTCTTGAAGATTCTTCTTAAGGTTTTTAAAGTGTGACTTTTACCTATGGCTTTGTATTCTTTATTTGATTGTGTAATTTACGATTTTATTAAAGGCTATGTAGAGTTTTTGGTTTTGTATGCATTACATGAATTTTGGTTCTTGGATTGATTTTCGTGTTTTTTTTTTCAACTTGTAACATGTAACGATTTTAACAACATGATTAGGGCAGTAGGTTTCTATGCTTGTATGCATTTTTCTTGATTTGTTTCTTGAATGCTTTAGATAAATTGTTGTTCGAGGGCAGCCCTTGTCAATGGTTGTTTCTTGGATTGCAGTTTTATGAGTTAGAGATTTACTTTGGTTATTTCATACGCTGGAGTGGTTCTAATGTAAGTTGTCTATAGAGTTAAGATTCAAGAACATGCATGTAAATATGATAGGTGACGCTATTACATTTTTCATGTTTTCAATTCGGCTTATGGTCTTATGTGCTCTTTGTGTTTAAATTCTACGCTGGTGTGTTTTTAAACTGATTAGCATAACTTAGGTTATACGCTGGAGTTGATTCTAAATATTTTTAAGAAGTCTTAACGATTAATGAACCGCTGGTGGTCTTTAATTAGAATTGGAATTAGGATTTGCATATGGATGTCAAACTTACTTGCTGCCTTAATTGTGTCGAAATTGCTATGTGTTATTGGTGTGTTTTTGTGCTTGATTATGTGTTTGGTTGATGATCACTCGTATATATGTTAATTTAGGTTTTATTTTCAGTTTATAGGATTTAGAATTCATCTCAAACCCCCATGATTGCCGATTTGTATATATGTCTATATGTATGTGTGTATTTGTTTTCTCTTCTATCGATCACAGATGGTAGTCCGAAGAACAACGCAGGTGAAATTCTTTCATTTGATCTATGTGTATTTCATTTCGTGATTACAGTGGTACCCTTTGGTTTCCCCGGCTAGAACGATTCCTACTTGTCTATACTACTAATGATTGCAAGGTAATTAAATTGAAGTTGTTTGACCCCGGTTACGCGACTCGTCCTGTAAAGCCGGTCAAATGCCTCTTGCCTCGTCTTCAGCTTCCCATGAGTCGGCGGCATATTTTTTCTGTCAAGAAATACAAATTTATATCACAACACAGCATATATCAACATCATACATGAACTCATAATCAGATTGTTTAGTATGTTTACAAAATTCTGCTGCGCTAATTTTGCCCTTTTTGTTACCCAACTTACATACCTCCAATTGATATGAATTTTTGATATGTTTCCCTTCTAATAGTTAACCATTTATTTGAAAGTTTTCAGCTGATTTCGTTGATAAATAGATGCTCGATGATTTTCCAAATATTGGTCTGCGTTTAGAAATGTTCACATAATTTTCAGTGAACCTCTTTGATTTCTGTTTTTTTTTCAATGCTCATTTGTTCCAATTACTTTTTGTTCCTATGTATTTGTGAAACTAGACTTCCTAATGGCCATATGAGAACTGATTTCAAGTCATTTGAATTTAATATGAATTGTTGGTGGATTTTCTAAGTTGCCTTTGCTGCTGCTAAATTCTGCGGAGTCCTATATCAAATGAACCTAATGTTCACATGAAACTAATAACCATACATGTACAGATTTGGTACTTATAATGAACTAACATGAAAGCAAATTCTGCAATGGATTGCATAAATCATTCTTCCATGATTACAGGCAAGTAATAACTTGTTATAAGGTCCAGGACAACTACATGAATAGGTATTGGAGGCAAACAAGCAGTAGCATTAGTCTATTTCCATCTACATATGTAACTGTTGGTACTAGTTTATATTTCTGTACATACCTGAGTTCATAGCATCTAAAATCCTGTTAGGACGATACTTATTACTTTAATCAGAACCACAAGCACAAAGTAAGTTGATATTACTCAGCGACTTAGTCTTTTGGATCAACTGATTTATTTCCAGCAAGTTGATAAGGTCCTGCATCTATTGGTTTTGTTCTTATTATATCATGGGATATAGATAGAGCTAAAAAATAACTCTCCCTGCAACATTAGATAAAGGCTCTCTAAACGAACTCAGCTACGAGGCTGCATGTCAATCAACTTACAGTTAGACTAAAAGTGTATAGTCATCGAGTAAAAGAGGCTGCATGCATTTGAAGTTTCTGGGAACTAGTTTCTATTATTAAAGTAGCTGTTTTGTTTGATAGAGCGAAGGAACTTGATGGCATTACTCAATGGATGATGCAAAGGGGTTTACTTAGTCTTCTGAGAGCCATGATCGGATAGACAAGCTAAAAGGGTTTACTTAGTTTTCTGAGATCAAATTATGAAACTCCACTTGATTAACATCCAGAAATTATCAAACTCCAAACTGAAGCCAATATCTTATGAAACATAACAGCAAGTCACCTATATAAACAACCAACTATATATCAAGCATATATATATATATATGGACCGGACGATATCAAGCATAGCAAAACAAAATTTGGCTTCAGAGACTTCAAATTTTGAGGAGAGGGGTTAGTCAACTGAAGAATCTTTCTTGACAAGACTACACAATCCTTAGCAATAACTAACTTAGGCATTATCACTTCTACAATCAACAGAAAAGAAGAAGAGTACAGAGAAATAAGAGAACATACCCAGTGTCGTGCGATCTGCTGAAGAGAAAAGAGACTCGGCTCAATAAAGGAGAATGAACAGACTGTGAGAGGAGAACTAACAGAGACTGAGAGAGGAGAAATAACAGAGACTGAGAGAGGAGAACGAGGGCAGCACGGCTGTCACGGGCGGCGACTGAGACGGGGGTCACGAGGCTGAGGCGGTGGCGGTGATAGAGACCGACTGCCGGGTTTTTACAGAATTAGGGCTTTGATGAGAGGAATGAACTGAAATAAAGCAATCGATCGAGATTTGGGAATTTTAGGTATCTTACTGAGGCAACGACAATTACTAGTTCGTCTCCTAAGTAAATCCTAGGCCACGAAATTGAACTCTTCGTGCACGTTTGGTACTCGGGATTATTGTGAGTCACTCTATTATCAATACTTGGCCTACCCTCACTTGAGTAGGCTTACCCAATACTAATTTGTACCATGTTTGGTGAGGTAGTACTACATAAGGAGGAGAGAGAGAGAGAAAGAGAGAAAGGTGGAGAGAGGTGGTGTTAACTTGGGGTCTCAAAAATGAGTACCCACAATAACACTACCTAAGGAGGTTGAGAGAAAAAACATGCCTTAACTAGTACCATTTATTTTAATACTCCCCACACCAAACATAACTCACACTACTTTGTACCTCTTATTTAGTGCAATACCAGCTAGTCCCTTGTACCAAACATGCACTTCGTCTCCTAAATATCTTACCTAGGCGACGAAATATATAATTCGTGGTTTAAGTATTTTTACTTAGCCGACGAAATTAAATTATTCGTCCTCTAAAATAATTTTAAATTTTAATCAAACATATTGGCAGAAAATTAAGCCGCTAAAACATAATTTACATATATATATACATATATATATATATTAATTAATAAAAAACAAAAAAAAACACTTGTTGTATATTAGAAGTACATGACAAACAAATTTATTGAATTTAAATATATAATTTAAATCATCGATCATGGTTCTCATCGTCTGTATTATTTGCATCTTCAATTTTTTCAGTAATGTCATCATTGGAATCCTCATCATCGTTTGATTCCTCATCATCCTCGTCATTAATAAAGTCTTTATTGACTCTGTTTTGAGATGTATGTGCATTTGGGACTGCAATGAATTGATCAGAAGTGACGAAGTGTAAGCGGTTGTTGTCGCGAATAGCCTCTATATTAGGGATTTGAGAAGCCGAATACTCTTGATATGGTTCATCAGTGTCGTCGTCATCTTCATCATCATGTTCTTCACCCCTTTCAATTGTAGACACGCTCTATATATTCTTATGTGACATCGGGTTAACCACTTTCAAAAATCCACCAGCCTTAGAATCATCAAAATAAAACACTTGTTTTGCCATGCTGGTAAGAATGAACGGCTCATTTTTATACCAGCTTGTGTCTGTATTCATTGATAACATGTCGTAATCCATCTTTGTACTCCTACGAACACTTGGATCAGTATTGAACCATCTACACCTGAGCAACACAACGCTCATATTTCCATATACTAGTTCGACAATGGCGAGTAGCACTCCCTACTAGGTTAAGTCGTTACCATCTACCATGACCCCGCAATTTTGCGTTCTATGGTTTACATCTCGTTGAAGTGTCACAAACTTGACGCCATTGACAAAACACATCGCTCGCACACTGTGGGAAATCGGCGTTTTAGCCAAATTGTGCAATTCTGGTGAGTATTTGCATTCTTATGTTTTCGGAGATTTTCCACCTGCCATGCATCTTGTGATAAATTATTTAAATTGAACTGACCAGAATATATACTAATATTGAAATGGAGCTATTCTAACAAAATAAATGTTATGACGTATCCATTTGCGAAAGTAATCAGGAAAAACACTTTTGTGCGTCTCGTTCGGCCTTAGGTCTCTACGATTTTTTTCGATGAGCTTCAAATGCTCACGCATGAAATGGAAAAATTTTGTGGGAGGAAAAACTTATATAGTCAGGGACTACTTAAGCGACAAAACATTTCGTCCTCTAAATAAAAATTCGACGCCTAAGACAAGTTAGGCGACGAAGAAAATTTTCGTCTCCCAAGAAACCACTTAGATGACGAAACACTGTTTCCTAGCATAAGTGGTTCACTTAGGAGACGAAAATTTGAAGTTTCATTACCTAAGTAAACCACTTAGGCTAGGAAACAGTGTTTTGTCGTCTAAGAAAATATACAGACGACGACAAATTTTTTCGTCGTCAGGGTTCTTCTCTAAGATGACGAATTCTAAGTTTCGTAGCCTAAGTATAAACTTAGCCAACGAAAGTTGCTTCTTAGAGGATGAAATTTTTTTCGTCGCCTAGTACTTCTTAGACAACGGATTTTTTAACTTTTCGTAGCCTAAGGTTTTTTTTTTCTTGTTGTGTTAGCTGAGAAAGTTCCTATATAAATATATATACATATATATATATATATATATATATATGAACAGTTCTGGAGTAGATGACGTGGAGGAGGAGATATACTTCCGATTTACGCAACTTAATGACTTGCTTATTCAACACTATTATGAGAATTATGTGCATAGAAGTCCTTGCATGATATCATCTCCAAAATAAGGTGTTACAATGCTTTTAGAATAGACAAGGATGTATTTTATCTTTGATGTAGTGATTTGGAGGTCAAATATAGAATGTTAGGTTCAAATAGAACAAGTCACGTGGGAGTAGTAGGATTACTAGGACAAGGGTGTGGGAATAGGTCTGCACAAGAACGGTTTTAACATTCTCGGAAAAGCATTTTTAGATATTTTGGAGAAGCGTTAGATATGTTGGTTGCATTTAGTGATGAAATTATCAAGCCCTTAGATTCTGAATTTAATGGGGTTGCACTAGAGATAGAAAGGGACAAAAGATATATGCCGCATTTTAAGGTACTTAGTTTGTTACTTAATTAGAAGATTATAAATTACTTTAATTATTTAATCTATTAATAAATAATTTAATTAATAAGAAATATTATGTGCTAGATTCGGGGTACCCACAAATGAATGGATTTATGGGACCTTATAGAGGACCAAAACAACATTTTCAACAATACCGTAGGCAAGAGCCAACAAATGAGAAAGATGTATTTAACCAAGCACAATCTTCTCTTAGAGGCGTCATAGAATGCACATTTGGAGTTTGGAAAAAGAAATGGAAGATTTTAAGGAATATACAAGGTTATTCATTTCCAAAGCAAGCTAGTGAAAATCGTGATTGCAACTATGAGACTTCATAATTATATACGGAGGTATGGAAATCGGGATAGACATTTTGTCCGTATTGGAGAAAGACACGATGACATGGCACGTGACATAGAGATGAATGATGATGCACAAAAAGAACATCATGCTCATAGTGGTGTAAAAGAAATTGAAAGAATAAGAAATAACATCACTCAAAGCTTGATGAGTTCTCGTAATGCTGGTTAATGTTTAATGGTGTTAATGTATTATTTTGTAGTCATTTGATAATAATGAAACTCAATGGTTATTTGCAAAACATAATTTAAAATTATGATTTCACCATAATGATTAGTAATTAATTATATTTAGAAATAATTTCATATAAGCATAATAAAGATTCAATTAGCCATAAAATTAGAATTAATAGCTATTACTATCCAATTAAATTTAAAATTTCTTTCATGTCTAAATTGGTCATTTAGAAACAAAAAACACAAGCCAACTTTCAGTTTACCAAACACTTTGCCAATGTCTTTTCCACTAACAGCACTTAAAAACGCCAGTTTACCAAACACTCAGCCAATTTGCTTTTCAACAACTTATTTTAAAAAATATGCAGAAGCCATTTTTTCTGTAAAGCCCACACTACTAGAAAAAAGGGTTTTTCTGACGAAAAAAAAAAAGGGCCAACGAATTAAAATTTTCGTCGGTAATTCTAAGGAATAGCCGACGATTTTATTTTTCATCGGTGAAAAAAATAAATCGTCGGCCATAGTTTAACCATAGCCGACGAAACTGTTTTTTCGTTGGTATTTTCAAAAAATCGTCGGCTATATTCATATTTCAGTCGACGATTTGTATTTTCGTCGTCCTTTCTCCGAAACATTAGCCGACGAAAATATTTGGAAGTATGGCCGACGAAGTTGATATTTTCGTCGGCTATAAGTCTATATATTTTCAGATCTGGGCAGCAGCTGCTCATTTCAAAAAAAAGGGGAAAAACGGGAGAAAGAGTGAAAAATCTGTGGGTATTGTTGAAATCCGTCCTCTCTTACATTGTGGAGCTATATGTAGGTACGTATATGTGTATATATGTTGATTTTGAGTTTTAGTTGAGTTGATTGTGAGTTTTAGTGATTTTGATTTAGTAAGTGATTTTTTGTTTTGTTGTTAATTTAGTGTTAGAATGTATGTATATATGTTGATTTTGAGTTTTAGTTGAGTTGATTTTGAGTTTTAGTGATTTTGATTTATTAAGTGATTTTTTGTTTAATTTGTTGTTGTTTTAGTGTTAGAATGTATGTATATATGTTGATTTTGAGTTTTAGTTGAGTTGATTTTGAGTTTTAGTTTAATTATGTGTTTTATTTTGATGTTATTTTAATTAGTGTTAATATATATATATATATGTTAATTAATAGTTGTTGATAGTGTAATTAACTTAAATAATGGTTGATATATAGTGTAACTTAAATAATAGTTGTTAATGGTATATATATATGAGTTGATGTTAATAATAATATATATTGTAATGTAATTAATTATTAAAGGTTTATATATATATATATGTATGTGTTAATTAATTTCTTATTAATTAAAGTTATACATATATATTATTATCAGGCTATATATGGATCTGGATAAGAGTTGGATTTCGCTTCTAAGGCATGACCGACTATACACTACAGGAGTTGTGAATTTTTTGCAGTTCGTCGAGGAAAATGCAAACGGGAATGAATACCATTATTGCCCGTGCAATAAATGTAAGTGTCGCAGTGATATGTTACTACCAGAAAAAAGGCTTTTCCCGACGAAATAAAAAAAAACGGCCGACGAATTTTTTTTTCGTCGCTAAAAAAAAAATTCGTCGGCTATTCCCTTAGAATGGCCGACGAATTTTTTTTTCGTTGGTAAAAAAAAAAATCGTCGGCTATATTCATATTTTAGTCGACGATTTGAACTTTCGTCGGCCTTTCTCTGAAACTTTAGCCGACGAAAATTTTTGGAAGTATGGCCGACGAGTACTAGGTTTGATTTCGTCGGCTATGATTAAAAAAAAAATAAAAATAAAAAGAACAGCTTCCATTTTCTATCACTATCGACAAACCATTGCTTCGTCTTTCAAATGCAAATGTGTCGCGAAATAAGATATGACCGAAATAATGAAATACGTCTACGGTTGAAAAATGACAAGATTCCGACAAAATCTGTGTGCCGAATGTTGCGGTTAACTGTTTTTTACTTCCGTTTTCCTATGGATAGCCTGACGGTCGGTAAATATTTTGAGGAAAATTTTTATACGATTAATTGCGTCTCATCGATTTGAAACTATTATCTGTTGAAGGTCAGGCCAAAAAACGTCATTTAGACAGGCCAATTACCATTTCCTAAGCGTTTAAAGGGTTGACTCACCCGGTTGACCGTCCCGATCGAGCCTTTAACGTTGTCAGATGTAGTTGGATTTTTTTTTCATACATGTATTTAATCTTAACGGTGATATCTGACGGTTGGAATAGATTTTCCAAACTTTTAGATTCAAAATCGGAACATATGCACTAATGTTCCTTAACTTGTTTACTAAGTGTTTAAATGAATGTATAGTTTCAAATAGTTACTATACGTACACTCTTCAAATGCAAATATGTCGTCAAATAAGATATGACCGAAATAATGAAATACGTCTACGGTTGAAAAATGACAAGATTCTGATAAAATTCGTGTGTTGAAATAATGAAATAAGTCAAAACCCGGTTTACTGTAGATTTGGCGTCCGGCGTCAGAATGACGATTGTGATACCATTCCGGAATGGGAACGACGCCAGGAATCAAACTTGTTGCTTTGCCACGACGTGTGGGCTTTTTCGGGCTTTTGAGTTCGTTTAGGGCCTCAAAACGGCAGTTTAGTATGTTTTCATAGAATAGCCGACGAAACATTGTAATTCGTCGGCTATTCTCTAAGTTTAGCCGACGAAAAGTATATGTCGTCGGCTAAACTCCTTCGATCCGCTTATTGTTGGATGGCTCAGATCCAATGGCTGCTGATTTTCCAAAGCATAGCCGACGAAATATTTGAATTCATCGGCTAAACTCTTGCGATCCGCGCCTTTTTATTGTCCGCCGTTCGATGGCTCAGATCCAACGGCTGTTGATTTTCCAAAGTATAGCCGACGAAATATAATAATTTCGTCGGCTATTCTCCTTCTAAATCTTTTAAATCGCTTCCTCCCGCCTTTTTTCTCTCCTCCCCCCCCCCCCCTCCTCCTCCTCCTCCTCCTCCTCCTTCCCCTCCTCCTCCTCCTCCTCCGGCCTCCTCCTCCTCCTCCTTCCCCTCCTCCTCCTCCTCCTCCTCCTCCGATACGGTATTTTTTTTGCCCAAAATGCAGTTATAGCCGACGAAATTGACATTATTTCGTCGGCTATAACTTTAAAATATTAATATATTCCGACGAAATAGCCGACGAAATAGCTCAAATCGTCGGCTATACTTCAGAACAAATAGCCGACGAATTCAAATTTCGTCGGCTATAACTTTAAAATATTAATATATTTGACCAAGCTTTGGTCGACGAAATCATTTTCGTCGGCCATAATTCGTCGGCCAAGGTTGGAATGGCCAACGAATTGGTTTTTTTCGTCGGCCATTGGTATTACCGACGGGGTTTTACCGACAAATTATAGCCGACGAAATTTTCGTCGGTAGAAGGAATAGCCGACGAAAATTTGGAATAGCCGACGAAAAAAATTTCGTCGGCTATTCTGTCAAAGCTGGTAGTGTGTGTCGATTTCCGATTAGGACAGTATGAGAGCACCTAAAGAGTAATGACTTTTGGCCGAAGTACAAACGTTGGATATATCACGGTGAGCCATCATTAGATGGATCGCATGATCATGGGCAGTTTTTTTAGGCGGGCAGTAGTAGTACATCCAACGATCCAACAATGGCATTCGTCAACGACGTGTTTCCTTTTGAAAGCGGTGTACGTGGGGAACAATATATGCATGACCCGGTGCAGCCATTCCCACAAGTTGTCAACACTGCTGCCTTTGACAAGTACAACAAACTGATTGCATTGCAACAGACCCCTGTGTCTTCAAGTTCTGAGAAGACAGTTCTTCAAAGTGTGATGTAGGTAATGAGGATTAAAGTCGAGACAAAATCGACTATCAGGCAAGTGGATGAATATCTACAGTACACTTCTTCGTTGTTGGAGGAGGGTCATCGTAATCCTACCAATCACCGTAAGGTCCGAAGTATCCTCAAAGATCTAGGGCTTTCCTACATTAAGATCCATGCATGCGCATTTGACTGCGTTCTCTTCTGGGGTAAAGATGCAGAAGAGAATGACCTTGCTAGCCTTGACGCATGTCTGATATGTCAGTCTGACCGATATAAGTTGACGGGAGCAGGCAATAGGAAGCCTGTGAAAGTGCTTCGGTATTTTCCGTTGAGAGATAGGCTTGAGCGGTTGTACATGTCAGAAACCACCGCAAAAGCTATGAGATGGCACGGTGAGCGGGACGCGGGAGACGCAGATATCATGACACACATCTCTGACGGAGCGGCTTGGAAGCATATAAACAATGAGTTTCCTCATTTTGCGTCAGATGTCAGAAACGTCAGGCCCGGGCTCTCAACCGACGGGTTCAACCCTGTTTCTGCCTAAACCCGGGGGCCTGGTAGATACAGATGAATCCAACTTGATCTCCTACAATCCTGCTTACTAAGGGGAATACCGGGCGGGCCGGTCTTCTCCTCTCCGATGCCTAAGTTAGTATAGTTGGGATATATATAACTTGAGCACGTATGTAAGCGGGGAGAGAGATAAGTTACCTATTAAAGAGGGTAGTTGGGGCCCTTATATAGGTGGTTGGGGGTGAGGGCTGGCCTCACCCTTCGATGTGGGACTGGTTCCCTTCTGTTTGTACATTCTGGTGCCCTCTTTGGCTGGCAGGCGCCCCCGGTCCCAGGGTCCCTGGTGGCAGGATAAAGTGCTGGACCCCGAGGCCGGGTGCTGGTGAGCCGGTCCCGGGCCTTGGGCCGGGCCCTGGTGCACTTGCTGCGGGTCTGTGGGCCTGTTGTAGCCTGTCTGCGGCTACTGTCAACAAGTCCCCCAAGTTCCCGGTCAAGTGCAATCTTGAATGGGGACTTAAATCTGTCTTGCTCTTGTCCCGCAGACCCGCAGGGTTACCAACCTAACGGTGCCCAGTCCCCCAAGTCCGCGTTGAAGATTGGGCGTAACCGAGGTGAGTACCTGTTACTGATGGTAAGTAATAGTTTATAAGTACGTTTGTAATATAAGTAGTACTGTGCTTAAGTGTTGTGGTGCTATGAGCATGGAGTGGGGTTCACGGGACCTCGACCGGGCGTCTTGCCATATCGAGACGAGTCCTGGATGAACTTGCAGACTGGACCTCGACCGGGCGTTCTGCCATATCGGTGCGTGGCGGAGTTCACGGGACCTCGACCGGGCGTCCTGCCATATCGAGACGAGTCCCGGATGAACTTGCAGACTGGACCTCGACCGAGCGTTCTGCCATATCGGTGCGAGGCAGAGTTCACGGGACCTCGACCGGGTGTTCTGCCATATTGAGACGAGTCCCGGATGAACTTGCAGACTGGACCTCGACCGGGCGTTTTGCCATATCGGTGCGAGGCGGAGTTCACGGGACCTCGACCGGGCGTCCTGCCATATCGAGACGAGTCCTGGATGAACTTGCAGACTGGACCTCGACCGGGCGTTCTGCCATATCGGTGCGAGGCAGAGTTCACGGGACCTCGACCGGGCGTGCTGCCATATCGAGACGAGTCCCGGATGAACTTGCAGACTGGACCTCGACCGGGCGTTCTGCCATATCGGTGCGAGGCGGAGTTCACGGGACCTCGACCGGGCGTCCTGCCATATCGAGACGAGTCCCGGATGAACTTGCAGACTGGACCTCGACCGGGCGTTCTGCCATATCGGTGCGAGGCGGAGTTCACGGGACCTCGACCGGGCGTCCTGCCATATCGAGACGAGTCCCGGATGAACTTGCAGACTAGACCTCGACTGGGCGTCCTGCCATATCGAGACGAGGCCCGAAGATGCTAGCCTGCGGGAGGGCCTGTTGGTGCGTGGACTAAGCCAACAGGTACCCCGGAGAGTGTTACGGCCGTACCGAGGCATCGGTTAACAATTGCTAGTTCTTCTCAGCTTTTGTTGGTTAAGCGTTGAGGTAATGTGCAAGTTTGTTAGCCTGCGGGGAGACTTGTTCTGTGTTAGAGAAACAATCTGCCTGGTGGAGTGGCGTTGAGATAACGAGTCTCGCCATGTATCCCCAAATGTATCACAGTTCAGTGTGATGCAGGGTTTTTATCCTGCTGGACAAGAGTACATGGGTTAGATGTAAGCTCGCCCGGGTTTATAAAGCCCATGCGTTTAGAAGCCTCGAGTTGTTGTTGGCTCGTTCCTGCCCGTAGGCGAAGGAAGGTGACAGCCGGTAGAATGCTTTGGAGTGGGTTAAATGTCACACGGCCAGTGGAATGCCATAGTGCTGGGCGGATCTCGACCGGGCGACATGCCATATCGAGACGAGTCCCCCAGTGATATGCAACGAAGATGGTGCTAGAAGGAGGGCTCATACCCGGATAGATACTCTCGAAGCGGTTCGATAATCACAACCGGTGAGAGGTCTTCAAGATATACAATGAAGAAGCCATGCAGCCGGTTGAATGATCGTAACCGCGAACTGCCATGGTGCCGGATTAATTCGGAGTTGACTTTCTGGGGAAGTGAGGGGAGTAGACGCCTCGTTGTTCGCTCCTATCTCCCTAATTGCCGCTTGTAAGTGGGACAGGTGGCGGACATGCGATGAAGGGGAGAGCCCATCAGTCCCATCAGTTATGATGGATGGGATCCCTTATCCATGCTGGGACACGTGTCGGCAGGGAGCGGTCTAAGATGGAGGGAATCCACGGCTGGGGTTGCCTTACTTTTCTTGTTGCCCTATTTATTGTCCCCTCTGCTCTCCTCCTACCGCACTTTGCCTAAACCCTTTGCCCTCTGCTCTCCTCCTCCACCTTGCTGCAGATCTGAATTATTTTTGTGTTTAGGGTTATGGCGTCTGGGAGATCTGCGTATTATGGCAGCGTAAGCCGCGGGCCCAGAAGGCATGAGCCGCTGGATGGTGATAGGGTGATTTTCTATGACGAGCCAATCAGAAGCATGGATGAAAGAGAGATTAGGGAGTTTCGGGCGAAGTGGGACATCGATTCTTCTGTTAAACTTCGAGGCCTGCGTCCCAGGGAACTGGCCTGTAACCCGGAACCGGGCTGGGTTGCTGTTTTCGACGATCAGTTCCGACACGGACTATCACTGCCGCTGACGGGATTTGTTCAGTACATGCTGAGCTCACTAAAGCTTTCCCCAGCCCAGCTTCCGAGCAACCAGTGGAGGCAGTTGCTTGGGCTTGGGTGCCTGTTCAGTCTGAGCTATATGGACTGGCCCACGGTTAATGAATTTCGGGCGCTGTACAAGATCTCCTATTGCAGAAAGGCCCAGTGCAGCGGTTGTGTGAACTTTACCGCGCGGGAATATGGTCCTGCCATCACGCATCTGCCGTCGTCGGTTTCAGATGTCTGGAGGAGGTCGGTGGTGCTGGCCGGTGGGAAGTGGCAGCGTACTTGGAGGGGCTATCAGGTGCCCGGGGCTTATCAATCGATCGGGGACCAGTCGTTCCGGCTGGAGGACTTGGAGAAGCAACGGTTATACCGGTTGTTTGCTTGCTGGGACCATCTGAGCCGGAGCTCCTATAATTTCATCCGATGGAACGTGCTGGAGATATGCGAGATGGGGAGAAAACCTGGTAAGGTGTCTTGCACTTCGCTTTTGCATGGTTGCTTGTATTCTGACCGCTCGACTTATCGGTTTGCAGCTAACGCCCCCCGGCTCGCGCTTAAAATTGAGGAGACTATCGAACCGGATGAAGAGCTTGTAGCCTCGAGATTGATGGAGACGGGGGAGGCGGCCGCGAAGACCGTTATTGATACGGCTACCCAGAAACACAGGGAGCATGACAGGCCGATGTCGCTCGTGTTTCCGAACCCTCACTATGGAAGGCGACCGGGCAGTGAGAATAACTCCCCGCTCTTTATTCGGGGAGGGCGGTCTGTGGGACTTTCGGGTCCAGAACCTGTGGCGCGACCGATGGCGGTACGGACCTCGCGGGAGAGGGAAACGGCAGAAATGTTCGGGCACCGCCGAAGCAGCCATGGTGAAGCTCCGGCAAAGAGGGCAAGGGCGCTTAACGCCGGGACGTCGAGTTCGGCTGGGCCGATCGAGCGGGCGGTAGCTCCGGTCGTGGAGGTGGGTGGTCGACGGATTCAGGTGCCGGAAGCCAGTCGCAGTTCCGGTGGTGGTATTGGTAGGTTCGTGGTCGCTACCATCGAAACCTTGGGACTTGACCGGGAGGACCCTAGGACTGGACAATCGGGCGAGAGCAGGACGAAGCCCGTGGAACTAGCTATTCGGGTAAGTGTTTTTATGCTTCCTTTTCTCCTGGAGTGACACGAGCTAATGTTCCTTTGTTTACCTTTGGTAGCTGGTTCATAGCCTTTATGTCGCGGAGCCCAGAGGGGAGGCTGCTGCGGTTTTGGAGAGGCGGGTGGAGGAGCTGAGCGTGCGGGTGGACGTGGCGGAAGCCAAGCTTGCGGAGGAAAGAGAGGAGGTTGGTCGGTTGAGCACCAAGCTCGTGCGGGAGAAAGAACTAACCGGTCGGTTGCACCATGAACTCTCGCAGGAGAAGGAAGAGGCCGATCGGCAGGCTGCTGCTCGGGAAGGGAGGGTCGCGGAGCTGGAGACGAGGGTTTTGGAGCTGCAGACCCAGGCTGTTGCCCGGGAAGGGAGAATTGCGGAGCTAGAGGCGAAGGTTTTGGAGCTCCAGAGCCAGGTTACAGTAGTCGCCCAAGGAAGGGAGAAGCTCACGGAATCCCAGCTTGCTGAAGTGGCCGATAAGGCTGTTGACGACTTCCGGGAGTCAGTGGAGCTTGAGGAGATGTTGGATGAGGCCCGGGCGAAGGGCATAAGTGATGCCTATCTGGAGTGGAGGGAGAAAGGATGGCTTGATGCCGAGCGGATGGAGGCTGACATAGCCCTGATCGAGATGGTGGAGCAAGAGCAAGCTCTAAAAAGTGGCGGGCCAGGGATTGGGTGCTCCGGGGGCGCTAACTAGCTGTTTACCTTGCACATCTTGTAACTGCTGTAGTTTATTCTTTAATGTCGTAACTGCCTATTGCAATATTGATGCTAAATACATTGTTGTCCCTCTGTGATCGCTTTTACTTAGGGTAGAACCGTAGGTGCTGGATATTCCACGGCCGGGTGGAATAGGTGCCCTCGGTGTCTATAATGTGGAATGTTGCCGGTCCCACGGCCGTGGTGATCTGGTAGGGCCCTTCCCACGTTGGCTCTAGGGCCAATGGTTTTTTTTGGACCTTCTTCATGACCCAGTCATAAGTGAAGGGAGGGCCAACGGTTCCTTTGTTTACCTTTGGCAGCTGGTTCATAGCCTTTATGCCGCGGAGCCCAGAGGGGAGGCTGTTGCGGTTTTGGAGAGGCGGGTGGAGGAGCTGAGCGTGCGGGTGGATGTGGCGGAAGCCAAGCTTGCGGAGGAAAGAGAGGAGGTTGGTCGGTTGAGCACGGAGCTCGTGCGGGAGAAAGAACTAACCGGTCGGTTGCACCATGAACTCTCGCAGGAGAAGGAAGAGGCCGATCAGCAGGCTGCTGCTCGGGAAGGGAGGGTCGCGGAGCTGGATATGAGGGTTTTGGAGCGGCAGACCCAGGCTGTTGCCCGGGAAGGGAGAATTGCGGAGCTGGAGGCGAAGGTTTTGGAGCTCCAGAGCCAGGTTACAGTAGTCGCCCAAGGAAGGGAGAAGCTCACAGAATCCCAGCTTGCTGAAGTGGCCGATAAGGCTGTCGACGACTTCCGGGAGTCGGTGGAGCTTGAGGAGATGCTGGATGAGGCCCGGGCAAAGGGCATTAGTGATGCCTATCTGGAGTGGAGGGAGAAAGGATGGCTTGATGCCGAGCAGATGGAGGCTAACATAGCCCTAACCGAGATGATGGAGCAAGACCAAGCTCTAAAAAGTGGCGGGCCAGGGATTGGGTGCTCCAGGGGCGCTAGCTAGCTGTTTACCTTGTACATGCACATCTTGTAACTGCTGTAGTTTATTCTTTAATGCCGTAACTGCGTATTGCAATATTGATGCTAAATACACTGTTGTCCCTCTGTGACCGCTATTACTTAGGGTAGAACCGTAGGTGCTGGATATTCCACGGCCGAGTGGAATAGATGCCCTCGGTGTCTATAATGTGGAATGTTGCCGGTCCCACGGCCGCGGTGATCTGGTAGGGCCCTTCCCACGTTGGTTCTAGGGCCAACGGTTTTTTCTGGACCTTCTTCATGACACAGTCCCCGACTTGTAGCTTTCTCTCCCGGACCCTTCTGTCATAGTACCGGGCGATCCGCTGCTTGTAGGTTTGGTTGCTCATATGCGCCTGGTCGCGGCGCTCCTCAATGAGGTCCAGGTTGAGCAGTAGCCCCTCGGCGTTTGTTTTGGCATCGTAATTCTCGACCCTGCCGCTGGGTATACCAGTCTCTACAGGGAGTACCGCCTCGCTCCCGAATGCCATGCAGAACGGGGTCTCTCCTGTTGCCTCTGCTGTTGTTGTCCGGATGGCCCATAGCACCGCGGGGAGTTCTTCGGCCCAACATCCCTTCTTGGCATCCAGCTTCTTTTTTAGAAGGGTCTTAATAATCTTGTTGACCGCTTCTACCTGGCCGTTGGTCTGTGGGTGTGCCACTGAGGCGAATAACATCCGGGTCCCCATCGAGGCTGTGTACTGGATAAGATCAGCATTATTGAATTGTGTCCCTTTATCCGTGACAATAGTCTGCGGTACCCCGAACCTGCAGTAGATGTTCTTCAATAGGAACTTTTTAACCCGCTCCTCAGTGATCTTTATCATAGGTTCTGCCTCGACCCACTTAGTCTGATAGTCCACTGCCACGATGGCATACTTGTATTGTCCCACAACTGTTGGGAAAGGGCCAATGATGTCTAATCCCCACTGTGCGAACGGCCATGGTGCCAACAGGATTGATAATGCGATTGCCGGGGCATGATGTACAGAGGCGTACATGTGGCACTTGTGGCAGCCGCCTGATATTTTTCTTGATACTGCCGCCATGTCTGCCCAGAAATACCCCGCTCGGAGCGATTTGTGGGATAATGACCTTGCGCCAGAGTGATTACCGCATACCCCTTCGTGGATCTCTCGCATGATAGCCTCTCCTGCCTCTTTTGTCACACACCTCAGCTGGGGAAAGCTGTGCCCTCTTCGGTACAACTGGCCATTGAGGAGACCGTACCGGGCGCACCGGAGGTGTAGCCTCCTGGCCTCTACCGCATCCTGGGGGCTGGTTTTGTCAGTCAAATACTTGACTATTGGATCCATCCAGCTTGGTGGCGCTTCTTCCACCGCAAATATCTCGGAGATGGTTTTATTTATACTTGGCTTCTGGAGAGTTTCAATTTTTGCTCTCCGGTACTCTGGGGGGTAGTTTCCGGTTGCCAGCCTTGCGAGGGCGTCTGCATGCCTATTTGCCTCTCGGGGAATGTGCTGGATCGTGGCTCCCTGGAACGGCTCAATCAGGGTTTTGGCCAAAGCCTGGTAGGAGGAAAGCTGGGGATCCTTGACCTCAAACACCCCTTTCATCTGGTTCACCACTAAGCTAGAGTCGCTGTATATCTCCATGGACGAGATTCCCAACTCCTTGGCCAGTTGCAAACCGGCTATGAGGGCCTCATACTCGGCAGCGTTATTGGGGGTGCTAAAAAGGAACCGTAAGGCATACTCGTACGACTGGCCATCAGGCGAGGTTATCATGACACCGGCTCCGCTCCGCTTGGTCGTTACGGAGCCGTCCACGTAAAGCTTCCAGCCGGTGGGGAGGCCTGGTTCGATCTTTATGGTTCGTACTGCCTCGGTGTCCTCGTACCGGTCGGGGTGCGCTTCTACCGCCATTGGGGTGAGCTCACATATGAAGTCCGCAGCTGCCTGTCCCTTGATGGCCGTTCGCGGGGCACAAGTGATGTCGAACTCTCCCAATTCGACTGCCCACCGCTGGTGGGAGCCGAAACTCACACTAATTTAAAACCCTGTAAAATGTCATCGTTAGTATGGATAAATAGGGTTCGATCAATCCGGGGAACTTGAAGGGTAATTGAAAACGAAAGTGTTAACAGAAACATAACAATGGGGGTTCAGATTTAGGATTAAATACTTACTGAAAATTATCAAAATAAAAACCTAAATTAAATATATACAAGTGATCAACAATTCCACACAAAGCATAGCACAAAGAACTCAAAATCATGCATGACACGAATCAAAGAACAAATAGGCAGCAAGCATACAATCGGCAATTTCTATGATTTAACCTAATTCCAATTTTAATTAGAGCCCTCAGCGGTCCATCTAATCGTTAAGACTTCACAAGTAATTAGAGTTAACTCAGCGTATCACCCTAATCATAATGCTAATCGGTTTAAAAACACTCAGCGTAGAAGTTAAACACGAAGAACATATAAGCACAAAAGCCAAATTGGAAACACATAAACAAGCAAGTCGTCACACATCTTGTTTAAACATGCAAATTTTCAGAATTATGGTAACCCTCTTAAGTGATTTAGACACAACAACTCAGCGTATGATGCAATCTAAATTACTTTGGCAAGTGAAATCAAGACCCTTGGAACTGCCATGACAAGGGCAGCCCGCACGTACAAGACTTTTATGCATAGAATTCATGAAAATTAATCAAGCAAATCAAAGAAACATAACCGAAATATACCACAGCCCTATTCAAAGAATTCGGAAATCATACATAAAATTGTTCATACAAACATCATAACTTCAATAGAAACCGAAATTAAAACATTCATATAAAACCAAAATTAAACCAAGTATTATTACAACAAAGATTGTAACAAGGCAGAAAATAATACAAGCCATAGGGATGAATCACTACTTGAAAAACCTTGGAAGATTCGGCAAGAAGTGGTGGAGTGCACGGATGAAGGTAGGTGAGGGTTCTTGCGATTTTGTGGTGGGAGGATGGATGTGTTTCGGCTTGAGGATTTTCTTCCTTCACTTGAGAGAACTTTGGCAGAACTTTGGCTAGTATTTTCGTGTAGAATGTGATGATCTTGAAGAGAGGCAGCCGGCCAAGTTATATGGGGAACAAAGAGAAACCCTAGCCATTAAGGAATGGTGCAAAACCGGCAAGTAGTAAGAGTTCTTTCCTTTTCTTGTTTTGGCTGAATTCTTTTCCTTTTTGCACAAAGGTTTCTTACCAATTTGATGTAAGAATAATGTCCCTTTCCTTGTATGATTCAGCAATTAAACCTTTCCTTTTGTAGCTAGGACAAACCGGCCAAACCTTCCTTCTTCTTTTCTTCTTTTCTGAAATCGGCAGACTGACCTTTCGGCAATGATTCTAGCATAACTTTTTACTCAGGAAAGCTTTTGATGCGATTCCAAATCCTGAAGAAACTAGACTCAAAGGCCTTCCTCGCCATAAAAGGGTTTCCCCAAATTCGTTGTGGTTCGTCCGGCAGAAATTCCGGAAGTTGGCAGACAGGAATCTGCCCGAATTTGAACAGGGTTCTTTATGTTTCTTCTCTTCTTTCCTATTTGCATCCGAGCTTTCCTTGCCTTTTTAGGTCTTCTTTTCCTCTTGCTTCAAGATTTCAATTGTGGAATTATTTTCTGAAAAGTCAAGAAAATAAATATGGTAAGTTTCGGCAAGAATAATCTTCCCTATTCAAAATAGGTTTCCTTGTTCAATCCGATTTCCTAATTCATTTTAGTTTCCTAGACAAGCTAGGTTTCCTAATCCGAATAGGTTTCCTAATCAAATGAAGTTTCCTAATTTCAATCTTCGTCGTTTTTAGAAACGACAAAGCATTTTTACTTTCCTGGTTCAATTAGGATTCCTAGTTTGACTAGGAATTGCCGAAACTTTTCTAATTCAATATCATTGCGCACAATTTCATATTATTTCTGCCAAAGACTCAAGACTCACTCAAATGACTCGATCTTACACAAATAAGGGTTAAGAAAAGCATAAATGGAGGTAAAAACATATTAAGAACGTCGCATAAAATGCTCCTATCAACCGCACGAGCCTACCGCTGGTGTCTGGTTTTTGCAGGATCTACCGCAGAGGGTGATTGGTATATAAGGTGATGGAATGAGCCTGGAAATAGTGCCGGAGCTTCCTGGCACTAACAATTAAGGCCAGGGCCAATCTCTCTATGTCGGGGTACCGGCCCTCGGCTCCAGTAAGTCCCTTTCCCGCATAGTATACCAGAAGTTCGAGCGTGTCTTCCTTCCTGATGAGAGCCGCGGAGACGGCCGTTGCGGATGCAGCTATGTAGAGGTATAACATTTCGCCCGGCACTGGTTTGGATAGGAGAGGCACTGCAGATAGATATGCCTTGATAGACTGGAATGCCGCTTCATGCTCCGCTGCCCAGTGGATTTTCCTGGTCTGTTGTGCCTTGAGCAGCTTGAAGAACGGGGCGCACTTGTCGGTTAGGCGGGAGATGAATCTGGCCAGGGCGGCTAATTGGCCGGTCAGCATCTGGACCTGGTTTCTCTCCCCTGGCGTTTCCATATCTAAAATTGCCCGGACCTTCAGTGGGTTGGCTTCTATCCCTCGCTGGCTGATGATGTGGCCTAGGAACAGGCCCTCTGAAATCCCGAAAATACACTTCTTTGGGTTTAAGCGCATTCCGAATTTGAGCATCTTACCGATGACTACGGCCAAATCCCGGACGTGGGCCCCTGCAGTCAAGCTCTTGACCAGCATGTCATCAACGTAAACCTTTACGGTTTTACCCATTTCTTGCTCCAGCATTCGGTTCACCGTTCGCTGGTAGGTGGCCCCGGCATTCTTTAGACCGTACGACATCCTCTTATAACAGTAGGTACCTCGGTCGGTTGTGAATGATGTGTGCTCCTCATCATCCGGGTGCATCCTAATCTGATTGTACCTGGCGTAAGCGTCCATGAAGCTGAGCATCTTAAAGCCGGACGTGGAATCTATAAGCTGGTCAATCCGGGGGAGCGGGAAGGTGTCCTTTGGACACGCCCGGTTCAGGTTAGTGAAATCCATGCACATACGCCACTGGCCGGTTCCCTTCTTCCGCACCATGACCACGTTAGCAAGCCAGCGAGGGTACTGGACTTCCCGGATGAAACCTATACCCTTCAATTTCTATATCTCCTCTCTGATTGCCTCATACTTTGCCGGACTGAAGGACCTCCTCTTCTGCCTCACCGGGAGACGTTGGGTAATAAATTTAGCTTATGGACGGCTATCTCCGGGGATATGCCTGGCATGTCCTCGTAGGACCATGCGAAGACCGAACTGTTGTCCCGGAGGAAGGCTATGAGCTCTTACCTGACAACCGGATCGAGCTGCGTTCCTATCACGACATTTCGCTCCGGGTGGTCTACCGAAATGCAGATCGCTTCGGTTTCTTCCACGGCCGAAGGTGGCTCCAGCTTTTCGGTGAATCGCCTAACTCTTTTTGAATTGATGTCATCACGGGGGTCAATATTCAGATCCGGCACTGGCGCCTGCTGAGTGGTTGTGAAGACCTCGGTCCGCTTCCTCCCGTGGGTCAGGGCCTCTGTGTAATACTTACGGGCGATCCTCTGGTCCCCACATATAGTAATAACTTCGGTTGGTGAAGGCATCTTCAGCATCAGCATATGGCCGGCTATAAACGTTTTGAGCCTCCATAACCCTGGCCGACCGATTATGCCATTGTACGATGATAGGCAGTCGACAATGATGAACTCCAAATGCTCCTTTTTCGTTCTGTCTCCCTCGCTGAAGATGATCGGTAGGTAATCCGATCCCAGAGGCTGGACAACCTCACCGGAGAAGCTTATAAGCGGCTCGTTATCCTGGGATAACTTGTTCCTTCCTCTCTGCAACCCTTTGTATGCATCTCGGAACATTACGTTGACAGAGGCTCCGGTATCGATCAGCATACGACTGGTTATCCAGTGGTCTATTTGGACCGTAATGAGGAAGGGGTCATTGTGCGGTTGGATCAAATCCTCCGGCTCTTCCTCCTCGTAGAAAGTGACCGAGTTCCATCCGGTTTAGCGGCTTGGCCGCTTCTTTCTCCGAAGGCGTACACCTCCTTCCCCCGGATCGATCTTAGGCACCGCTTCTTTGAGCTCCGGGTGAGCCGATCTATATGGTCCCCGCCGTGTATCATGTTAATGCTCCCGTGTACCTCGATCCCCCCGGGAGTGCGGGTGCTTATAGTTCCTACCTGCCGAGCTCGCGGTCGGTCTTTGTTGGGGTCATTCGGGCGGGCCTGGTCGTTCACGACCGCTTTCTGGGGTTTCTGGTCACCAGTTCGAAGGGCTAGATCTTGGGTCCTGCTGGCGCAATAGCTAAGGCCCGCGGTGGTCGCTCTGCTGGCGTAGCTGCTTGGGGCTGTGCCGGGCGCACAAATGGCGGTCTTCTCCCTGGTCTGGAACCGTTGTCACCGCCTCGCCGGGGTTGCCACTCCTTCCGTACCTCTGCTTTCCTGGTGGCTGCAGGCGCACGGTTGCGATCTAGCCGCCCGGTCTTGCTTCCACGGGATGGCGGTAGGTCGTCTGATATTCGCTTGGGCGCCTTGTCCCCATATGTCTCATGTTCTGCCTGAGCGTGCCTGACGACCACGGTCATCAGCTCGTCGTACCCCAGCGGCTCCTGCACTAGTAAGTTGTACGAAAGTTCCCCATGTCTTAAACCCTGCTTGAAGGCCATCCCTGCGATCTGCTTGTCCAGGTTCCTGACCCCGGCCTTGGCGATTTGCCACCGGTTAACGAAGGCGCGCAGCGGCTCGTTGTCAGTCTGCATGCAGTCAAAAAGGATCGTTGATGTTTGGGCTGCCCTGCCTCTGAGGATGAACCGGCCGACAAACTTATCAGCCAACTGCTCGAAGGTTTCGACTGAGTTCACTAGTAGCTCGTAGAACCAATTCAACGCCTCCCCCGAGAGCGTCTCTTGGAATACATTGCAGCACATGGCATCCGAGTAGCCCCTTGTCCCTGCTTGTGACTTAAAACTGTCCAGGTGCTGGTACGGGCAGCTCGTTCCGGAATATGTCAACTTCAGAGGCCTTTGGTTTCCAGATCTTCCCGATTCCCTAATCCGGCGTGGGAAAGGTCCAATACGTTCGTTGAACCGCGCACCACCCTGCGGTCGCCCTGCCATCCTCTCGCTGGTCTCCATGCGGCCCTTTATGTCTGACACCGAGGCGGAGAGCGCCTCGAGTGTCCGTGCGGTAGAGCTTTCCTGCTCGCTCGACGCCTGGCCCGTGCGGTACGGGGGCTCGGCCGGGCTGGAGTTTTTCAGAGCCCCCGAAAAGAGTGGCGTGGTCACATGCACGGTCTTTCTTCTTCCCGTAGCCTGTCCTACCTCAAGATGCGGGAATTCGCTAGCCTTGCTTGCTGGCCGCGGTGCTACTCGAGGAGTGCCCTGCTGGCCCTCTCGCTCCAGGGCCGCCAATAGGGCAATGTTGACCGCCTTCAATTCCTGGCATCGGGCCTCCGCTCTTAATCGATCTTGATCGCCCTCTTCTCGCAAGCGCTCGACCTCTGTCTTCATCTTTTTTATTTCTCCCGTACCATATCGGTCGGGGTTTTCTGACTCCTGGCGATCATGAGCCCTGTCTTGGATGGGAGAAAGGGCGAACCTCGCACCGACCTCAGCCTTTATGTTACGGGCCGGGTCGGGGAACTGAATTCGCGCTTTCGACTTTTCGTCTCGATCGGGGGAAAGGACGAACCTCGCACCGTCCGCAGCCCCTGTACCTTGGGCCCGGTCGGGGAACTGAATTCGCCCTTTCAGTCCTTCCGTTCTTTCTTTTATCTTCCTTCCTTCCAAAGCTTCCGGACTGCGGATGTAGCTACCTCTCCAAAGGATCAATAGAGTTCTACTCTCCGGTAGAGTAACACAACTTTTTGAACTGACTTCCCACAGACGGCGCCAATTGTTTCTGCCTAAACCCGGGGGCCTGGTAGATACAGATGAATCCAACTTGATCTCCTGCAATCCTGCTTACTAAGGGGAATACCGGGCGGGCCGGTCTTCTCCTCTCCGATGCCTAAGTTAGTATAGTTGGGATATATATGACTTGAGCACGTATGTAAACGGGGAGAGAGATAAGTTACCTATTAAAGAGGGTAGTTGGGGCCCTTATATAGGTGGTTGGGGGTGAGGGCTGGCCTCACCCTTCGATGTGGGACTGGTTCCCTTCTGTTTGTACATTCTGGTGCCCTCTTTGGCAGGCAGGCGCCCCCGGTCCCAGGGTCCCTGGTGGCAGGATAAAGTGCTGGACCCCGAGGCCGGGTGCTGGTGAGCCGGTCCCGGGCCTTGGGCCGGGCCCTAGTGCACTTGCTGCGGGTCTATGGGCCTACTGTAGCCTCTCTGCGGCTACTGTCAACAAACCCTTTCGGCACCATGAGTTTTTCATACAATATATGGCCGGTGGTTTTGGTACCTTACAACCTTCCTCCGTGGATGTGCATGAAGAAGGAATATAATATGTTGACGTTGTTGATTCCGGGGCCTGGTTACCCAGGGAAATGTCTCGATGTGTATATGAGACCATTGATTGAAGAGCTTAAGGTATTGTGGGACGTTGGTCATCCCACTTTTGACAAGTACAAGGAGGAGACGTTCCAGATGCATGCCATGGTTATTGGTACCATCAGTGATTTTCCTGCTTATGGGATGTTGTCGGGCAGCGTTGTTAGGGGATACAAGGCTTGTCCAGAGTGCCTCAGCGATTATGGGAGCACCCCTCATTGCAACAAGATATGCAGAATGGGTCATCGTGTGTTCCTTCTGGCGGATCACCACTGGCATTACGAGTCCGCCGCATTTGATGGAACCGAAGATGATGGAGGTGTTATCCAAGCATAAAATACCTGCAAAACAACTACATACAAATAATACCCTTCTTTTGTCGAGTGTAGTATTGACAAGTAGGGATCGTTCTATCCGGGGAAATCAAGGGCTTTCAATCACACAAAGTATTGTATAAAAGGGGGTTGTCGAAATTTTTATCTATTATTTACTGATTTTTACGAAATTTAAAACCTAATCTATTATATACAATTGATCATCACCTTTCACACCATCACCAAACACAAATCTCATTACACATGCAATAAAATTAAAACAAGTAATAGGGGCAGCAAACATATAACGATTTCAAGATTAATTAAGCTCCAATTTAATTAGGGCCAACGCAGCTTATCCTAATTATTCAAGACATCATAAGTATTTAGAATCCGAAACGCGCGCAATCCTAAACATGGTACTAATCGGTTTAACAACACAACGCATGTAAATTAAACACAAATAGCACATATTGTCGAATTGGAACATGTTAGCAAGTATGGCGTCACCCATCTCACATCGACATGTAAATTTCCATAATTACTCTTACCCTTAGATTAATACATGTCAAAACCAACAACGCGTGTGAATCAACATGTATTAGATCGGAATATGAATTCAACATCTAGATAACACTCATGGCCTTTCGAGTGCATCTAAACATCTCCTTCGGTTCCCCACGAATTAAGAAAATAAACCTAATTGAAATCAAGAAACATGCTAAAGCTACTGCCCATAATACAAATTTAATCACATCACATATATAATTCGGCAATCACATATAAAATATCCAAACAATTATAACAAAGATCCGAAGATCCCATATATGATTATCAATACCGAAATTAAAACCAAAAACCAAAACATACTTCATAGACAAAGTTATGTTTAAATACAAAGTAACAAAAACCAAAATAAAACAATCCATATTACAACCTTGGTTAAGATTCGGCAAGGATTGATGAGATGGTGATCGAATTGATGTGAGGAATGGTGGATTCGGCTTTGCTCTTTGTATAAAATTTCTGAAAATAATTTGGCAGGGATTCGGCAAGGATTTTATGGAGGGAGAGATCCTTATTTTCTGTGCAAAAGCCTTGGTATTTATAGAGGAAGTAACCTAGAGAAGCTAGCCACAAACAAAAACCGAATTGGTTTAGGTTTCCTTGATTTTCTGAATTCGGCAGAATGACCTCCGTGTATTGATTACGTCATAACTCTCTCTAGAAAATAGCTATTGAGGTGATTCCAGTTGGGTTGGAAACTAGACTCCCGTACTTTCTATCCATATAAGGCTCGAATTCTGATTCATTGTCAGCTGTCCGGGAGAGTCCGTGGAAGTTGAGAGACGTGCACAGGAATTTTCCCGAAATTAATCAGGATTTGTTGCGATTTTCTTCCTCTATTTTCTGCCGAAAATTCCCAAGATAATGGCTGAATAATTGAGCAATATCTCTTTAGGTTTTCCATGAATTAATTCAGCCAAAAATCTTGCACAAAGGATGGAATTCAGTCCACATTCGTAAGCCAAATCCATGTAGAACTCGGCTTGCTTCTTCTTTTCCATTCCGAAATTAATCTTTTCTTTTCTTTTTTAATTCAGTCAAATTCTTCATGGATCAATGCTTGATGGACTGAATAATGGACTAGGCTCATAACTCATTTGGACAATTTATCCAAGAGCTAGCCGTAGCTTTCCCTAGTTGAGCCAGGAAAGCATCCTTTGTATCTTCTTTTCCTGCTTGCATCAGGGAAACTTCTTTTCTTTTGTTCTTCGACTTCTTCCTTGAAAGGATGACTCTCTAATGCTCCAATATGTTCAGTAGCTCATCACTTACAACCTTGGACACGAAATTGTTGTAGAAAAATAGAAATCCTTCAAAACGGGCAGCAGGTTCTTCCTCTCGGCAGATCTGACCTTCTTGCATTCAAACCGGCATAACTCTCTACTTAGGAGAGCTTTTTCTGCGATTCCAGTTGCATATGAAACTAGACACACAGGGCTTTCATCCATAAAAATTTCACCTTCAAATTCCTTGTCAATCGTCGGGAATAAATTCAGAAAGTTGGATGTCGGACACTGAAATCTTCTGGAATTCTTGGATTTGCATCCGATAAGAACTTGAAGTTCTTGGCATTTTGTTCCACTCCGATTTTAATGATTCTTTCCTTTGTTCAATCCTTAGTATGTCGACTGCAAATGAGAAGAGAAAAATCTATCAAAAGCAAAGTTTATGTTTTACAGATTCAATAAAACATCTCAGAGACTTTGTGAATAGGCTTTTGACAATTTCTGCATTTTTATTCTATTTTCCACATGTTTTCACTTTAATTCCACCAAAACTCTTGACTCTATAACATGACTCTATATTACAACAATAAGGGTTAAGCATTGCATAAATGGGGGTAAAAACATATTAAGAACGTCGCATTTTATGCTCCTATCAACTACCCCACACTTAGCCTTTGCTAATCCCTTAGCAAAACAAATAAAAAAGACTCAACACTACAGCCCCTAAATAATTGTCTCAGGATCTTTACACACATAGCTTTCAAGTTAAGCATTCAATGTAAGCACAATAATCCCAAGCGTCATAGACATGTATCATAGCATGAACAAGTAAGAAACGAAAATCACAAGCAATGACATGTTATGTTGATTCCATCCTCCTCACTAGGCATACTCTCTTCTTTTCACTCATGATATGGCAATATTCACTCAAAGTATATGCAAGAAAATAGATTAAGAGTTACAAAGAGTAACTTGCATATTTCATCAAATAAAGGCACTTTGTGAATAGATCTTTCAGGAAAAACTTCATATAACAACTATGTGCACCAATGAACCAAAGCCATATGCTCAACTCTTGACAAAAATCTCCACATACAAAGTTCACCTATTATTCGAATCATGAGAGATCTTACATGGGAAAATAGTGGGGCTAGGCATAAGGAATTCGCATTTAGAATAGTGGTGAGAAAATGTCACCAAGACTTAGCAAAGCTCAATACTCCTTATGACTTCACTCAAAAGGGCCAAGTTTAAACTTGTTGGGCCCAAACTTCATTCTTTTCTTCCCCATAACATAGTGAATATGAACAAAGGTCAAGTATGATAATAATAGACCTTCATTTGTAAAACAAACTCCAAATTCACCACAAGATCTCAATCCAAGCATTTCTATTTTTCTTTTCATTTGCCGAAACTTTTTCTTTTTATTATTTTTTTTTTTTATTTTCGGCACAAATTTTTTCTTTTATTTTCTGTCCGAATTTTCTTTTTATTTTCGGCAATTATGGTTTTTCATGCTTTTGGATTGGATCACCCCACACTTACTTCAAATCATCACTTCAAATAACAAATTCCAATTAAACTTTACCAAGTCTTGACAACAATGGTTAGGATAAACTGTTCTAAGCTCAAGGAAAGTGTATCATGGTGATGCAATAAATGGCTCAATGTCGGCTCAAGGGGGTTAAAACTAAGGAGTCCAACGACGGGCACAAATTAGGCATAAGCTTTATTTGGCATTGGTGGTAATCCTAACAAGATCATCTCAATCATATTCGAAATCCAGGCATTTCATGAATAATAGTCTCAAAAATCGTCAAAAGTGAGTTCTAGCATTCTAGAGTTCATTAAAATCTATGGCACATAGTCATTGAATAATCAAAGAATGATGAAGTTTTGAAAAATTCTGCCCATTTTTATCACTCAAGAAGAAAGTATATGGCAATCAAAGCTCACAAAGGTTATTATGGAACAAAATCAACACAAACATGCATGCTTATTACACAAATAAGTCCAAGTCTCAAATGTTCATACCAATCACAAAGTCCATGAAACTCACAATTAATTCTTATGATTATGCAAAACCATCATCTATGTATTAAAGATATAATCATCATAGACTATTTAGGGGCATCCTAAGACTCAAAAATAACACAAAACAAACAAAAGCAACGAAATTTTTTTTTATTTTTTTTTTTATTTTTCTGATTTTCTGATTTTTATTTTCTTTTCTTTTATGACTCAAAACAAAAACTCAAAGCAAAAACAAAATATGTGAAACATATATTCCCTACCCCACACTTAGAAAATTACATTGTCCTCAATGTAAACAAATATTATGTAGTAATTTCCAAGCATTTGATAATTCACAAGTTCCACATTCAAACAATTCAACCAAAAAGAGTTTAGGGATTTAGAAAATTCAAACTCTCGTAGACGGCTCCTTCACAATTTTGGTTGAAATGGGTTGCCTCCCATGCAGCGCTTAATGTTTATAGTCTACTCAGCCTAGACTCTTCTTCATATCATCAGGATCTTGGTGCGTCTCTGAATTGAATCTCCTCAATGGTGTGCTCCTCAAAAGGTTTGTAGTAAGGCTTAAGTCGATGACCATTCACCTTGAACGTTTTTCCTGTTTCAATACTCTGAATTTCTATAGCACCATGAGAAAAAACATTAGCAACAATATAGGGACCAGCCCAACGAGAACGCAATTTTTCAGGAAATAATCTAAGACGAGAATGATACAACAAGACTTTTTGACCAATATGAAACTTTTTGCCTCTTATCATCTTGTCATGAACCAATTTCGTCTTCTCCTTGTAAATCCACGCAGCATCATATGCATCATTTCTGATTTCCTCAAGCTCGCTCAACTGTAATTTCCTGTGAAGTCCAGCCTTGTCAAGCTCCATGTTGAATTGCTTGACCGCCCACCATGCCTTGTGCTCCAACTCTACTGGAAGATGGCACGCCTTGCCATATGTAAGCCGAAATGGAGACATCCCAATGGGTGTCTTGTATGCCGTTCTGTAAGCCCAAAGTGCATCATCAAGTCTGTCGCTCCAGTCTTTCCTTGATGGGCCCACAGTTTTTTCCAATATGCTCTTTATCTCTCTGTTGGACACTTCCGCCATTCCGCTCGTCTGAGGATGATAAGGTGTGGATACCTTATGGGTGACTCCATATCTTCTGAGTAAAGCCTCTATTGTTCTGTTGCAGAAATGAGAACCTCCATCGCTTATAAGCACACGAGGTACTCCAAACCTGGAAAATATGTTAGTTCTCAAGAAACCTGCAACAACTTTAGAATCATTAGTCCTTGTGGCTTTCGCTTCCACCCATTTAGACACATAATCAACAGCCAACAAGATATAAAGAAAGCCCTTAGATGAAGGAAAAGGTCCCATAAAATCTATACCCCATACATCAAATATTTCAACAAATATCATATAAGTAAGGGGCATTTGGTCTCTCTTACCAATGTTACCTGTCCTTTGGCACCTATCACATGTCATACAAAATGTGTATGCATCCTTGAAAATAGTGGGCCAATAAAAACCGCTTTCTAATACCTTGAGCGCTGTCCTCTTGGCTCCAAAGTGTCCTCCACACGCCTCATTGTGGCAAAATGCTAGGATCGGCCTATGCTCCTCTTGTGGCACACAACGTCTAATCACTTGATCACTACACGTCCTCCATAGATAGGGATCGTCCCATATGTAGTGTCTTGCATTCTTTTTAATCCTCGTCTTGGCTGCCTGCAAACATGTACTTGGAAAAGTTTTAGTAACTAAATAATTGACAATGTCTGCATACCAAGGTTCTTTTGTGTCCACTCGAAAAAGCTGCTCATCTGGGAAAGTTTCCTGAAGTGGTAACGTTTCCTCTTCTCTCACAATCCTGCTCAAGTGATCCGCCACAACATTCTCGCTCCCCTTCTTGTCTTTGATCTCGATGTCAAACTCTTGGAGTAAGAGAATCCATCGAATCAAACGTGGCTTGGCGTCCTTCTTCTTCAACAAATATCTTAAGGCTGCATGATCAGAATAAACAATCACTTTAGAATTCAAAAGATATGAACGAAATTTTTCTAAAGCAAATATAACAGCCAACAACTCCTTCTCAGTTGTAGAGTAATTTAATTGAGCATCATTCAAAGTTCTAGAGGCATAATATATAGCAATCGGCCTCTTCTCTTTTCTCTGTCCAAGCACTGCTCCAACTGCATAGTCTGAAGCATCACACATGATCTCAAATGGCAATGTCCAATCTGGTGGCGCCATAATTGGTGCTGACGTCAACAATTCCTTCAACTTGACAAATGCATCTTCACACCTTTTGTCCCATACGAATGGAACATCCTTCTGCAAGAGGGCACAAATAGGCTTGGCCACCAACGAAAAATCATTGATGAACCTCCTGTAAAAACCTGCATGGCCAAGAAACGAACGTACCTCCCTTACAGTTGTAGGGGAGGGTAAGTGAAGCATAATATCAATCTTGGCCCTATCTACCTCAATACCCTTTGCAGATATAATGTGTCCTAGAACTATCCCTTGTTTTACCATGAAATGACATTTTTCCCAATTAAGTACAAGGTTAGTCTCTACACATCTTTTCAGGATTAATTCCAAATTCTCTAAGCATGCATCAAAGTCTTTACCATAAACACTAAAATCATCCATAAAGACTTCAATGATATTTTCAATATAATCACTAAAAATGGAATACATACAACGTTGAAATGTACCTGGTGCGTTGCATAAACCAAAAGGCATGCGTCGATAGGCAAACGTACCAAAGGGACATGTGAACGTTGTCTTTTCCTGATCATCTGGGTGAATGCATATCTGATTGTAACCGCTGTACCCATCCAAGAAGCAATAGAATTCGTGCCCAGCTAGTCTCTCCAACATCTGGTCCATGAAAGGCAAAGGCATGTGATCCTTGCGTGTAGTAGCATTCAACTTTCTGTAGTCGATACACATCCTATGACCTGTCACCAATCGTTGGGGCACGAGTTCATCCTTATCATTCTTCACAACTGTGACTCCACTCTTCTTAGGTACAACTTGGACAGGTGCAATCCACTGGCTATCTGAAATGGAATATATGACTCCACAATCCAGCAATTTGATCACCTCGTCCTTCACAATCTTCATCATAGGGGGGTGTAATCGTCTCTGACCCTCCCTAGTAGGCTTGGCTCCTTCTTCAAGCAAGATCCTATGGACACAAGTTGTAGGGCTGATTCCCTTGATATCCGCCAACGTCCATCCAATGGCGGTCCTGTTCCTCTTCAGCATGCTAGTCAAACGTGCTTCATGCTGCTCACTCAGCTGTGATGACACAATAACTGGTAATGTGTCATCGTCTCCCAAGTACACATACTTCAAATGATCCGGAAGCAACTTGAGTTCTAAAATAGGAGCCTGTTCCACAGATGGTAAAATTTTATTAGTGGAAATGGGAATTGACATATACTTACATTGCTTTTTCACGTGGGATGCTGCCTCTAGCTCGGCAACAATATGCATTAGGCTCGGCTCAAGCTTGAGCCGTTCCTCCTTGGTAATTCTCTCCCCATTTGTGTCAATTCCGGCCCCTTGCTCAATAGCTAGTTGCTATTGATCCAAAGTTTCTGACAAAACCTGCGCAATAGAATCAACTACATCAACATTATAGCAAGGTTTTAAATCAGAAATTGGATACCTCATGGCCTCAAAGATGTTGAAGCCAATCACTTCACCATCGAACTCCATGGTGAGGTTGCCTTCAGCCACATCAATTTTCGTTCTTGCTGTCCTCATAAATGGTCGCCCCAACAAAAGTTGAGTGGAATTTAGGGGCGACTCTTCCATCTGAAGCACATAGAAATCTGCAGGAAATATCAGATTATTCACCTGCACAAGAACATCTTCAACATATCCCTCAGGATATTTGTTAGACCTATCGGCGAGTTGAATTATTACATTGTCCTTTTTCAACTCGCCTAAACCTAGGGACTTGTAAACATTATATGACATTACATTAATCGAAGCCCCTAAGTCTAGCAAAACTTTATCAAAATTAGATTGTCCAATTTTACATGGCACAGAAAAGCTGCCAGGGTCTTTCATTTTTGGTGGGAGCTTTCTTTGGAGAACGGCTGAGACCGTCTCACTCATCTTCACCACCTGCTCCTCCCTTGTATGTCTTCTTGTTGTGTATAGCTCCTTTAAGAACTTAGCATACTTTGGAATCTGCTTGATGCACTCAAGCAATGGAATGTTCACCTCTACACGCCTGAAGATATCAAGTACCTCCTCATCTGATTTCTCTTTCTTCGATTTAGCAAATCTGGAAGGAAAAGGCAAACTCGAAGATTGGTTAGTAATTAAACCACTTGAGTCAGATTTTACCTTATGTGTCTCTGAGGTAGCGGGATCTTTTTCCATGTCCCTATTCTTCATTTTCTCGAGCTCAGCTTTGCTCGGTTCACCACTCTTGTCAGCCTTGTTGCCGTGTAAAGCACCATCATTGCCGTGTGTCACCTTGTCATGCTCGGCACTAACACCATCGGCAATTGCATCATCATTGCCGTGTGTCTCTTTGTTGGACACGGCATCATCCTCATCACAATCCATCATCACGTCATCAGCCTTCCTTAGTGACGGCCCCTCCAAGATTTTACCACTCCTTGTGGTAATTGCATTAGCTTGCTCATTCTTGGGGTTCTTAATCACTCCCCCAGGTAACCTTCCTTGTTCTTGGATTTGCCCCATGAAATCCACAACCTTCCCCATCTGATTCTTCAGCTCAGAAATATCCTTGGTATTGGAAGTAGTGGATTGCAACAATGTGTGAGTTGCATCATTCAAAGATTTCAGCATTGCATCATAATTAGGGTTTGATGATGCTTGAGCATTGTTGTAGAATTGTTGCTGCTGAGGTCTTACATATCCCTGGAATTGCCCTTGAGGTCTTGGTTGAAACGCCATTCCTCCTTGATTAGCTTGTGGTGGCGCCATAGGTGTAGGGTTCTGCACATTGTTGTTGTTGGCCCACCTAAAATTTGGGTGATCATTAAATCTGGGGTTGAAGTTGGGGAAGTTGGAACGTTGCTGCCCCTGAAAACCAACCGCATTGGCTTCCTCAAAATTATCTCCTCCAACAACTTGTGGACACACATCTGCTGAATGCCCCTCCATGCTACATACCCCACAGGCTTGGGCATGTTTCTGCTTCATAAACTGAGACATCATCTGAGTGAGTTTCCCCACATCTTCCTTAAGCTCCTTGACAACACTTGATTCCTCATAACCGCTGGCCTCACTGACTCGCCTAGAGGAAGTAGACCCGAATTGTTGTTGATTGGTGAAATGCATCTCCAACAGATTCTTAACCTCCTCTCTGCTTTTCTCCATTAAAGATCCACCAGCTGCTGAATCTAAAAATCTTCTCTCCAAGGGACGCAACCCTTCATAAAAGTATTGTAGTAGAAGACCCTCACGTATCCCATGATTAGGACACGTTGCCACCAAAGCCTTGTACCTATCATAGTACACATCAAAGCTCTCATCTGGCTCTTGTCTGATCGAGGTGATCTCCTTTCTAATCTGCGTCACCCTTGATGATGGAAAGTATTTTGTGAGAAATTCTCTCACCATTGTAGTCCAAGAAACCATCTTTCCTGGTGGTATAGCATAGAACCATTCCTGCGCCCTATCTTCTAGTGAAAAAGGGAATGCTTTCATCCTCACATGCTGTAAGTCTGCCCCAGTTGGGCACATTGACTCACATCTGAACTCAAACTTCTGAATATGGCGGTTGGGATCCTCTCCACTGAGTCCATAAAACTTAGGCAATTGGTGGATAAATCCACCCTTCAACTCAAATTCTCCTGACTTGCCAGGTGCAACTGCAGGATATGTCACATTACTCGGTCTTACTACTCCTCCTTGTGGCGCATCTACCTGACCATTCTCCTCTCTCAATGAAGTCATATTAAATATGGGATCAGGTAAATCAAAATTCAAGAACTGAATTGGTATAGAACTTTGAAGTAGCTCAAACTCTGGTTCTTCGTGAAACAAAGGGTTAAGTTCACACGAAGCTTCTGAAGGAAATGGTGATGATGGTGCAACAAAATTTCTGTTAAAAGGTGATGAGGAGGGAGATACAAACTGATGTTCTGGTGATGGTGAACGTGCTTGACCTAGAGTTGCTGGCAATTCTAAATCGTATATCTCTCCAATTCGATACAAACGGCCTCTAATGTCACGTGACCAATTGGACATTCATGTACCTGAAATTATCATAAGATCAAGTATATCAATCAATGAATTAAAAAGAAAAATAAACGTGCATTGTAAACTTAGAATGTATAAGTTAGTGTTAGGGTAAAAATATCACACAAAAGAATGTTAGTATGTATAATGTCACCGAAAATTTCAATAAAAGATCGTGTAAAAGTATGTATAAGTATAAGTATCACAATAAATCAAACATGTAAAAGTAAGGGAACAAACGAAAATTTATACAAGTATATAGCAAAAAATATGTCACACGAAAATTTACAAGTATCAAGAAATACATATTTTACAACTTTAAGAGTATTATCGTCACAAGTATAAGTAACACACGAAAAATTCAAAAGTATAAAGTATCACACGAAAATTTCAAGAGTATATATGTATAAGAATGTGTTTTATGTATCCCTATTTAAATTGCTATATGATTTGTTCGAATTTTCAAGGTACGTGGAGCAGAGGAGATAACGGTGCAATGGGCTGAAACAGTCCAAGGTAGTATCATGCTTTTTCCGATATACCTCAAAAATTCAAACCAAGAAATGTTTTCTTTTGAGATCAAAAATTTACTCATTAATCATTTAACTAATTTTACATATCACACGAAAATTTATTTGTATAAGTATCTATATTGGTTCGGTATTTAGTGTTCATCGATTGTGTAAGTATTGTAATTGCCAAAACTTAGGGTTTCTAGATGTCTTTCACACAACTTTAAAATTCGAGGTACGTGGAGCAGAGGAGATAACAGTGCAATGGGCTGAAACAGTCCAAGGTAGTATCATGCTTTTTCCGATATACCTCAAAATTTAAAGACGAATTTTATCTTTTGAAGAAAAACAGATTCACATATGCTCAAGTTATTTTCTAGCGTCTAAAGTGAGGTGATGCTTCGGCACAAGCGGTTGTCTAGGTCGAAGATACTTTACTTTTCTAAGGCGGTGTCGTTAAAATTCACGGAGAGTAAACTCTCTTTAGGAACAAGGCAGGTCTCAAAGTTTTTAACCACGGAGGACAAGTCCCCTATCGACTCACTCACCGAGAATGAACATCAGTCTGTGGGTCTTGAAAACCAGTTTTACAAACCTCGAACCCATCAATGAAAATAACTTGCCCTATACTTGGTAAAATAAACTCGGGTCCTAGCGGTCTACAAGTGTTGATTAAAACCGCCCTCAACCTCATAAAAATAATACCAAGTTAGCGTCTTTATACGTGGGGGGCCAACGATGGACTAATTCCAACATTGCAGGGCCCGTTTCCCAATCTACACAAAAACATACCTAACATGGCATCACTCGTATGAAGGGTTTTGGTTATGATCAACAAAAGAGGCTTCACCTACATGTTACACTTTAGAAACTACAATAAACTACAAGCATACACAAAAACTACCATCTTCCTAGAAATTATCTAAGTGTACAACAATCACAATAAAACATACAAATCGGCAATTAAGGACAAAAACCAAAAACCAAAAACAAAAATAAAAATCGGAAAAGGAAAACCCTATTTACTATTACACTTCCAAAAATCCTATTAATACATATCCCAAAACTATTGCAAAAATTAAATAATTTACAAATATACAAAGTTACAAACAACACTTTATGAATCAAAATATTATAATTTCCCCGGCAACGGCGCCAAAAACTGATGGAGGTGTTATCCAAGCATAAAATACCTGCAAAACAACTACATACAAATAATACCCTTCTTTTTTCGAGTGTAGTATTGACAAGTAGGGATCGTTCTATCCGGGGAAATCAAGGGCTTTCAATCACACAAAGTATTGTATAAAAGGGGGTTGTCGAAATTTTTATCTATTATTTACTGATTTTTACGAAATTTAAAACCTAATCTATTATATACAATTGATCATCACCTTTCACACCATCACCAAACACAAATCTCATTACACATGCAATAAAATTAAAACAAGTAATGGGCAGCAAACATATAACGATTTCAAGATTAATTAAGCTCCAATTTAATTAGGGCCAACGCAGCTTATCCTAATTATTCAAGACATCATAAGTATTTAGAATCCGAAACGCGCGCAATCCTAAACATGGTACTAATCGGTTTAACAACACAACGCATGTAAATTAAACACAAATAGCACATATTGTCGAATTGGAACATGTTAGCAAGTATGGCGTCACCCATCTCACATCGACATGTAAATTTCCATAATTACTCTTACCCTTAGATTAATACATGTCAAAACCAACAACGCGTGTGAATCAACATGTATTAGATCGGAATATGAATTCAACATCTAGATAACACTCATGGCCTTTCGAGTGCATCTAAACATCTCCTTCGGTTCCCCACGAATTAAGAAAATAAACCTAATTGAAATCAAGAAACATGCTAAAGCTACTGCCCATAATACAAATTTAATCACATCACATATATAATTCGGCAATCACATATAAAATATCCAAACAATTATAACAAAGATCCGAAGATCCCATATATGATTATCAATACCGAAATTAAAACCAAAAACCAAAACATACTTCATAGACAAAGTTATGTTTAAATACAAAGTAACAAAAACCAAAATAAAACAATCCATATTACAACCTTGGTTAAGATTCGGCAAGGATTGATGAGATGGTGATCGAATTGATGTGAGGAATGGTGGATTCGGCTTTGCTCTTTGTATAAAATTTCTGAAAATAATTTGGCAGGGATTCGGCAAGGATTTTATGGAGGGAGAGATCCTTATTTTCTGTGCAAAAGCCTTGGTATTTATAGAGGAAGTAACCTAGAGAAGCTAGCCACAAACAAAAACCGAATTGGTTTAGGTTTCCTTGATTTTCTGAATTCGGCAGAATGACCTCCGTGTATTGATTACGTCATAACTCTCTCTAGAAAATAGCTATTGAGGTGATTCCAGTTGGGTTGGAAACTAGACTCCCGTAGCTTTCTATCCATATAAGGCTCGAATTCTGATTCATTGTCAGCTGTCCGGGAGAGTCCGTGGAAGTTGAGAGACGTGCACAGGAATTTTCCCGAAATTAATCAGGATTTGTTGCGATTTTCTTCCTCTATTTTCTGCCGAAAATTCCCAAGATAATGGCTGAATAATTGAGCAATATCTCTTTAGGTTTTCCATGAATTAATTCAGCCAAAAATCTTGCACAAAGGATGGAATTCAGTCCACATTCGTAAGCCAAATCCATGTAGAACTCGGCTTGCTTCTTCTTTTCCATTCCGAAATTAATCTTTTCTTTTCTTTTTTAATTCAGCCAAATTCTTCATGGATCAATGCTTGATGGACTGAATAATGGACTAGGCTCATAACTCATTTGGACAATTTATCCAAGAGCTAGCCGTAGCTTTCCCTAGTTGAGCCAGGAAAGCATCCTTTGTATCTTCTTTTCCTGCTTGCATCAGGGAAACTTCTTTTCTTTTGTTCTTCGACTTCTTCCTTGAAAGGATGACTCTCTAATGCTCCAATATGTTCAGTAGCTCATCACTTACAACCTTGGACACGAAATTGTTGTAGAAAAATAGAAATCCTTCAAAACGGGCAGCAGGTTCTTCCTCTCGGCAGATCTGACCTTCTTGCATTCAAACCGGCATAACTCTCTACTTAGGAGAGATTTTTCTGCGATTCCAGTTGCATATGAAACTAGATACACAGGGCTTTCATCCATAAAAATTTCACCTTCAAATTCCTTGTCAATCGTCGGGAATAAATTCAGAAAGTTGGATGTCGGACACTGAAATCTTCTGGAATTCTTGGATTTGCATCCGATAAGAACTTGAAGTTCTTGGCATTTTGTTCCACTCCGATTTTAATGATTCTTTCCTTTGTTCAATCCTTAGTATGTCGACTGCAAATGAGAAGAGAAAAATCTATCAAAAGCAAAGTTTATGTTTTACAGATTCAATAAAACATCTCAGAGACTTTGTGAATAGGCTTTTGACAATTTCTGCATTTTTATTCTATTTTCCACATGTTTTCACTTTAATTCCACCAAAACTCTTGACTCTATAACATGACTCTATATTACAACAATAAGGGTTAAGCATTGCATAAATGGGGGTAAAAACATATTAAGAACGTCGCATTTTATGCTCCTATCAGAAGAACACGGTGGTCCTCCCAGAAGATGGACGGGAAGAGAAATTTTAGCAGTGCTTAATGAATACGATTTTGGGCCCCTCAGCAATCATCCCTATATTGTAGCGGAAATAACTGAAAGACCTGAGGAGTACAAATTCTGGACACATAAGAGCATATTGTGGGAACTCCCGTACTGGTGTGAGTTGCTGATCCGTCACTACCTAGACATTATGCACATAGAAAAAAATGTTTCTGAAAGTGTGGTTGGCACAACGCTGAACTTGGAGGGGAAGACGAAAGACGGTCCTAAGGCTCGCACTGATCTGCAAAACATGAATATCATAAAACAACTATGGTTGAAACAAGAGAAGAGAAAAATGCCTCAAGCTCCTTACACCGTCAAGCCTGAGCATAAATCAGAAATTTTCCATTGGATAAGTCGGGCCAAGTATCCTTCAGGCTTTGCTGGAAATATAGCCAAGTGTGTGAACAGACAATTCAACAATCTTTACGGGTTGAAAAGTCATGACAATCATATCCTGCTACAACGTCTCTTCCCTGTTTTCATTCGACCGTTCCTTCCCCGTCACGTTGTGGAGCCGTTAGTAGCGTTGGCAAGATTTTTCCAGAAGGTATGCACACGGGAAGTGAGAAAATCTGACCTCCGGGAAATACAACAAGACATCGTTCATATCATGTGTAAATTTGAGATGATATTTCCTCCAAATTTTTTGGACATCATGCCTCACCTCATGATCCATCTTCCTCGGCAATTGTTGCTTACCGGTCCTGTGCACTTCACTTGGATGTATCCGATGGAAAGGTACGTATTTTACACCTTATGTTAATTTCCTCATCAATATATGGAGGAGGCGCTTAGAGATCATCCTGATAGCAACCCGTACGTGGAGACGTTCAAGATCGCTTATCCACAAGCGACAGAACAGCTCGTAAGTCGTTGATTACGATTTTAAAATTTTAATTATTAATTTTACTTAATTATATATTTGTTAGAATATTAATTATTATTTTTTTCCGTTCAATTAGGAGAGGGTGAACCGGGCCGAAGAAGAGGTGTTCCAGCAAGTAGTTCGGGAGACACAACCGAACATTTCAGAGGCAGATCTGGAAGAAGCCCTGCGCCAGGTCGACCGATCGAATGTCCAAACGGCAGCGAGGATGTTCGACGCAGCCTTCCCAGACCGGTCAAACCAATACTACTGCCAGGGTTTGGGAAGTTCTGGAATAGGGCTCCTGAAGACCACTAAGGGAGGTCAAAAGAAGGGAGGCGGGGAGAGCCAACAGATGAGGGGGGAACTGCAGACATTGGCCGCAATATTGGTGGTCGAGGCCCAGAGATCACAGGAGCAACGCCGCAGAATACAACAGTATCATTTGGATATGGCCAGTTGGCATGCTGAATGCGAGAGAATTCGGCAACACAACTACACCGGCCAACAAAACTGGTGGTATGATATGTTCGCGGCACAACAACAAGCCCTTGAAGCCCCGCCCCCGTTTCAGCCGTTAGTTGAACCTCCAATGCCTCAACCTCCCGAGGATGACGAGCATGATGGAGAGCAGGATGCTGGGGATGACGTGGTGGACTTTAGTGCTTTAGGTGATGATTAGACTTATATTTTATGTATATTGGAACAAATTAAATAATAAGTCATTTAGACGTGTTTCTTGTTGTTGTAAATGCATGGATTGTTATTGTGAATTGCAGGTTGCTTGGAATGGTAATTTAGAAATTAATTTAATTTTTTTCCCCAAAATGTAAGAATAGCCGACGATATTGGCATTATTTCGTCGGCTATAACTTTTATAACCGACGAAAATGACATTATTTCGTCGGCTATAACTAATTAATGCCTATTAAATATTAATATATTCCGACGAAATAGATGAAATCGTCGGCTATATTTCATAACAAATAGCCGATGAATTTCGTCGGCTATAGTTTACGATATCGTCGGCCATACTCGAAAATATCCAACGAATTTCGTCTGATATTTTACCCAGGTTTGGTCGACAAAGTGAATTTTCGTCGGTAATATCGTCGGCCATACTCGAAAATAGCCGACGATTTTGTTATTTTCGTCGGCCATTGGTTTTACCGACGCCGTTTTATCGACGAATTATAGCCGACGAAAGTTTCATCGGCAGAAGGAATAGCCGACAAAAATTTGGCATAGTCGACGAAATTTTTTTTCGCCGGCTATTCTGTCCGATCTGGTAGTGCCAGCTGCACCAAACATACCCTATAAGAGGGTGTCCAACTTGTTAAAAAGGTAATGCAAATTTCTGCACCCTTAGGGAAATTGCACCCTATTGTCTCCATCAAACCATCAATTTAGCAATTCAATTGCTTTCATTAGTTACTATTCAGGGCAAATTGCTTTTATGTGCATGTTTTTATGCAACAGCGCAACTCAATCAATTTAGCGATTACTATTCATCAAATTAATATTTTATTTTATGGATATAAGATTTTCAAACAATCACCAAATGACATGTGACATTGTCAGGTATTCTTATCACTACAAATGTTTTAGGATTTTCGATATGATTTCGACCAACCAAAATGTGACACATGTCATTGCCACGTGTATTTGTCGGACAAATAATGTCATCAGATTTCTGATAAGATTTTCAACAAATTACGATTCGACACGTATCATGATCTTTAAATTTCATCATTTGAAATTGACCATAAATAATCTTCATCACCAACTCTATACTTATTCAATCTTCACAACTCACTTCCAAATCTTCAAAAACACATTCCCTCTGGTAGGAACATAATATGTGATGTTCTTAATATGTTTTTACCTCCATTTGTGTTTTGCTTAACTCTTATTGTTGTAGAATCGAGTTATGAGTCTTTAATAGAGTTAAGGTGAAAGTGTGCTTAAAGATAAAGAAAAAGGAAAGTTTCGACGAATCCGAATCAAACTAGGAATCCTATAAGAATCTAAAATATTTTGACGTTTCTAAAAATGACGAAGATGATTGAAAATAGGAAACCTTATTCAACTAGGAAACCAAATGAAAATAGGAACCAAATTGAAGTAGGAATACTTGTCGGATTAGGATTGCTAGTGTACTTAAATGTTCTTGCTGTAAACTTACATCATTTTTCTTCTCTCATTTTCAGAAATATCTTGAGGATTAAAACGTCAAAGCAATGAAGAGAAGAAGTCCTAGAGAAGGAAGGAGAAGCATGGATTGAAGTCTTAATAGATCAAGGAAAGCATTCCTGGTCCATGAAGGACAAGCATGCCGAGAGAAACTAAGAGGAAATCCAAGTCCAATTCAGCTAAAGAGGAAGCTTGCCGTGCACTCTAAGGAATGAAGCCGTGTCCTACACCAAATCGACTAGGAAATCAAGTGCAATAAGTTGAAGAAATCAGCCAAGGCAAAGAAGAGAAAGATTATGATTCATTGCCGATTTCTCTTCCTTGTTCTCCTATATAAAGGGCACGGCTGCCTCTTGAAGAATCATCACATCTCTTGCACAATTATAAGCCGAAAGCTCTATCAAAGTTTTCCATTGTTCTAGCAGAAAATACATAGCCAAAAACACATCACCACCACCACAAATCATAACCATCCGATCCTACCTTCCTCTGAGCATTCCACCAAGCCTTGCTGAAGTCTTCAAGGTTTCTACTAAGTGTGATTCGCCCTTGTCATGGCTTGTATATCTTATGTGTATTTACAATACTTTCTCTATGAAGATTGTATAGTTTTATGGATGTTAATTTTGGTTTTGTATGTAAAACATGGATTTTGGATTCGTTCATTTTCTATGTATTAATTTTACAAACTTTTTCATGTTTGATTTCGTCTTCTTTGATTTAGGGCAGTAGTATTCGCATGTTTCTTTGATTTATTTGATTAATTTCTATGAGTTTGTGCATCACAAATCGTTGCTTGAGGGCTACCTAGGCCATGGTAGTTCCTTAGGTGTCGATTTCATTCGCCAAAGTAATTTAGATTGCATCATAGGCTGAGTTGGTTCGGTCTAGGTTATTTAATTAGGGTTACCATAATTCTGAAAATTTGCATGATTAAAATATGATGAGCGATGCCATATATGTTTTCGTATCTCCAATTTGACTTATGTGCTTATGTGTTTTTTGTGTTTAATTTCTACGTTGAGTGTTTTTAAACCGATCAGCATAAATTTTAGTATTACACGCTAAGTTGATTCTAAATACTTGTGAAGTCTTGAATGATTAGATGAACCATTGAGGGCTCTAATTAGAATTGGAATCGAATAAGTCATAAGGTTGTGTCGAATTACTCTTGCTGCCGTGAGTTATTGAGTTCGAGTCTTGCATGTTCTTGAGTGTTTTTCATGCTATGTTTTGTGTGAAAAATATTGATTATGTATATATTTATTTTAGGTTTTTAATTTCATAATTTTCAAAAGTTTTCCAAAATAATTTCTAATCCCCCTTTGATATGTTTGTGTGACTCTGTTAACACTTTTGTTTTCGATTACCCTTCAATATCCCTTGACTGAACTATCCCTACTTATTCTATACTAACATTCAACATTTGCAGGGTTTTAAAATTTCATGGATAATTACTTCATCGATCGTCCGATCTTCAAGTTGGAAGATTTTCGTCGGAGGTACCGGATGAAACCCCCTGTGTTCAACTGCATTATGACAGCTCTCGATCTACAACACCAACCCTTATTGGCATTAAAAAGCAGATAGCCTTAGATAATTAGGGTTGCTGCCCCAACAGAAGATGGCAGGTGCCCTATGAATGTTAGCATATGGTGCAGCTGCTGATCAATGTGTTGAGTATTGTAGTATGGCGGAATCAACTATACTAGAGTGCTTAAAGAAGTTTTGTCAACATGTGAAAAATATTTTTGGCCTGCAATACCTCCGCGCTCTAATGAAGGCTGACCTCTAAAAGCTTCTAGCAAGGGCTGATCAGCGAAGATTTCTAGGTATGATCAGATTCATTGATTGCATGCATTGAAAGTGGAAGAACTGTCCAACCGCATGACATGAAGCTTACAGTGGAAGGATGGGTCGTCCCACCATAATTCTCAAGGCAGTGGCCTTGCATGACACATGGGTATGACATGCTTTCTTCGGTGTGCCAAGAGCTCAAAATGATATTAACGTGCTTGACCAATCACCGGTATTGGAAGGACTCATCGCTGAAAATAGCTCAGATGTGACGTTTCGCATCAATGGTAGTATATATAGCAATGTCTATTATATTGTTGACGTAATTTATCCTAGGTACTCCACGTTTGTAAAAACTATTTCAAACCCTGAGACGCAAGCAGAAAAACTATTTACAAAGAAACAAGAAGCATACCGCGAAGATGTGGAGAGGTGTTTCGGCATCCTGCAATCCCGTTCCGCAATCCTACGGCATGGAGGTTGGTTGCATAGGATGTCAAAACTGAGAATCACAATTATAACTTGCATCATATTGCATAACATGATTGTTGAGGATGAATTTGTCGAGCCAGAAGAAGAAGATCTCATGAACCCAGAGGCGGCAAGAGTTTATGATGGGTCAGTGGATCAAAATGATGTTCAAATTCCTCTTTTATCAATTCAAAGAGATGGACGAAATCAATATGTATTTAGGGACCGTATTGATAACCTCGAGTCAGCTTATATCCACAAAATTCTTCAAGATGATTTAGTGGAGCACAATTGGGCATTAGAAGCCAACCAACAATAATCAATTATGGAGTTTTATTTGGTATTGTAATTAGTTTATTTGGTATTGTAATTTTATGTTCTTATAATTAAATAATTAACAATGAATAAAGAAGTAAACAACAATCAACTTGTTTTGTTTCATTTAAAAATAACTTGAAATGAGGAATATAAAAAGTGATCATCAAGACACAATACTAGGTTTTCATCATCAAAGTGAGGAATATAACACTCTTCACTAGTACTTGTACTCTCATTCACTTGCCCCATAAATTCCGCTTTTCTCCTTTTGTACCACTTCTTCGTATTCGGTGTCATTATGCTAGTATTTATTGTAATAATTTTTGTTTTTTCTAACAAATTCTCTATTGCCTCACGGCGGGAAATCCTTGCTTCCTTCCGTTTCTTAAGTTCTGAGCTTTCCTAGACAACCGAAGGGTTTCCTTATCTCTTACCATGTTATCCTTCATAAGTGTTTTTTAATTATGTTGCATATTATGAAAAATAGCTAAAGACTTCTCGTCTTTCTCCGCCATTATCTTTTTTTTCCCTCCTTCTTTGCTTCCATGGCTGCCTTTATTCCTATAGGCCTAACCGGGCTCGAGCGAAAGGGCGTCTCTTCGTTGGACGGTGGAGTTGTAAATCCTACATTATCATCATCTAAGTCAACATGCGAATCCGTGTCATGGGGCCTGGGAGAACTTGAGAGTCAAACTGTGAATGTGAATGAGTAATCTCAATCTACACGAAATGAGGATGATTCTTGATCGCTTCATAACATACAAATTTATCGAATTCTTTTTTTAAGGGGCGCTTGTAAAACATGCGGTAGAATTAAAAAAAAAAAAAAAAAAGGTGGTATGCGTAGTAGATGAAGAAAAGGAGAGTTTTTCTTTGGGCCCCACCAATTGCCTCCATCACCCAGCATGCAATCTTTGATGGAGCAACTAATGATTTGGATTTTTTGTTGTGGGTCCCATGACCTTTCTACTCCTCCATTGTATGCGTTGCGTCATTCATCTCCATCAATTTCGCAAAATCATTGCATTTTTGGATGATTGCATGTGTCGGGTGTATATGCTCTTAGTTTATTACTTGTTCTCTCCCATCATAGGGACACCTAAACTCCGCAACTGTAACTAGGGATGGGTGTTTGGGCCCGAAAGACCGAAAGCCCAGTCCGAAAACCTGAAAATAGACTGACACGGGTCGAGCCCGAATATTTTTACGACCGGTCCAAAAATGGTATTGTCAGTCTGAGCTCGGGCCCTAAATATTTTGGGACTGAAAGCTCGGCCCGACCCAAATACTTAATCATATATATTATAAAAAATAGTAAATGTGTTTACAAAATGTAAATGACCAAATCACTAGCTCAGTAGCAAAACGACCAGCCTCCTGCCTCCAGCCCTCTCGCCTCCAGCCCTCCACAGATCAGTGAGATCACCCATCACTGATGCCGAACGCCCGATCGGCCTTCACATATCAGCCGTCCCAATGTCCGACACTCCCACTAGCCCAGTAGCCCAGTTCATCGTTTTCCTCCCACTAAGTACCTAAATCCCTAAATCCCTAATCAGTGCACTCTCCCTAGTCCTTACTCTGCAGTCTAGTCCACTCCACTCCCGGCTCCCCGAGTCCCCATGTGGCCGTCTCCCTCCCCCACCCCGCATCACCGCTACCCCGCTGCCCCTCCAGTCTCCACTCTCCAGCCAGACGGCCAGTCCCTCCACCGAAGTCCGAACCACCGCATCCACTCCTCCGGACCTCCACCGCTCCACCGCCTCCAGTCCTCCATCACTCCACCGCCTCAATCGTAAGTAGTGGGGATTGCCTAAGATCGATGGTTTTTTGGGTTTGCCTGCTCACTGATTATGTTCATCAGTTCATCTGCAGCAAGCAATACAAATCATATACTGATATACATAACAAGCACAGACTGTCTGATATTGCAATACTGTTTGATGTTGTTCATCTTCGTTTGTCACTAAGAGTCTAAGATTCAGTATTCCTGTAGCAACTTACGATTTGTGCAGTGTGAAATTTCTGCTTTGTTCTATGATATGACTGCATTGAATCCAAGTTTTGAAGTTTTTTTTTCTGTTAGGTTTTGGATATTCATCATCATTTTTAGTTTTGTACTCTGTAATTGATTAAACATGACGTTCTGCTAATTATGTAACTATATGTTTGCTTCAATTGCTTGCATGTTTTCAAAGCTTCAGAGAACTCAAGCTCAAATTGTGGCAGATTTTGGGCCCGAAAAAGCCTGAAAGCCCGGCTCGGTTGCGACATTCTTAATATGTTTTACTCTCGTTTATACTTTAACCCTTATTTGTTTATAATCGAGTCATAATGTAGAATCATGAGCTTTTGCTAGACTTATGATGAAAATGTGCTTTAACATTGGAAATTTACTAAAAATTGACAAAGTGCTCAAGCTATGAGTCTTTAAATGTTTCGTTCATTCTGCAAAGCTTCCATGATGCTTTTGATGGATTTTTTTCTCTTATGGGTAGTAGACATGTTGGGGATTGAGTAATAGAAGGAGTTATAGCAATTGGAGCAAAAAAAGTTGCCAAGAATTGCAAGACAAAATCAGATCCAGTAAGTTCCAGCAATTTCCTGGCCACATCACTCAACTTCCAGAATTCTCCAGAACAGACCACAAAGAACTAGAAGGCTTGTCAAATATTCACAAAAAGCTCTATAAGTCTAGTTTCTACAGAATTTAGAGTCGCATCAAAAGCTTCTCTGAGGAGAAAGTTATGCTAGTCACAAGGGCAGAAGGTCACTGCCTGCTGAGAAGAAGAATCTACTGCCCATTTTTACATTTTTTTGTATTTGTGTATTAAAAGGGTATCCGAAAGCATCAATCAAGAGTTGTTGAGCTATATAAAACATATGGGAGTCGACCAAGCCAAAAGGAAGTGAAAATTATTGACAAAAGAGTTTCCCTAGTTCAAGCAGGAAAACTACTGATTCTAGAAGGAAGTTCCCCCGGGCGAGGTAGGGAGGCTTGCAGCCGATCTATTGGACTTTGATCCATTAAATTGCTAAATTTATTAAAGAGTCCATGAAGTCCATTGCAGACGGTCCATGAAGAAAATTGGGCAGAATATCCAAGTCTTGGTCGGCAAGTAATCTAAACCATCTCGGTTTAGGTTTTCTGTTTTCCTTGTTGCTACTGGTTTTGCACAACTTTTCCCCTATATATAGAGGCCGATTCCCATACAGAAAATCTTCTCATCTCAAGTACAAGTACTAGCCAAAAGCCGTACCAAGTCTTTCAAGCACCAAACAGAAAAATACTTAGCCAAAACCCGATTCCACCACCATCCAAAATTTTGTACCATACTGCTGCCTACTGCCGTGTGTCTCCACCACAACTTGCGAAGTCTTCAAAGTTTCTAAAGGTTTCTAAAGTGTGATCCAAAAGCTCTACTAAGTCTCTCAAGCACCAAACAAAAAAATACTTAGCCAAAACCCGATTCCACCACCATCTAAAATTTCGTACCATACTGCTGCCTACTGCCGTGCATCTCCACTACAACTTGCGAAGTCTTTAGGTTTCTAAAATGTGATCCATTCGCTCTATGGCTACTGTATTCTTTTATATTTGTGTAGTTTGTAAGAACTTGTTTCGATTCTTGATTTTTGTTAAATTCTTGTATGAACTCGGTTTGAAGTTTATGTAGTAGTTTTCGATTTTAACTTGTGGATTTTGTGTGTATATATAATTAGGGCAGTGATATTAGATGCATGTTTAGGATTTAAATCGGTTAGTAATCTAAGGTGAGGGCAGAAAAACCAACACACTAGTGATGTTAAAAACATGTAATTCTAAGTGCTAGGTTTCATCGGCTAGAGAAATAACAAACTAAGTGGAACGTATGTTGCTTTGATTTGTGTTTGCTCACTTAGGGCTATTAACCTTAGAACTTGCATGCTAAATAAGAAGATTGACAACCTTACTTATTTACTTGTCTTCGATTGTAGACTCTTGTGCTTCAATGTTACGTGTTGTATAACGGTAGCATAAATTTTAGGATCATTTTGCGAATAGCTTGATCTTAAAACATTAGAAGTCTTTCAACTAGGTAACACTGGAATACCTTCTAGTTGTAGGTTGAAACTGATTTGAGTCTAAAACATGCTAAATACTTGTTCCTTACTTTCTTGCATGCATGTCTTACATGTTAAAGAGTTTTTTGTCGAATTGGTTTGTGTGAAACATGATGATCACTTGTATATAGTAGTTTTAGATTTAAATTTCGTGTCTAGGTCTAGGGCAGCTTTGCTGCCGAACCAAAGTCCAATTCGACATGCTTTAAAACGTGTGAATATGTATATGTTTATGAATATTTGTTCTAACATTCTTATATTTCAAGTACCCTTAATCCCCGACTAGAATGATCCCTACTTGCTTATACTACTAACGATCTTTTGTAGGATTTATCATTGAAGGATTGTTTAGGCATCTCGTCAGGACCGATGGGGTCAGGGTTTGAGAATTTTGGGCTCGGCCCGGTCCACGCCCAGTCCTAGCTGTAACTGCCCAATCCACACATTTAAGATATTGTTCGCTTTTGGCTCACTGACCCACATGGTTATAATTTTAGGTTCCCAACTCAAAACGCGTCTCTATATAAGGAGCTAACTCTGCATGTATATACACAACATCCACTCTCCTCGGGTGATGTGGGATACTTGACCTACCTACCTGTTAGATTCTCTAGTAAGGTCAGGTTAGGGGTCCGCGTCGGCACACTTTTGGTTGGAGACATGCTCTGAAACCAAATGTAACAGCCCAGTCTACACACTTGAGATATTGTCCACTTTAGACTCACTGGCCCGTAAGGTTTTTTTTTTAGTTTCCAACCCAAAATGCAGCTTTATGTAAGGAGCTGACTACATATAAGAGCACAACATCCACTCTTTCTCGAGTGGTGTGGGATGCGTGACCTACCTATCTGCTAGCTTCTCTAGCCATGTCAGGTCAGCTCATCACAGCGGCTCCGTAGTACACCTTCTCGTCTTGCAACGGCCTTGACTGTTCACCTGGCCAAACCCTTTAGTGTCGTTCTGTGATTTTAATTCCTGAAGAAATTTGAATATGTTGTATTATTCCCTTGTGAATGAGTTGCTAAAATTTCCTATTGGTAAGATTTTGGTTTCGAAGTTTTGATCGGAGATCTTCATGAACTGGAAGATTCCATGTGGATGGAAGCTTCATTCACGGAGCGTAGGTGGTGTTGTCGAGCATTTTGAATCAAGGTGGTCTTGTGGTGAAGCAGCTGCATGTGATGATTTGGTGGGATGGGTATCGTGATGTAGGTTGATGGTTTTGGGGCAGTAGAGCTATGGTGGTGCAGTCACAAGACTAGCACTGTGTTAGACCGTTGGTGAACTAGGGGTGGAAATGAGCTTTTGATATGATTTAGCTCTTGGGCTCATGTCACACCAATTACAAGTCTACATAATTAATATATGGAATTAGTGGGAGTTTAATAGAAGTCAATGGAATTTGAAAGTTCAGGTTTATTCGATATAGACTTTTAAAAGTCTATAAAGATCTAGGTGTATTCAATTAGGATTTAAAAAAATCAATATGGAGTCTACCAAAGCCTAGAGGTATTCATTATGGACATTTAAAAATGAATAGAATTTTGAGGGTATTCAAAATATCATTCATACTTATAGAATTAGTAACTCATGGATAATCATGGAATTAATAACTCATGGATAATTATGCACAGAAAACTTCAATATTTTTCCAGTCTCCAGACCAAAGATTTCGAAAAGTCCACGACACACTTTTTCTGCCTAGAGGTTAATCCTCCGTCATCTCTTTATTTTTTAACATATTATCTATCTTTCTTGTTTTTTTTTTTCCTCTCATTTTTTCTATAATATTTTATGCAATCAAACTCTTATACTAACATGTTCATTGTTGTTGAATTTGTTTTTCAAATATTTTTAATTTATTTCTCATTTATTTATGAAATCCTAAAACACAAATATTATCGTTTTCCTGAGTCAGTTATGGATTTTTCAATTTCATTTTTTCCAATACTCATTAATTAATGAATAACATTGATCAAATGAATATAAATCAAACCACATATTTGTAGTCGGTCTATAATAGGATATAAGACAATAAAAAGTCAATAATTACTTAAAATAATTATGTAACTAATATATAACTCACTAATTATTATATGTTTTCTTTCATAATTAGGTAAATATTACTTAGGTGACTGTGGATTTCCCAACCGACGCTGATTTTTAGCTCCATTTTGATGGTGAAGGAAATCATCCTATTAATACAATTGAGTTATTTAATCTTCGACATGCTTCCTTGAGGAACATAATTGAGAGGATATTTGGAGTATTCAAGTCACGTTTCACTATTTTCAAATCAGCACCACCAATTTCATACAAGACACAAGTAGAGCTAGTTTTGGCTTGTGTAGGATTGCACAATTTTCTTCGATAGGAATGCCGTTCCGATGAATTTCCTCTAGATCCAGAAGAGGACCCCAGAGTCGATCAAGAAAATAATTTTAAATGGGATGATTTTCAAACACAAGAACAGCAGATCGGAGAGATAGTGCTAATGAATGAAGAATGAGTATTGCCAGTAAATGTTCAACAAAATACCAATAATGAAAATAATAACAATGAAGAAAGTGATACTGAAGGAGAAGAATGATCTTTTCATTGTTTTAGGGACTCGTCCGCCAACATGAAATTTTGTTAAAGTATTTTTTTTCTTCCATTTTTTTGGTATTTTTTTGTTTTGTATTTGATACATTTAACTGTGGTTTTATTAGTTACATTGAGATATTTTTCCTTTATGTTCTAATTATTTTCTATTATAACATTATTTTGTGAAATATGTAGAAGTCGTTCATAATGAACTCTGTAGATTTTCGTAAATCAATAAAGTATGTAATCAAAATCAATAATTTTAAAGAAATCAACAGAAATCTATGCAAGTCTGTGGTATTTTTAGAAAGTCTGTGGACTATTCTGAAAGTCTATGAATTAAAAAAAATTCATACAAATCCATATACAATACACCCTCTTAGTCAATCACATGAATCTATAAGATTGCATTGTGTTATGAGAGGAATTATTTTGGGTAGTGAAATTATCAATGTTGAAGAAACCTTTCAGATTTGTTCAAAATAAAAGAAGAAACCTTGCAGCCAAAAAAAATATTATTCGAAAGGAGATGTCATTCAAGAATACAATCTTGAGAGCCAAGAAGAGCCTTTTCAAGTCTTTTGTGACATATTCATCTTTAGCGTTGGGTTCATGATTGTGTCATCATAATATACAATAGAATGAGTCGTTAAATCACAAGTTCAAGTGTCTAAACATATTCTTACTTTCCATCCAATTGCGGTTGAGTTCCTTACAAGCTAAGGAGTCTAATGTAGGATGAGAACATGTTCGATCAGTATAGCGAGGAAAAACAGAAAAATTAAGGAAGCGTAATTCGATATGTATAGGTAGGTAGGAGGCGTGGAGGGCAAAACAAATATGCAAGCTAATAGGGCTAATCATTCATCATCTGCTATTGAAGTGAGGACATAGTACAAAGCTCGAAGCCTTAAACGGCAAGACCTTAAAATAGACTTGAGGACTTGTAGAGACTATATGAGTATTACTATATGGTCTAGAACCACTATTTTATATGGTTAGGTTAATTGCATGGTTTAGCCGTCATGTGACCTTAAAGTTACTTTTGTTGGGATATTTGACTTGTTTAGTATTACAAATTATGTCATGTTTCTTATTGATTAAAGTGTAATCCCTCAATTCAGTTTTAATTTTCCACCTAATTTTTCTTATAGATAAAGTATATCACATAATGTGTGCGACATTTGGAAAAAGAAGAAGAAAGGAAATATGAAAAAGGACGAAGAAGAATATCATGAAGTGAATAAGTAGACTTTTTATTAAATTCAGGAGATGAATTTTCACAATTGCAAGTTGGATGTGCATATTGACAATTTGAACGGAGTTGAGAGTGTTTTTTTGACAAATTTGCCTTAATATTATTAAACCATATTTAACCTAGGGTTATGGCTTATAATGAATGACATCTTGCTATTGGATGGTGGTATGACCACCTTGAGGTTTGCGGTGAGAAAATTTGAATCTATAGGTTACGTAGTAAATAAGTTTATCTAATGCTAATATGTAATATTACAAGTGTTCGGTGTCAGAAATTTGTTGGCTTAGATTAGCGCAATTTGAATCCCACATCTGAAAAGTGAAGAGTTATCCTTGGATTATAAGGACTGGTAACACACACACTAATGTCGAGACTTTTTGTGTTAAAACCTCATACCCGATCTCTTTAACAGATGGCTGAAGTGTGGGGAGTATTGACATTATTGAACCCGTGTGTGTGAGACTGTTGGACACTTCCACACAACAATTAGCATCAGAGCCAACTATGTGATCCTGGATATAATTATGAAGTCTACTACTGCAACAAAATTTGAGATTGATAAATTTAACGGGATGAATGATTTCAACATTTGGCTTTGAAGATGCGAGCCCTATTAGTCAACAAGGGTTATTAAAGGCGCTAAAAGGAGTGAGTGTTTTGCCAACTACTTTGTCAGATGAAAAAAGAAGAAGACACATTAGAATGAGCACACAATGCAATTTTTTTATGTTTTGATGAGGTTCTACGTGAAGTTGCCGATGAGACGACTGCACCTTGATTGTGGCTAAAGCTAGAGAAATTGTGTATGACTAAATCCCTCACCAGTCGGTTATATATATTTGAAGCATTGGCTATACACTCTTCGTATGTCTGAAGGTACACTTATTCAAAACCATATTGACGAGTTTAATAAGCTTATATCTGATTTGAGAAATATGGATGTGAAAATTGAAGATGAAGATTAGGCTTTGAAAATTTTGTTGACACCATGCTGTATGGATGAGAGGCTATCTCTTTGGAAGATGTCAAAGTAGTTTTGAGTTCTAGAGAACTAAAGAAGAAAGTTTCAGAGAATTTGACTGATAATTATGAGCAAACCTTGGTAGTTCGAGGTAGAGAAGAAAGCAGTAACAAAGGAATTTCGAGGTATAAGTCTCGAATTAGAAATGGTAAATGCAATTATTGTCACAAAGAAGGTCATTGGAAACCTGATTGCCCTAAACTCAAAAAGAGAGGTAAGTCCTCTAAAAATTATGGAGATGATGCAAATTTTGTGGATGATGAGTCTGCTTTTGATTTTGCCTTATTTTCTGGTGATTCATTGTTAATGGTTGGTTACTTGATTTGGCTTCACTACCAGCTTTGACAGAATAGCCGACGAAATTTTTTTCGTCGGCTATTCCTTCTACCGACGAAAATTTCGTCGGCTATAATTCGTCGGTAAAAGTCCGTCGGTAAAAGTAATGGCCGACGAAAAAAACGACATCGTCGGCCATTCCAACCTTGGCCGACGAAAATGATTTCGTCGACCAAAGCTTGGTCAAATATCCGACGAAATTCGTCGGCTATTTTCGAGTATGGCCGACGATTTTGTCGGAAAATATTAATATTTTAAAGTTATAGCCGACGAAATTTGGTTTCGTCGGCTATTTGCTCTGAAGTATAGCCGACGATTTGGGCTATTTCGTCGGCTATTTCGTCGGAATATATTAATATTTTAAAGTTATAGCCGACGAAATAATGTCAATTTCGTCGGCTATAACTGCATTTTGGGCACAAAAAAAAATACCGGATCGGAGGAGGAGGAGGAGGAGGAGGAGGCCGGAGGAGGAGGGGAAGGAGGAGGCCGGAGGAGGAGGCCGGAGGAGGAGGGGAAGGAGGAGGAGAAGGAGGAGGCCGGAGGAGGAGGAGGAGGAGGGGAAGGAGGAGGAGGAGGAGAAGGAGAAGGAGGAGGAGAAGGAGGAGGAGGAGGAGGCCGGAGGAGGGGGGGGAAGGAGGAGAGAAAAAAGGCGGGAGGAAACGATTTAAAAGATTTAGAAGGAGAATAGCCGACGATTTAATATATTTCGTCGGCTATACTTAGAGAATAGCCGACGATTTAATATATTTCGTCGGCTATACTTTGGAAAATCAACAGCCGTCGGATCTGAGCCATCCAACGGCGGACAATGAAAAGGCGCGGATCGCAAGAGTTTAGCCGACGAAAATTATATTTCGTCGGCTATGCTTTGGAAAATCAACAGTCGTTGGATCTGAGCCATCCAACGGCGGACAATAAGCGGATCGAAGGAGTTTAGTCGACGAAATATAATTTTCGTCGGCTAAATCGTCGGCTATTCTATGAAAACATATTAAACTGCCGTTTTGAGGCCCTAAACGAACTCGAAAGCCCGAAAAGACCCACACATCGTGGCATAGCAACGAGTTTGATTCCTGGCGTCGTTCCCTTTCCGGAATGGTATCACAATCGTCATTCGGACGCCGGACGCCAAATCTGCCGTAAACCGGGTTTTCACTTGCAACGGTCAATCTACTCTTCAATTTTGTCGGAATCTTGTCATTTTTCAACCGTAGCCGTATTTCATTATTTCGGTCATATCTTATTTGAAGACATATTTGCATTTGAAGAGTGTACGTATAGTAACTATTTGAAACTATACATTCACTTAAACACTTAGTAAACAAGTTAAGGAACATTAGTGCATATGTTCCGATTTTGAATCTAAAAATTTGAAAAATCTATTCCAACCGTCAGATATCACCGTTTAGATTAAATACATGTATGAAAAAAAATCCAACTACATCTGACAACGTTAAAGGCTCGATCGGGACGGTCAACCGGGTGAGTCAACCCTTTAAACGCTTAGAAATGGTAATTGGCCTGTCTAAATGACGTTTTTTTGCCTGACCTTCAACAGATAATAGTTTCAACTCGATGAGACGCAACTAATCGTATAAAAATTTTCCTCAAAATTTTTACCGAACGTCAGGCTACCCATAGGAAAACGGAAGTAAAAAACAGTTAACCGTAACATTCGGCACACGGATTTTGTCGGAATCTCGTCATTTTTCAACCGTAGACGTATTTCATTATTTCGGTCATATCTTATTTGATGACATATTTACATTTGAAGAGTGTATGTATAGTAACTATTTGAAACTATACATTCACTTAAATAAAATTTAATTTTAATCATAGCCGACGAAATCAAACCTAGTACTCGTCGGCTATAAGATATAGCCGACGAAAATGCCAATTTCGTCGGCCAAACTTTCAAAAGTTTTCTTCGGCTAAAGTTTCAGAGAAAGGTCGACGAAAATACAAATCGTCGACTATTCCATGGGAATAGCCGACGATTTTTTTGTTTACCAACGAAAAAAAAATCGTCGGCCATTCTATGGGACTAGCCGACGATTGTTTTTTTTTACCGACGAAAATAAAAATCGTCGGCCATTCTTGGGAATAGCCGACGAAAATTTTAGGTCGTCGGCCGTTTTTTTTTTTTCGTCGGGAAAAGTGTTTTTTCTGGTAGTGCTTGCTCGCACCATATGTGTTTTAATTGGGATTTGATAAGAGCACAATGTGCGACGATATTAATGTGTTATTATCCCTTATTTGTGCTTTGTTAAGTCTATTTTGTATAAGATAGAGTCATAATATAGTTTAGTGTCATTTTGGTAGAGTTTGGCGAAAATGTGCTTAATTGTCAGAAAAACGACTAAGTACAGAAATTTGAGAAAAAAGTGCAAAATATATTGTTTTCGTGATTTTGAGGCTTGTGTTAAACTGACTTATTATTCTCCAAATTTGATGAAATTTGGCAGACATATAGTTGGCAAGCTGGACTGTACTGTGTTAAAAATTTAGATCAATTGGAGTTCGAGAAGTCATCCAAACGATGGCTGCAACTTAGCAGTTTGAGCAGAATGATCCAGGGACTACCAGCATTTTCCTGAGACTGTGTTCTGACTTCCAGGACTTCTGTACGATGCATCACTTAGAACCAGAGGACGTACCTTATATGGATGGAAAGCCCTATGACTCTGGTTTCTCCAGGACTTAGAATCACATCAATCTGAGTACTGAGGAGGGAGTTATGCCGGATTTATTGAAGCAAGGTCAAATCTGCCGAGAAACTGTAGTTTCCCGGTTGCATCAGGAAAACTTTCCTTTGGATTTTTGAAGCATGGATAAGCTGTAATGGACCTAAAGACTTGTTAGACATGTCCATACTAACTTAATGAGAAGATTCAAGTCCAAGATCAGGCCAAGATGAGTCTAGAAGAAAAGAATTCGGATAACAAGAGAAAGAAAAAGAATCCTGATTAATTTCGGGAAAATTCATGTGCACGTCTTTCAACTTCCACGGACTCTCCCACACAGCTCACTTCGAATCAGATGACGAGTAATATATGGATAGTAAGCTACGGGAGTCTAGTTTCCAACCCAATTGGAATCACCTCATTATCTATTTTCTAGAAAAAGATATTCCATAATATTCACTCGAAGGTCAAATCTGCCAGCAGGATAAGTTTGAGAAAAAGTAGGTTTTGTGAACCCTAGTTGCTGCCAACCCTTTGCTCCTATATATAGCACGGTTTTACACAGAAAATCATCATCTCTTCTCCCATAATATATTGCCGAAACTCTGCCAAAATACTTCCATAAATCCCATACCAAAATCCTTGAAGTCGAACCACCACTTACCTACAACTCGCACCATTCTTCCATTGCCGAGCTCCCTTTGTTTGAAGTCTTGCAAGGTTCTTTCAAAGTGTGATTCGAACAACTCATGGCTTTTATTATTTTCTATATGAATTACAATTTTATATTGTATGGATTTTTGGATTGTAAATTTTGGTTTTGTATATTATACTATGATTTCCGAATTCTTTTGGTTTTCTTGCTATGATTTATGAACTTGTTCATGTATGATTTCGTGATTGATTGATTAAGGGCAGTAGGTTTCGCATGTGTTCTTGGTGAATTATTCGATTTATTTTCATAATTTCATGCATCACAAATTGTGTGTTTGAGGGCTAACTTTATGGTAGTTCCTTGATTGCCGATTTCATGTGCCAGAATAATCTATGTTGCATCATATACTGAGTTTTTGTGATTTAGGTTATTTAACTAGAGTTGATATATTTATGAAAATATGCATGTTGAAGCAAAGTGAGGTGACGCCATACTTGTTGCATGTCTCTGATTCGGCTTATTGTGCTTATGTGTTCTTCGTGTTTAATTTCTACGCTAAGTGTCTTTAAATTGATTAGCATCATGTTTAGGGTTATACGCTGAGTTAATTCTAAATACTTTTGAAGTTTTAACGATTAGATGAACCGCTGAGGGCTCTAATTAGAATCGAAATTGAATGTTTCTTAGTGCTATGTGAAAATACTTGCTATCGTGAGTCTTTGGTTTCGTGTGATGCATGTCTTGATGATTTCGTGCTATATGTTTATGTGGAGAAGATGATCACTTGTATATATTAATTTAGGTTTTATTTTCGTAATTTTCAGTAGGTATTTAGATAAATATTCAAACCCCCAATTTGATTTTGTAATGCTTTATGTGATTGGAAGCCCTTGATTTCCCCGGATTGAACGATCCCTACTTGTCATATACTAACGATAACACAAGAAGGGTAATATATGTGTATGAAGTTGTTTTGTAGGTACAATATGCTTGAGAATAATTCCATCAGGATTGGTTTGACACTTACCAGTCTATTGATGAGAGATTTGTCTTTATAGGGGACAATTTTCCTAATAAAGTTATGGGAATTGGATCAGTTCGAATTAAGATGCATGATAGAGTTATTAGGACTTTGGCAAAAGTTAGGCATGTTCTAGATATGGAGAATAATTTGATATCTTTGGGTACTCTTGACTCACAAGGTTATAAGTTTTCGTCTAAAGATGAAGTTTTAAAATTTTGTAAAGATGATCTTCTTGTGATTCAGGGAAATTTGATTTGCCATAACCTCTACTTACTTCAGGGTAGCACAATTATTGGTGCTCCATTAGTTGCCTCTTCATCAGGTCCATATTCAGTTTTTGGTACAAGTGTATTTATTGAGGGTCAGTTTGATAAGTTATGTGGAGATTGGATAGTGAGACATCACACTATTTTGAAGACACCACATATGAGTATTGCAGAACATATTGATGGATCATTCTTAGAGAAGGTGCTTGACATGCTTTCTAATTTGAATGAGTATAAAGACTTCGGTGCCGACTCTGTTAATTCCTGCTACTTGGTTAATTGGTCTCTATCGACTACATTTTGTTTGAAGACTCTAATTAAGGTATAATTTAGTACTCATGCTGATTATTCTAATATTAGTTGTCATGTTGGTGCTTATGTGATTAATGGTGAACTTGAGTGGAAGGTAAAATTGAATTTCATGGATTTGCATATGGGGTGAATAATTATGATTGTGGTGTGTTCAGTCTAAGTCACCTAAATTTGTAATCAGCGAAATTATGAACTTTAAAGAGTATGCCATGCTATTTGAAGAAAGGTCTATTGATGTAGGTTCAAACCACGATGGTACTAAGCAGGTGGAGCTTGTTCAAGTTTCATGGAAAGTGCCAGTTTACACTTTCATTAAGTTTGGTCAGGAGCTACTTGTTTTTGTTGGTGATATTGAATAGAAGCAACTTCGGTTCTACAATGTTGCTTTGTATGAAGAAATTTAGTCTCTTCATCGGAGTCATCTACTTTTGATCAAGTCAGTTCCTGTTTGCAAGTTCAAGCTTGGCTTGGGCTTGATTGCTATATGCAATTAGTACCTTTTGGGGGGTTTGATGGAGAAAACTTTGGGAGGAGATTTTACTTTGGAGGTTTTGGTTAATTTAAACCAAGGTGGAGATTGTTGGTTTGTGGTTTAAATTAATAACCCCACCAATTAACTTTTGGATTGGGCCCATATTATAAATCTAACCCTATTAGGTTAGGGAGTTTGTCTAGCACTATAAATACATGATTTACGTCACTAATTGTGTAGCGAGAGAAAAAGAGAGCCGCAACTTTGGGGTTTGAGAAGAAGCCGCAGTTTATGGTTCTATAAAAGTTGTTCTTCTATTTGGTGTTTCTCTTTTGGTGAGTGTATTTGAGTGTAATTGGGGTTTTGGGTTTGAGTGTTAAATACCTTGTAATCTCATTTTGATATTAGTAGAATCTCCTCATTGTTCCTACCTGTGGATGTAACCCTTTGATCTTGGGGTGATCCACGTAAGTCCTTGGTCTTCTGGATTTTCTGTTTATTTATCTTTTCCCAAATTCTAGTGTTTCATACTTGTATGTCGCTTCAGCATAACAATTAGTATCAGAGCCCAAGTTACGTCTGGGACTTGGTGTCTCGTACGATCGATTTGAAATTTGGTGGAGCCAATGCTTAGATTTTGGATCATAAGATTTGGATTTGGATGCTTGTGGTCGAGGTAGAGCTATTGGTATCGTGTGACAATTGGTGATGACTCGAATCATGCTAAGGTGGAGATTGTTAGAAATTTGTTGGCTTATATTAGAGCCATTTGGAATCTCACATCTGAAAAGTGAAGAGTTATCCTTGGGTTATAAGGACTGCTACCACACACTAATGCCGAGACTTTTTATGTTAAAATCCCACACCCGATCTCTTCAACGGAAGGCTAAAGTGGGGGGAATAATTGGACTCGTGTGTGTGAGACCGTTGGACGCTTCCGCACAACATTCGGTTTTCAACTAATGTGTGTAATAATGGTTTAGAATGTGCACGAAATCATTGATTTTGGTTCAATTCAGGTTGGTGGTTCAATCTTTCGGACAACAGTTCCCAAACGTAATTGTTTTTTTTTTTTTTTTTTTGTTACTTAGGGCAACCAACACTAGAAATATCAAAGTGGAAATTACTCAACAACACCCAACCGTAATTGGTTTGGTTAGGTGAGATAGTTAACATCCTTGAGGATACTTCATCACTAATTATTGTCCATTTTTAGTTAAGATCCTCGAGGATACTTCATCCAGAGGTCTAATCCCACACACTTCCCTATTTGTTTTCCATTTACTTCAGAATCTAGTTAACAGAATAGTTTTACTATACCCTTTCGTTCTCTACCCAACCATATTTTAGACGACAACTCTCCATCTCTAAAAAATTCGACATTGCTTCATCAGTCATGGGTATCAAAGTTCTGGTGGTATCTCTGATGCTAACTTCGATTGTTTTCTCTTTTCTGTACTTCATTTCAACCCGATTAACAACACCCATTCACACTTGGAAGCCCATCATCAATCTGAGCAAATCCAACCGGAGTATTACTAACCCATATCCAGTGACCTTCTCATATCTGATCTCCGCTTCAAAAGGCGATTCCTTCAAGCTCAAACGCTTGCTCTATGCTCTTTATCATCCTGGAAATTACTACTTGATCCACATGGATTCTGAAGCAACGGAAGAAGAACACAGAGACATAGCCGAGTTTGTGGGTGGAAACCCAGTTTTTGGGGAAGTGGGTAATGTTTGGATTGTGGGAAAACCCAACTTGGTAACCTATAGAGGACCAACAATGCTTGCTACCACTATCCATGCTTTGGCTCTGCTCTTGAGGACTTGCAGATGGGATTGGTTTATCAATCTCAGTGCTTCTGATTATCCTCTAATTACTCAAGATGGTATGGTGAGTGCCTAGCTGCTCTTGATTAATTGATTTTGCTACTAAATCAATGCCATTATCTTCTATTGGGTTTTCTTAATTAGTCCCTTGTTTCTGTTTGCAGATCTGATCCATGCATTTTCTGACTTGCCTAGAGATCTCAATTTCATCCAGCACTCCAGTCACTTGGGTTGGAAACTGTAAGTTATGTTTGCATATTGTTTTTTTTTTTTTTTGGTTTGTCTTAACTAGCATAATTTTTATCATATATAATTTTTAATTTCAAGGAATAAGAGAGGCAAGCCCATCACAATAGACCCAGCACTCTACAGCGTCAATAAATCAGAATTATGGTGGGTTATCAAACAAAGGGCTCTCCCAACTGCTTTCAAGCTATTCACAGGTTTAACCTCATTATCACTTAAAATTAAAAACTTTTTTTTCTTAATTAACGAACTAGCTAATCACATTTGATTGAGGGGTCCTTTACAGTACCTTAATGTATACCATACCCTTAATTTACAATTAACTGGATAAAATTTATCATTTTTCTATTCTAAATTTACAACATTGACAACAAATTTACAACATATGTTTTATATATTTACATATAATTAAACCAATCTACCACATTAACAACTATTTGTTCATAAACTTGTAAATATGTCGTAGCTAAAGTAATTACAACTAACATAACTACAATTATCCAAACAATCACTCTATTTCCCACAATGACAACAAAATTTGTCGTCAAATTTGTAAATGAGGGTCCTAAAGAAAATTCCTTTGTGGAGTAATTCTCTCGCAGTGGGTTTGTGGTTATTATTGAGTTCTGTACTTAGTAGCTGACCTAGGACTATGAACCTTGTTTAAAGAGGCAGACAAACACAGCTCACTATAGGACATAATACATATCTTGTGGTGATTTTTATTTTTATGTTTCCCTTTTTGGTTGAACTGGACGTGAAGCTTTGCAAGCATTTGAATTGTCATCTTAAATTTTTATATATATATTTTTTTTAAAAAAATCTGGTAATACTATTTTATTCATCAATTTACAATGCTGGAAATGTAAAGAAATTTTCTTTACTAATTAAAATTCCGAGGGTCAAGCTAGTTAGCATACGTGGGTGAACAGTTGAATTTGTCTAGATCCAAGTAGATACATGTAGTTGGCAACTAAAAGCAAACCTGAATTAAAGAGTTTATTTATTTCTTTCTAATTTTGTTGTTGTTAATAACAAATATCGAAGAGGTTGACACATGAGTCGCATATGCCACTTTTCTCCATTTTCCTTACTTCATTTTCGCTTGTTGGTTTGATTTATGGGATGTTGATAACTGTCTATTATTTGTCAGCATTTTTTGGTATTCTTCTTTAATCACCACCTAACCATTGTCTGACAGACTGAACAACCTACATAAATCATAGTACACTTTTAAGGACAAAAGAAAAACAAAAAAAATTAGCAAGAACGGAAAACCTAAATTTACACTTCCTACATCTGCAGCTGAGCAATTGTATGCTGCATCTATTAGAAAAGTTTCATTTGAAGCTCAGTCGGCCGTATTCATAAACTACTTTTGAGATTAGAAAAGGGGCTAAAGAAAAACTAATGCTACCAATACGTAGAGGTTGTAGTGACAGTGTTTATATCTTTTATAAAATTATATTATACATATACACATGTGTATGTATACGTAGAGGCTTTTGATGCTCAAAATATATTAGTCAGGGCTTTACACTTTTACTCTTATTTGTTGGTCAGGGTTTAGTGATCAGCTACCATGCCCAAACTCAGAAGCTAATTCCTAAACCAAGATTTAGCAATTCTATACCTTAGAATACCCAATACTACCAGCTGCAAATTTTACCATATCTGGTGGCATTGGATATACAATAAAATTCATTTCTTACTGATTCTCATTTGCCCTCGAACATGATCAAATTTTGATCTAGTTTGTCATGATTACCTCTTATTACACAATCACAAGAAAGCATAAACACAAAAACCAAAGGCATGGCTAAACATTATATATTAATAAAGACAAGGCACATACCTGAATTGGAGATGGGGTACAATGTTATTAGTTCAAGTCTTGGTCCTCTGCAGGTTTCTAAGTTTAAGTAGTGAGTAAACTCTCAATCGGGAGAGTGCAGGGACTTCGGCTCATACAGAGTCTGATATTAGGATTCTTCCCGTCTTGTAATCCTAATACTATAGAAATTACTTCTCTGTACTACGTATCAATATACATTACCTTTTATTCTAGTATTTTAAGTTTCCTTCATCAATATAGATGCAGATACAATATCCATGTTGTTACAGGATTTAAATCTCTACAATCTCAGTCACTTCATACTGAAGTCATGAACTTGTTATTTTAATTACTTCATATAAATATGACGTGCCCAAAAATTAACTCATACATAAATTAGTATTTTACCACAAAAATCACACATTGTCAGCTCAGCCAGTCTGCATATTTTTTAATGTCGTTTTGCATATTGTCTTTTGCTGCTAAAATTTTCCTGGTATTTTGAGTTTAATAATTTTTATACATTGCAAAAAATAATGTTAATGCTTATGAAGTATCTATGGTGCATGTTACTTTCACTATTTGCCTCTAGACATCTCATGTCTGGCCCTCAGCATGTGACGTTCGAAAAAAATAAAAAAAGGAAAAAGAAAAAGAATAAACCAATGCTTCTACTGCTTTCATATTCCATACTATTGCTTTCAGTGTTGTGATGGAATGGAAGATTTTATTAAATAGGAACCTACAGTTTACAGATATAAGTCTTATTCCTGTCTTGCCATGGCCTCCAGGTTCAGCTTGGACAATGATATCCAGATCTTTTGCCGAGTATTGCATAGTGGGTTGGGACAATCTGCCCAGAACCCTCCTCCTCTACTACACCAACTTCGTCTCATCTCCTGAAGGTTACTTCCAGACTGTCATATGCAACTCAGAAGACTACAAAAACACCACAATCAACCATGACCTCCACTACATTTCATGGGATACACCTCCAAAGCAGCATCCCAGGTCTCTCGGACTCAGAGATTTTAGGAGAATGGTTCAAAGCAACCGGCCATTTGCTAGGAAGTTCAAGGAAAATACCCCTGTGCTTAAAAAAATTGACCAACAACTGCTTAAAAGAACCGGTGGACTATATGCTTATGGTGGATGGTGTTCTTCTGGGAAAGAAAAGACGCGGAGTTTATGCTCAGGCTTGAAGAGTGAAAATTATGGAGTTTTAAAGCCAGGACCCGGGTCTAGGAGGTTTAAGTCTTTGTTAACAAAACTTGTTTCCACGGGAAATCATCAGAAGCAACAATGCAGATGATTTCTTTCAACCAAATGAATAACTAATGCATTCTTGTAATTAGTGTATGCTCACTATGCTGTCTCGCCTTAATGATAATATTTTGTTGGCAATTTTTGTTTATTTGTATAATATCTTGGACTGGAGAAAGTATGGGTTCAATAAGTAGCTAAGTAATATATGGCCTATGAAATCTTCGAACCTATGGTCGGTGTCTTACTTTGTCAAATTATAGCCAACGAATTGTTTTAAAGGTGATGTAATTGTGCACACACTTACCCTCCCAGCTATTTCATGTGGAATGCTGGAAAACTGATATAGTGATATGAGTATGAGTACCCTCTGCTTATCTATCTAAATGAAGTTGGCCTCTCTGTGAATATGGCGATAGATTACAAAACGTAGTTAAGAAGCCAAAACTAAATATCAAAAACAGACTCCGAATTTTCCAAGGAATTGCAATGCGGCCAGCAAGAGCATGCAACAAAATCTTAGAATCTCTTTTGACCATCACATTAGGGAAGTGATTAAGAACTGTGGTGTGCAATTTTCAATCAACGCCATAGCTTCAGTATTTAGAACATAAGTAGACCCAATATATATAGAAGCTGTTGTAAGTTAAACTAAGTATGCATATAGGTTGTACTTCAAGCTTAAGAATATAGCTTACGATAATTTGACGAGTTGACGAACTTGGTTGGTTCTCCTCTGAGCTAATCCTCAATGAGAGTTCTCTTATGGGCAGAGCAATGTATTCTCTATATGGTATTGATAGCTAGAGCATGGACCAAGCATATCTATATAGGGAAAATGTCTATTTGGTGCTAATTTGACCCCCTGACTGCCCATTCAAATGACAAACTTATTTTTTTCCCCTATTCAACATAAGGTAACAACTCTATTGCCCATTTGAACAAATCTTTTTCAATTCTAGTACAAATTTAATTTTTTTTCTTCCTTTTTTGTCCTTTTGTCTTATCTAACATATTTTTGAATTATAATGTGTTGAGAAAGTGGAAGATAAAAAAACAAACTTTGCCGAAATATCACCCAACTCCTCCGGCCTCCCATGGCCGGTCGCCGGAGCCTGGTCGCCGGATTCCGGGCACCAATTTTTTTTTTTCACCGGATTTTTTTTTTTCGCCAGATTTTTAATTTTTTTTTTTTTTTTTTATAATCAGGTTATTGACGATGGTTACTAACCCTCAGTAAATAATTTACAGATTACAGTAAATAATCGATTATTGACCCCCGGTAATCGATTACTGGGAGTCAGTAATCGGTCAGTAATCAGGTTACTAACCCCCAGTAATCAATTACTGACCCCCAGTAATCAATTACTGACTCCCAGTAATCAGGTTACAGATTCCATATTTTCCAGTAACCATGTTACTGACCCCCAATAATCGATTACTGACCCCCAGTAATCCATAACCAGAGTTCATGAAGTTGTAAAACTTTGATCACAAAACATCCACACTATACTGGTACTAAGATTTCATTGATAACTTGACAATAACATAAAGAACTTGCACATACAATACAATGAAACTCTACAGATTTCATGAAGTAATCAGGTTACTGACCCCTAGTAATCGATTACTGACCCCCGGTAATCGATTACTGACCCCCGGTAATCGATTACTGACCCCCGGTAATCGATTACTGACCCCCGGTAATCGATTACTGACCCCCGGTAATCGATTACTGAGGGTCAGTAATCGATTACTGACCCTAACCAAGAGAAAAAAAAAAAAAAAAACCCTAGTTTTTTTTCTTTCCGTCGCCGTTGCCGCTAGCCTCGCTCCTTCATTGCTTTGCTGCCATATAGTGATGGAGACCATTTTCTAGGGTTAGGGTTTTATCTCCCCTTCTCCTCTTCTTCTTCTTCTTCTTCTTCTTCTTCTTCTTCTTCATCTCCATCAATCTCAGCCCCACATCTTCACTCCACACCCAAATCCCAAACCTCGATCAGCTCTACTCTCATCACTGCAACGAAAAGCAACACCACCCTCCTCCTCCTATAACCAGAAAAAGCCTATAAGAACACATCTCCCTCCCACAATACAACATATCTGAAGCCTCTGGACCCGGATCGCCGCCCCTCGACCTCGACCTCGACCTCGACGAAGAAGCCCATCGTCTGAAGCTCGCTGCAGTCCAGATATGGACACCCTTCGCTGCTCTTCCCCAATCCGACGGAGGAGGAACATGAGGCAGATCAGCCTCGTCTGAGGAAGTGGGCGGCGGTGGAGGCCGAGTTGGTGGAGCAAATGAAGGCATAGGTTGTGGTTTCCGGTGGTGAGGTGGTGGTACAGGAGAGGAGGAGGAGGGTGAAGTGAAACCCTAATTAGAGAGAGAGAGATTTATATATGGTTTTAGTATAGGGTAATTAGGTATTTTTATCAAGATTCATTGGAATGGGTAGGTAACATTGAAATGGGCAAGTTTTTCAAATTTTTTGTGCAAATGGTCTTTTTCCCTATCTATATATAGGCTAATTAGCATAGGTACCTTCCCATAAAAGTTTTCCTATATTTATTAGCAATAGGAATAACATTCCTGATTCATGTACAGATGCACACGTATGTAATGTAATGAGGTATGGCCAATTAGTTAAGTTCACCTCAATGAAACTAGGAATCTTAATTGAGACATCATTGCCAAGTCTGATTGCTTGTTCTAAATGAAGAGTAACAAGTTGTTGTTCATTAAGTTGACATTGATAAATCCATATAATCTTACAGCTGCTATGATGGAGTTTCCACAATCATCTTGAATAACAAATCATATAACTGAACGATTATTTTTAACGGAACCATTGAAATTTAATTCAACAAAATGAGCATCAAGAGGATGCCATTTAATCATATAAGATTTATCAAGAGATATATGAGCAATTTTGGGATTAATCTGATAATAATAAAAAGCACAAGAATAAGCTAGTAAAGAAAGCCTGATCGAGAAGAAGATTGTTGAAAATACTGAGAAGCTGCTTCATTCATAGCATGTCAAATACCCCAACAAAGGAACAAACCATTATGTAAAGCTTGAGTAGACATATTAGGTGGCGACGTTTTCAAGCCAAACTTGTCGTTTTGTAAAATGACAATGGTAAGAAAATGCATTCATTAGCCAATTTTAAGAAGTGCAGAAAATAGTTTTCAAAAATAATTTTCTATTTCACACGTAAAATGGAAAAACGTCAATTTGACGTTTTCACAAATTCATTTTCATTTTTTGGGAAATACAGAAAAGTATTTTCCTAAACAAGGACTTTACCGTTTTAAAAAAGAAGAAGCAAACACTTGTATAAGAGCAATACGTGTTCTCTTTTCTATTTTCTCAAGGCGTCGCTCTTCTCTCAAATCGTTCTCTCATCTCTACTCAGTTTCTTCTTCTATTGCTCTCACTTCCATCACCAAGAACCTCCATCAATTAGTTAAAATAAAAAATAAAAAATTTAAAAAAACTATATCTAAATACATTTTTCATTGTTTTTTACATTTTCATATTGTAGTACCGGACGCATTTTTGACGTTTTCACTTTTAAAGATTGTTTTCGGGCTAACTATCGACAACATTTTCAAATCTCAAAAACACAATTTTTTTTTGTCATTTTCATTTTTGAAACTCTATTTTTGAAAATCAGTTTCAAAAAAGTTATCGGGCAGGGCCTTAAAGGCTAAATTCTCAATCTAGTATAAAATGGTACCTTGCCACCCTTGAACAAAGGTGATAGTGGCCTACGACCACACTTGAGCAGCAAAAGGGCAATGATAAACGAAATGACTAGGAGTTTCCTCTTGATTTTGACACCGAGGATAAGTATTGGAAATATTAGGAATAAAACAACTAGGACGATCCCTCGTGTTGAGTCGATTTCAAATGAAGAGCCAGGTGAAAACCTTAATTTTGGAGGAAGGGAAAGAGACAGGATCCTATCAAGTAAAGAAGTAGAAGGATGAATATCTAAATCTGTATAGTAGCAGCATATTTAATGGAAAAAATACCCAAACTGTTAGGGCAAATTCATCTGGTCTAAGAACTAAAGGCAAATTTTTTATTTTTTTTTGGGTAAGCGAGCTAAGGCTTAGCTCCTCGCCCTTAGTCGGAACATACCCTTGGTTATTATAAATAAAATCACCAACTGTAGCTTTCCATTGAATACCATTCCTAAGATGACTAGGTATGAGTGAAAAAGAGGAACCGAAAAAATCTAGTTAAAATACCAAAATAAGATGGAATGACCATCACCCACAATCCAACGAATCCCTTTCATGAGAGTCTCTCTAACATCTAAATTGCCTTTGCAAGCTAATGAAGCATCAACTTTTTTGTTAAGGCTAGGGTGTGTTGATGCAGGATATGCATCAACTTTAACTAGAAATTGTAAAACAACTAGTTAAATGAGTAATATTAGTCCACACAATTGTAACCAAGTTGTTAAAATTTTCAATGATGTGAAGTTTTCGTAATCATGATTTGCACGAACAGTTTATGTTAAATAGATTTCAGTTCTGTTCGTGGCGGATTTAGTACCCGGCGAACAGTCAGCACTTGGGGGTGGAGGATGCGTGCTCCTCGCGTGTCTTCTGTGTGCTTAGGCGTGCCAGCACCTTTGGAGTGGTGCAACTCGATTGCGGACGACCCCTGGCGCGTCCTCTCGTCTGCTCCCAATAGACTTTGACTTCTTGACCAAGCGACTGTTACGCGGGCGCTGACTAAGCCGGCGTACAGGGCTCGAACAAGACCTGAATAGAACTGGTTAACAGGATTTTCTTCTCAACCCCTTACGGATTGAGGATCTTACTTTGATCCGGAGAAGCAAAGCAGAGCTAAACCAAGACCACGGGTGTGTGTTACCGGGGTAATGACTCGATTGCCACCGGAGTAGCGGACTGACTTGATTGCTACCGGAGTAGTGGACTCGATTGCTACCGGAGTAGCGGACTGACTCGATAGGCTCAGCAACCGCTCGACACGAGTGCGAGATGTGATCGATCGCAGGTGGAGGCAAATTGCGTGAGTTGCTCCGGAGAGGCTTTGGCAAGTTAGCGGTGCGCTAGAACTTGTGTGTGTTTGTAGTTGGTTGAGAACCATTCTCTAGTTACAAAAGAGTTATATTTATATGGTTCACGAAACCCTAGTGCATGAAGATCCAGATTGGCGGATTCCGGGATTGACTAGGATTGTCCTTCCTCAAACCGACTCCAATTAAATTAATTAAGAATAAATTGAGATCAGTCTTTCCCTTTACTTAGGAAACTCATGCCACACCGTATATTGCCCGGATCATCCCTCAATTAAAGCCGAGATAAGCCAAATCGACTCCACAGAGAATCAATCACTGATTTGGCTTAAGATACCTTTTGGAAATAGATTGCTATCCAAAACAATCCCTAGTTAACCCAATCAGCGTTTACACCTTATTATCTGTTAAGGTAGCTCGTATATTTGTGTAATTGGATTACTACAAAATAACCCCAATCTGATCGAGTAGCAAATCAATACTTTCGTTCCAAGCAATCTTCCCCAAATGGAACAGGAAGTGCTTATATTGGATTCGGTTTAACCTAAACCCCTCTGGGCCTCGGGGTAAAAGCCCAATTGAAGTAAATTCCAATTGTGGCCCAAACAAGTTCATTCATTGGTTTAATCTATTTTCAATACCTTAACGATCACCAAATTAAACTTTGTAGAGATGATTGTGTCATACGTACCTAAATACTGAATGGCTTATGATGAGAAAATTCGACTGAAAAATGAGTCAAATAAGTACCTTCACTCCATAATTTCAAAGCAAACCTTCACTCTGAATAGAAACTAATATATATATATATATATGTGTGTGTGTGTGTGTGTGTGTGTGTGTGTGTGTGTAGTCTCTATCTAGAGAGGAGCCCCACTCTGAAATTAAAGTGTAGAATTCATTATTCGGCTCGCTTTTCGATCATAAGCCATTCATTATTTAGGTATATATGACATGATCATCTCTATATATTTTCATCTAGTTTAGTGATCGTTAAAGTCTCTAAACTATATTAAATCTATGAACAAACCAAAACTGTTCAACTTGAATCATTCGTGAAAATTATGATTTAGAGATCGAGCTCAAACGATCACCAATTTAGATGATTTTTTTTTAGAGATGATCATGACATTAAACCCAAATATTGAATGGCTTATGATAGAAAAATATAATCGAAAAGTGAGCTCAATAATGAACTTTGCAGTTTAATTTCAGAGCAGAGTTCCACTCTAAATAGGATAAAATGAATATACATATATATATATATATATATATATATATATATATATATATATATATATATCTAACTTCATCTTGCTTTCTTATAAGTTCAGCTACCATCCTCTTACAACTACTTTTACTATATTTGTTTCATTAGTGATATGTTGTATGATTAGTATCTATGTGGACGTCTACGTAAATACTCATTAGTTATGTATTTTGATGTAAAATATACCTCTATATAAAGAGGCTAATGAGAATGAATGAGTAGACTGCTACTTCCTCCCAACTCTTCTCTCTTTATATTTTTCTACTTTACAACACGTTGTCAGCACGACTCTACCTTGAGTTGATAATGACCAAACCCTAACTCTCATCTTTTTGTCTTTGCTCATTTTGTTTGCTCACGAGAACTCGATGATTATCTAAGATTTCTTGGTGCAATGGTATGCTAATTTTGATCATGAGTTATGATCTATGAGTTTCGTGTTTAGTATTACCAATTGATATTAATGGTTTAATCGCTATAATTAGGATTGAAAATCCCCATGCTCTTTTGCTCTTTTGTTATTCACTTTTAACGTCATAATTAGGATTGTGGTTATTCAATATCATTCTGACTATATGCTTTGACCTCTACGATATTCCACCAGTCGGAGCCCATCAACATTGTTTAAACCTCTGGCATTAACTTTTCCTTGGTAAGTGGTTGCTCTACCACATGTAAATTATAGCATCTAATTGCTGTTAACATCAGTGTTGAACTAATCTGTAACCACGCGAACCTTAAAATACCTCTTAAAAGTTTTAAATTATTTTTGACGTTTCGAAAATTTGTGTTACTATTCGAGGAGTTCAAAGGTTGAGTTTTTATAAGTTGACATGTAGTAGCTAGGTTTAATATGGAATTCGTATGAAAAAGTTATAACGTAAAATGGGGGGGAGGAAATTTCTAGAAACGAGCGAAAATTTGTAAAACAGGGAATATTCTTTTTCTTTTCTTTTTCTTTTTCTTTCTCTCTTTTCTTCTCTCTCTCTCTCTCTCTCTCTCTCTCTCCTCTCACCCCAACTCGGCCCGAGCCCCACCGACAGCGGACTGCCTACGCTGCTCTCCACCGTCCGACCACCAAATGGCGCCCCACCGGTGCCGTTCGACTTGTCTCGGCCTCCTCTTCAAGCCTGTGGTGGTGGCGCAGCGTGGATCGTCATCGTTCGGCCTGTGGCACCCCGAGAGGGTTCGACTGTGTCGAACCGGGTTCTCTCTCCTCCAGCCACCTCTTGGCCCTATTTTAAGAGGGGAAAGGAAGGTCTCTACCCACACAGCCTCTCCACCAAAGGAATTGAACCAATTCGTAACAGCAAAGGAGAATTTAGGATTTAAAATTTCTATGGTTTTTGGGTAATTGGTGGAGGTGGCGGAGATGGTGTTTTTGGTGAATTTGGAGGTTGAATTCGAGCATAGGACGTTGTTTGGAGTCGATTAAGTGTTGTTTGATGTTTAATTGGTTGGTTTTTTTGTGAAAGTTGGAGGTTATATGGTTCTGCTGCCGTATGCGGCGGCTGAGGTTGATTTTGGCGGCTGAGGTGGCGGAAATGAAGCCCTGAGGTGGTGGTGGTCATGTTGGGTTGATTTGGTGGTCTGTGGTGGTTTTCTGGCCACTGTGGTGGCGCTGCCGGCGACGGTGCTGCTGCTGAGGAAGAAGGTGAATAGTGAAACAGTAAAAGGTTAAAGTAAAACGGTAAAAAGGTGAAAAGTAAAACGGTAAAAGGTAAATAGTAAACAATAACAATAAAAGGTTAAACAGTATAGTAAATAGTAATTTCTGACTTTGACTTTTACTGTGGAGTTTATAAATATTACTGTTGACTTTCCGTAAAAAAAAAGTAAAAGCTGGTTCAAAGAAATTTTTACGTCAAAATTAAGCAATAAAAGAATTAATCGGCTTCTGTTCCCAGTGGGTGGGTGGTTGCGGTTTGGGAGCAAAGGGACTCTTAGTTGGTTATCGGGATTTAATTTTGGACCTGTTTCGGATTTTCTAAGGAAAATCCTAAACGGGTTCTTACAGTGGTATCAGAGCAGGGGAGATAATTCTAGGGTTTGAGCTGTGGGGGAGGAATCAAAGTTCTAATTAGGATGTGAATACTGATTTCCGTGGTTTATCTTTCGCGGAAATTTTGTTTTGGTATGAATTATTTGCTTTATATTGTTGATATTAGTGGAATCACTACAAGACTGAAAATCTTAGCCGGCCGATGAAATATTTTCGTCGTCTAACTGTATTTTTCGTCGCCAACTTACTTAGACGACGAAAAAAAAAATTTCCTCGCCTAAGTGACTTCTTACACGACGAAATTTTTTTCGTCGTCTTACATTCTTCCTGACGACAAAAATTTACTTAGGGGACGAAAATTGTCGTCGGTAATTTTCCACTTAGGCGACGAAAAATATAATTCGTCGTCTAAGATGTGAAGAGTAGGCGACGAAACTTAAAGTTTTCGTCGTCTAAGATTTCAGCTTAGGCGACGAAAAAATAAATTTCGTCGTTTAAGATCATACTTAGACGAAAATAAAAATTTTCGTCGCTTAAGTTGAAATTTTAGACGACGAAATAAAATGTTTTCGTCGCCTAAGTTTAGAACTTAGACGACGAAACACATCATTTTCGTCGGCTAAGTTGAAATCTTATACGACGAAAATTTTAAATTACGTCGCCTAAGTTTTAAACTTAGGCGACGGAAACATTTTATTTCGTCGTCTAAGATTTCAACTTAGCCAACGGAACTCTTTTTTTCGTCGCGTAAGTAGATTATTTTTTTTTTTAAATTTCATGCAGAATATAATTAATATATAAATAAATTAATCATACAAATGAAATACTATTTGTCCATAAAAACTCAAACGCTAGGAGCCTGCCACCTACTTTTGCTGTGACTGAAACGCTAAGAACTGCTGCTCCAACCGACTAAGACGATCTTTACCTTCTTGTGCCTCCTCCTGAAGTAGGACGATTCGTTCATTGGCCTATCGTGCCTCCTCCTTGGCCTGTCGTGCCTCCTCTTCTGCACATGCGATACGATCTCTAGCCTGCCGGGCCTCCTCCTCTGCCCGTGCTATACGGTCTCTAGCCTCTCGGGCCTCCTCCTCCGTCCGTCTGATACGCTCCGCATTTGAAGACCGACATCGTCCAGTGGAACTCGAGCTTTGAGATGATTGGGAGCTGACACCGAAGGTTACTCCTCCTAATCCCCGAATCTCACCGTTGTTTCGCGGTCCTAGTGCGTCTACAAGCACTTGGGCCTGAGTCGGCTCGTCGAAGTAGTGAAGCATCTGATCTTTTGGAACGTCAGGGTGCTCATCCCTCACAATAATCAGCACCTTATCGATCTGTTCTCTGATCTTTCGCTGCATTTGAAAATGAAATGCATTAACATCATTAATCACATAAGAACAGTGTAAGATGATGAATTTACACATAATAGGAAACTTACTATATTTTCTGCCGTTTCCGGGTGCTCAGGAGGGTACACCTTCTCATAGTTCTTCACCAACGCCAATGCTTCACCCTTTTCCTTCAGCTCGAGCGCCCCATAGATGAAAGGCTTTGAACCGGACCAATGGTGCAACGTCTTCTTCTCCCGGTTGATTGTGTTGGAGGCCGATCGTCTCTGCAGAAGTTTAATTATATTTTAGACAAATCATTAGTATTCAAACAAAACAGTTTATTAAGAATGTTTACGTTTGAAAGCACAGACTAATACTACAAATTGTATATCTGAAAGTCATCGCTCTCGAAGTGTTGTACCAGCCAAGACCACTCCTCCTGCCTATTTTTGAACTCTTTAGGGATTTGGTCAGGGTGCTGAATCCTAAGCTTGTTCAGCTTGCTCTTGAACTCTGTGAAGATCTTGGAAGCACGCTTTTCAATCCACTTGACCATGTTCGCATCACCCAAAGGGAGGTTATAAACAAGCTGTTACAAGAGCAAAAATTAAAGGTTGCAGAAACTAACTTAAATATAAAAGAATATAATATTAACAATTTAAGTTGTTTTCTCCTTACTTTGAGTTCATCGATAAGTTTCTGCTTATCGTCCTCCTCCACTTCCGACCATGTGGCAGCAGTCATGGGAATCGTGTCCCGAACAATATGGCCGATATCGTGAGTCAGCCAACTGTTCTGTGTACTGGTGTGTGGTCCATGCAAGAAGTCATCATCCATGATGTTATTCAGCTTCTGTCCGTGTTGCACCAAGTACTGATAAGCCTTTAAGCCTTTTACCAACCCCCGTTTGCATTTGGGGGGAGGTGCTGCCAAAATAATAAAAGTTTTATTAGAGACAAATAACACATTTATAACTAAATAACTTAAATAAAAGTGATATGTTTTCTTTACCTCCATCAGCCCGAGGGCGATTTGTGCGCCGACAACTGATCTCTTCACTACTGGTGTGTGGCTCGGCTTGAGGTGTTGTTTGTGCTGATGGAGTGGCTGAACTGTCTTCCACCGGCAACGGGGGAGGGATAGGCGGTGTAGATCCACTCCCAGGCACGGCCGTGGTTGGCTGCGACGAACTCTTTTCTGATATATTTAGCCTCAGAAGGCGCTCCAACGCCTGTTGTTTCCGCTTCAGCTTCCCATGAGTCGGCGGCATATTTTCCCTATCAAAGATAACAAATTTATATCACAATTCAAAAGAGTCTCAAAGTATGGTCAACATTGCAATACTAGCTAGCAAGGAATTAGATTAATCCATTAGAAAAAAAAAAATTAGGGTGATGATGTACAAATATATCACAATTCAAGGGTTATGTATCAGTTCCAGAAAAAGAAGATGGAAACAAGACTAATGTCCAATCGAAAATTGCGAACAACTTATCTCAACCCTCCCTAAAGTTAAGGCTTTCCACTTGACCTGCCTCTCAGGAAATACCTATAGCCATAAAACTTATTTGCTTTAGGAGCACTACACCAATAAGTGCATCAGATAACACTACACAGTTAACGGTTTTAGAGCGTAACGTTGTGTGACAACAGAAAGTGAATCACATAACAGTTTTTAAGAGCAGTTCGTTGTATGATCCCATAAAAATTTTGAAAGTTGATTTTATAAAAAAACTGCACAACAGTTTCAACCATATTTGTTGTGCGTTTCATACAAAAAAGGGCGGCAACCTCCCCTCACAAGATTACCCAAATTTGGGTTCTAATCATACAACAGAAAATACAAAAATGTTGTGTGAACGTAGATTCACACAACAGTTTTTTATCATCGGTTGTGCTATAAATTTTTCATGTAGGGTTCTGCCGATCGTTTCCTCGATTTGGTACTCACATCCTCCGCAAGCATTAATTTTTAGAGAAAATAACAAGTAGGTTTTTAATCCAACAACATAGCTACGAAAAAACTGATGTCTGAAATTAGAAGAGAAAAATAGACACACCACAGTTTTTATTTCACTGTTGTGGGAATACAACTCTGATGTTTTAGGATGATCAGAGCATTTCCTCAATTTGGCCCTCACATTCCCAAAATCAACAAGTTTTATATAAGATAGCCTCAGTGTTTGATCACCCAACATATTTTTCATAATACCGTTGTATGAATATAAACCAAAAACGTATATATGCTTATGCTTCCCTATAGAGAGCTAACTCATTGAGAGACAAAAGATCCAATTTTTTTTGCATGATCTCATACATCCCATCTTTGTGAGAGTGTGAGAGTTGACAGAATGAAAAAATAAGGTACAACAATATAGTTAAAAACGTTTTTCTTTTATATAAATATCGTCGATTTATGATTGATCCATACGATCAAGACCCAAATATTATCAAAAATTCGAGAATTTCATACCAATACCTTATTTCAATACGGTGATCATATCCAACGGTCGAATATTTGTTTTATCGAGTTTAGTCAAGTTGTTCGTTTGAATCATGGTTATGCCTACTAATGTCATATAACTTGTTTGTTACGTTATACATAAGTGTGTTTCTTTCTAAACTAACTATATGAAGGAAATGAAAAATATAGAAAACAGGCCATACGATGTGATTACGATAGTGAAATATAGATATGGTACGAAACTCACTCATTTTCGATAATTTTTTAGCTTTGATCGCATGGGTCAACTCTAATTATGCCTATTTGATTGACCGTATTCATACAACAGTATTATTTAGATGTATTGTGTGACTGTAAATTTAGAGTTTAGAGTTTAGGGTTTAGGGTTAGGGTTGAAGTTGTGGAGGGAATTTTCCCTCTGTTTTTTGTACTTTTAGGGTTTAATCACACAACAAGTTTTTCTTAATACTGTTGTATGAATATAAAGGAAAAATGTGGTCAACTATAATTATGCTTATGGTTCCCTATGGGGAGCTAACTCATCAAGGGACAAACGACTCAAACTTTTTGCATGTGTTCATACACCTCATTTTCGTGAAAGTGTGAGAGTCGACGGATTGAAAAAATAAGGTATGAGAATGTAGTCAAAAACGTTTTTCTTTTAGATAAATATCATCGATTTATGATTGATCCATACGATCAAGACCCAAACGGTATGAAAAATTTGAGAATTTCGTACCATGACCTTATTTCAATACGACGATCACATCTAACGGTCGAATATTTGTTTTATCGAGTTTAGTCAAGTTGTTCGTTTGAATCATGGTTATGCCTACTAATGTCATATAACTTGTTTGTTAGTTATACATAAGTGTATTTCTTTCTAAATTAACTATATGAAGGAAATGAAAAATATAGAAAACATGTCATACGATGTGATCACGATAGTGAAATATGGATATGGTATAAAACTCACTCATTTTCGATAATTTTTTAGCCTCGATCGCATGGGTCAACTCTAATTATGCCTATTTAATTGACCGTATTCATACAACAGTATTATTTAGATGCATTGTGTGACTGTAAATATAGAGTTTAGAGTTTAGAATTTAGGATTTTTGGTATTTGTGTTTAGAGTTTAAGGTTTAGGGTTTAGAGTTAGGGTTGAAGTTGTAGTGGGAATTTTCCCTCTCCTTTTTTTAGTTTTTTTTTTTTGGATGAAGGTTTTGGGTATATTTTGGTTATTTTGGTTTTAGAGGAAAATTTCTTCTCACTTTGAGCATTTTCCCTTTTTTTTAATAAAAATATTATTTTCTATAAAATTACAATATTGTTATGAGACAACAAAATAAAAATAATATGTGTTAAAGGAAAATACCTTTTGTGTGCCTTCGTCAAAGTAATGACGATAGTAAATTAGGAAATCAGTTATCAATAAGTTGTAACGTTTCAATCAGTGATTATGATCATCAATGTAATTGTTATTACCATTGTAATCGTCACCCTATATAAAGGGATTCTCTAATGAAATGAGTAGACCAATTCTGATTATTCTACAACACGTTATCAGCACTTTGCTTTAGCCAGAGAGAAAAAAAAAGAGAGAGAAAAAAAACCCTAGGCCTTTTGTTTCTGAAAAAAAAATCCAGAAACCCATTCTGCCGACGACATCTTTGTCGGCAGATTGTCCATATGCTTCAGGGCACCCAGAAAACTGATCTGGGCACCCATCCCCCGCCGGACAACACCACCTCCTCCGATCGGACCACCACCTCCTCCGATCTTACCTTCCTGCACCTCTCCAGATCGCCTCGCCGCCGCTCCTCTGCCCCAGACACCGACGCCACCCGGATCGTCCCCCCCCCCCCAACCGATCCACCTGCATCGACCCCCCCGATCCGGCCTCCTCCTACGCCGGACCAGCGCCAACGACGCCAGCCCATCAACGTCGATGCCCTGCTCTGATCCACCGGCTCGCCTCCAATCGGCGCCTCGTCTCTCCGATCGGCCGACGAACCAGGCGCCGCCTTGCTCCTTCTGCGATCTGAAGAAAAAAAATTTCTACCCGGGTCCTTTGGGCTCGACCCGACCCGGCCCAACACCTTGGGCCTGACCCAACCCGAAAAAAAAGAAAAAACAGGAATTTTTTTTTAAAGGTAAAATACAAAGGTAAATTTCAAAATTACCGTACTGTAAATTATATTTACCGTATGATTATTTACTATATAACTATTTACTGTTTTATGAATTTAACGGTAAATATTAAATTATATAATCGATATGGTAAATGTATGATTAAAGTGACTAATCATATGACTATTTTTTTTTTGTGACATATCAATTACGATGCGGCGATCAATATGTGACGTTTATTGGGAGTCGGAGATCGAGCAATCGCATCATATGCAGTTTATTTGGCAAACTTACAGTATGAATTTTGCCGCATTCGTTAAATCTCATTTAAAATTTCATCATATAATGCTTTTATTAAATCGCATTAATATTTATTTAAATGATAAATATAGAGCATTATATGTTCATTTTATTACTGTTAGATAATTACTTTATTTAATAGTTTAACCATTGCCATGATAATGCAATTTCATGAGCATTATAGTATAAAGAAAAAGTGACAAACCTATAATGTGGAAAAGTATTTTCACGAAGTAAGACAAATATGACCATTACAAATTTTGGTCTTGAGATCCAATTTTAATTTCTTGAAAAATTTTCATCATGGATATCTTCTTGATTATATAAATATCAATGATAATGAAATTTCATTAGCTTTACATGCAATGAATATGAAAAAATCAAAATTTTATTGTGATAACGAAATTTCACGAAGCATCAGATTTACCATAAAGTATCTTGGTTTATATTAGTCGTCGTACATGTCATTTAGACCACGAGATTAATATATTTTATTCTTCTAATATTTTATAGATGGTTTAACCATCACAGTTTAGTTTTGACATATTGGACTCTGAAGAATTTGAGTACCAAATTCCCTATTAAGCCGACAAAGGCTTGAACATGGTATTTTTATGCAAAATTGCTTGATGTAAATAGCTAAATAAATAATTTCAATATCTTGAATGACAATGTAAGGTCTTAGAAAAATATATATATATATTCTTGAACAAATTGGGCAAAATAATGCAACGACCCTAAAACAAAGGGTAATTACCATGGACGTAAAAATTCATATAATCATCCAAAAGTAAGTGGAAACAATGTAACATTTAAAAGATGACATAGGGGACATGTCATGTGCAGTGAAGCACTCTGCCATTGTTGTAATTCAATGAACTATTGATACGCACATTTTAAGCTAGCAAAGAATTAGCTACGACTTTCAATATATATGAAGAATCATATGAGTACGCGGATTATGGAAAAGTATCTTCAATATCCAACAAAAAACATTGAAAATGAATTTACAACTAAAAGCATACAAAATGGGAAGAAGATGTCAATGAAACGACTCATCATTGCAGCTATTAAAAGAGCAAAAATGATTTGGCTCAATCCAAGATAGACTTTGATTAGTCTACTTTTAAACTTACAAGATATCCTTATAAAGGCCATTACGCCTAAATACGACTTTTTGTCCTAAATTAGACTTTTTGTCTTAAAGTTTCTATCTTTTAATTGGACAAGACTAAATGTAATCGTTGACATTTTTTGAATTTTCTCTAAAGGAATTGAGATTATTCAAATTTTATTCATAATATACATAATTCAATTTTCTATATCTAACTTTGCAAAGTATTGCATAAAGTAAAGCAACATATCATAATATAGGCATGAAACAAAGAACCGTGTGCAAAGAAACGCACAATGTAATCCCTAAAATAATAGTACTTAAGAACAGTAGTACTATATCAATAGTATATGATAATGATTAGTATATCAAAGAAAGTAATAAGGATCGATCAGTATATCTTTTCCTTTGGGATTCATAATACACCTGCCTAATTGGGATTAGAATCTCTTTTATTACAATCCCCATCGATTTACTCTAAAGAACTTGAGTTACGTTTCGATGTATATATTGAGCATATGTCAAATTGACAATTTATGCCATAAAAGAAAATTGAATTTTGTTTTCCACATTATAAAGAAATTTACGCCACGATTTTCATGTGAAAAAGACACAAGTGAGAATTCATTTGAGCTCCTTTGCATTACCTCTAAATGACTGCGAATGTAAACGAGTATTAGAGAAGATTATATGTCAACTTAGTAGGTTCTAAGTAACCGCTAATTAAATCCAACGTCATAAGAAAATGATATTTTGGAATTCTGACATAGATTGGCTTTGATCTGGTGATCCATACATTAAAGAAACTACTATGGACACCCATATTTTTGGATAAATAGAAGCAAACACCAGAAGAATATGGTTCACACACGAAACTGAGGACGAACAAAGAACATTTTATCCTCAAATATTATTTCGATACAATCCATGTAGGGATGAAGACGTGTGTTCAATCCCTATATTCCACCGCTCCCCTACGGTGACATTATGATATATTTGATGCACAAGTACATACACTTATATCATATTATGCTTCTTATCTATTGTGATTCTATGAATCGAAGCACATCACTCAAAGCGTATTAGTGAAATTATGATTGAGATCATCATATGCAAAGGACACATGAGTTTCTCATTATGTTGTTATATTGAATCAAAAGAGGATTCAGTGGATCGATTCAACCAACTTGCGGACACCATAGATATTTTATGGTGTTGGTTGTTGTGTCGACACGCTGGTCACGTGTCATGACACCATCCACAATTAAAAATTTCTGCTGCTTATGCTAGAAAGTCAAAGCACCTAGGCCGGGTTAATTTCCGTAGGTGTGATGATTTTATGGCTTATTATACGGGATTTGTAATGGACATCATATTCCTATATAAAAACTCAATTGGTCTCACGGAAAATAACTACAGTAATAGTCTTAATATTGGTAAAGCACACCAATACTTCCGTTTTGGGTTATGCAATTTTGCATGCAGCGTTATTTATTCATCTTTGACCATCATCATTGAACAAATTTATACCATAGCTAGTGACTATGTGTGAGAATTTTACAGGATTTCAAACGAACTTGTAATCCTTGAGCTCTTTTGGATTGACACGGATCTACAATCCTTGAGCTCCATTAAATGTTTTATGTGCCAAAATTGCGCCGCCACAGCGCACAATGATGGGTTACTTGAGATGAATAAATATCTATGCTGGATATGAACTTCCAGCTATAGTCCGCTATGTCGAAACCTTGACAGGCGATCTCCTCACCGCTAGATTTGCGGTGTGTCACTTTGATGAGACAGTCTTCCCGTCGTTAGGGGGAGATAAGAACAAGCATGTTCAAGTGGAACGACAGGAATTGTCGTGGTTTGTCCCCACTATGTCTCATCTCGATCCCCAAAATCACACAAAGTAAAGTGTGCAGATGTCTTATACATTAAAGTGACGAGATCATATAAACCTGCTGCAAATATACCTGCAAGGATTGTGTTTTATCAAAAGGACATGGTATCACCCAAGAGGAATTGGGTATTGCACTGCCACCATGGATGGTGGCATGGTGACGCCATAAGTGGCATAAATGGTGTCACAGGCCGTGGCTCTCCAAGGAAGAGGGGGAGGCCACCTTAGGTTCGATACATACTTGTGTAAAGGAAGAAAACAAGTTTGGCACAACCTGATCTATTGATCAGTGATACTCAAATCCGTCTCATGAGAATATTTATGGATTGTGGTTATCATTGGGGGACGCCTCAAATGTTAGAACCAATCCTTAAAGTATAGAGATCTCTACAAACACATTACACTAGTGTACATGAGGACGTGGAATAATGAGTCTACTATCGAACCATACTTCGTTGAAAAATGTCAACTTAGTAAACTGGCCTAATGGAAATAAGCGATCCAGTATAAACAAAGAGATAGGTCTTTTGGGCAGGTGACGCCGACACCGCAAATATAAACCCTATCAAATATATCTTTGTTAGAATGCGTAATGAGAATAAGAGTATTCAGACTCACCTTATGGCGCAAGGTATCTCAAAAACGCACTGGAATCGACTACGAGGAGATATTCTCTCGTAATGAACTACGATGAGACAATCTCTTGTAATGGATGTCATTGCACTCCACTACCTTGTCAGTTTGGTAGTTTCCGAAAAACTGAACATGTAGCTTACGAAAAGTGATCAAAACATATATCTCTATGGGGATCTAAATTAAGAGATATACATGAGGATCCTAAACGGACTTCATCCACCCAAATCAAGTGACTCTAGATCACATGAGTACGTTTGCAAAAGAAATTAAAACGTTCACTAAAGTGACTACTTGATTGGGAAGAGATTGGTGAATTATGTCATTGCGTGCTCATTATGGATATACACAGACTCTCAATGAATTATGAGATACTCTATGTATTGTAAATCCTAAGTTAAGAATGAAAAGATCTTGAGAATACACAGTCTTGAAATGAAACTCAAGGACTGTATTGATGGTGACCATACATCAATCGGCTTAGGCACTCTAAAGAATAAAGTGAGGCCTCCATATACTCTCATGATCAGTCGAAGTCTTTACTCTAACAATAGATCCGTTTTTCATCTAAAGGAAGATGATGAAGAAGTATTGGGAAATGAAATTCCTATACAAGTGCAATAATGCATGATTGTACTTAAACATAATATGTAAGACTCGACCTCTCATTCGATGTAAATTTGTAAAGCTATGTTTAGCTCTGCGCCTACGCAACGCAAATCATTCTTTCATTAAAGATATGAAAGATTTGGGCTCATTCAATCTCTACATAGAATGTGACATGATAAAGAAATTATCCACGTCATAGCCAACTATGCGTAAAGAAAAACGCATTAAAGGTGAGATAAGAAAATCTGTTATTACAGATCAATTTCAAATCTCTTGATGGTTCACTCATACTCTAGACGAAGTTATGGCTATTTTGTTATATGAATGTCATACCACGAGTGAACCTGATGTTCAATATGAACCAATGTGTTCGGTTCATGAACAACCTTATCCTCAAGATCAAAGTAAATCAAGTTGGATCTGAGGAAGATATGGCAAGATTTAGTTACTAAATTATTGCTCAAAGTCATATTTGGAAAAACATGTGAAAACACATAACTGTGCTGATGTTACTAAAGCTCCCTTGATCAAATGAAAGAATCAGGGAGAATCCCATGATTAATGTAAAAATCAGGGGGAGTTGCAGACATCAGGGGGAGTCTAGCACATACATGTTGTTTTCAAATGTAATAGGTGCGTTGCGCTCTTTTTGTCCTTCGACCAAAGTTTTATTTTCTCCCATTGGGTTTTTGTTACTTGGCAAGGTTTTTAATGAGGCAACACCACATGCACCATTTTATCTGTGTTGAAGGAAAAACATAGGAATGCGAAAGCTTTCAAAGCTTCCTTGATTAATGTAAGGATCAGGGGGAGATGTAGACTTCAGTGGGAGTATAATACACACATGTAATCCTCAAAGGTTAAAGGTGTGTTGTGCTCTTTTTCCCTTCGTCCAAGTTTTATTTTGTCCCACTGGGTTTTGTTACTTGGCAAGGTTTTTAATGAGGCAACGATCTATGCACCATTCCGTCTTTGACTCGGCACAAGGGGGAGTGTTAAAGGAAAATACCTTTTGTGTGCCTTCGTCAAAGTAATGACGATAGTAAATTAGGAAATCAGTTATCAATAAGTTGTAACGTTTCAATCAGTGATTATGATCATCAATGTAATTGTTATTACCATTGTAATCGTCACCCTATATAAAGGGATTCTCTAATGAAATGAGTAGACCAATTCTGATTATTCTACAACAATATGTTGTTTTATTGTTTTAAAAGTGTGTTTTTTTATTAAACTCACTTTCTATACACTTGGACCAAAATGAACTCAGCTCTCAGCTTTCTTCTTACTTTCTTCTTACTTTCTAAGTTTCTATTCTCAGCTTTCTTCTTACTCTCTTCTCACTCTCTCTAAAAAAAACCCGCACCTTAAACAAAAATCCCACCCAGCCGCCCTCCCGGCTCCCCCACCCCAACTCCTCTCCACTACGCCCCACACCCACCATCCCTACTCCCCAATCCCTCTCCTCCATTTCTCCTCCTCCTCCTCCTCCTCCTTCTCTCTCCTCCCCCAAACCCTAACCATTTCTCTCTCTCATCCTCGATCTCAATCGATCACTCCCGCAAACTCGCCGGAGCGGCCACCATTCCTCTCCTCCGAAATGACGTCTTGTTCGACGACTCTCCACAGTAAGTCCATCTCTTGAATTATCAAAACCCTAATTTCTAGATTTGGTCAGTGATGTCGATTTTTCAGATTAGAAGTTGTGGTTTTAGTGTCGATTCTTTCTATTATCATTCTGGATTTTCTGGGTTTATGAATCTAAAGCTTCTTTCTTTATCTTTCTGGGTTTATGAATTGGGTGATAGTTGTTGGGATTTGCAGAGGATGAAGGGTCGTCCTCTTCAGATTGTTGTTCTGGGTTTATGAAATTGAAAGCTTCTTTCTTTATCTTTCTGGGTTTTCTGGGTTTATGAAATTGAAGCTCTTTCTTTATCTTACAACTATAGATTGTTGGATGTTCAGTGAGCAAATATTATCGGGATAGCAGCTTGTTCTGCTATCAAGATATTACTCTTGTACCATATGACTGATATTCTCATTGGGACTATTGTAGTGTTAGATTGTATTGGACCATTGGTGACACCAACATGGAATCCTTTAGGTTGGTGTTCCCTCAGCATAATTCTGGTATGGTTCTAAATCTCATTTTATGGTGTTTAGTAATGATATTTCGGAGAAAAGCTTTCTGTTGATAGTATTGAAGGCTAATAACTATAGAAACTTGTTTAGTCCTTTTATTATATATACGTACACCGATTCAATTTTAATTCAATGAGACTCTGTTACTGAAGATCTCTATGGAATACTTTCATTCAAAAGCAATACTTCACTTATCTTGAAGGTTGTTTATTTGGATCTTCTTTATATTATTTTGAAGTGATTCTATTGTTCGTGTGTTCTACCCTAAACCCTATGCACTTCAAACGTAGTCCATTGCCATGGTTCTTACCTTGTAAAAATTCTTAGGTTCTGTATGTTCATTTGCTTTTGTAAAAGCTCCTGCAGTTTTGGTGCCGCACCCTTTCTGCATGTTAATTATGTTTCCATTATATTTCCAATTTGTCACTACAGTAATGTTTCATTATCATGTTATAAATGGTGATACTTTTGTTCTTTTATAATGTCATATCTTCAAGTTTTAATTGTCTTTGAACTTGATTGGAATTTTCATATTTGTCGAGCAATGCAGGTCTGCTTTTGAAAGGCGAGTTTTATTGATTTTCGTATTTTGTTTTGACCATGGGAATATCTAAATTTTATGAACTGAACTAGTGCTAACTCATGTTGGGGAGTAGGAAAGTAATGGTGTGTAATGTATGCATGGTGTAGTGAGTTAGAAAGATGAGCTAATTGTTAGTGGGATGACTTGTATATGTTGCATTTGTAACTTGTTCTAAATTGGGTGATGTTGGACAGGAAGCATTGCTGAAATCAGGATTTTACTCCGGCGAAGAAGACATGGAATTTTCCAACTTCTCAAGCGGAACAGAACGGGCTATCAAGACTTGGCAAGTAAGATTCAAGTTTCATTCTGTGTATGCATGGTTCAAGTATAAAGTTTTGAACTTTTAAGTTGAAATACAAATTTTGCAGTCGAACATTTCTTTAGTTAAAAGCTGGTTTTGGATTGCTGTTTGACACTTTGATTACACAACTCATGTGGTCAATTGGTAATTTCTTGTTTGTAGGCCTCCATAGGTCTCCCTGAAGATGGAATAATGACTGTAGAGCTTCTTGAAACATTATATAACGGCCCACAAACTGAGGGTACTGTTGAATCAAAGGTATGTCGGATATCATGAGGTTTCAGGATACATATGTTTGTAGTATTCATATGAATTGATTCGTTTGTCAGATCCTTGATATTCATATATGACATGGATACAGTGCATACATAAGCGGCAATCACCTAGGTAATAGTGTACAAACCAGTATATCATCCTGTGGAGTCGAGTAGTAATAGTGTAATTAATGTAGAGTTTATTAGCTAAGTTCTCAGCAATCACTTAGGTAACAGAGAATAGTATGCTATAGTAGGGACAAAAAAAACTTATTGGTTGTACATTTCTTGTGAATATGCGTTCTTTTAACCTGTCATTGCAACTACTCATCACTGAAAATACCAACCAAAAGCACGATCCTAGCTACGGAATCAAGTAATGTGCCTATACCTCTAATTGTATTCTACTGACTCACATGAGGTTTCTTGACTCCTGATAGAGTTTTGAGTATCCATTGAAGACCAATTCATATTAGGTGGAGGAAACTGTAAAACCTTGCATGTAGATTCAAGAGTGTTGTTCATGTACTATATTACTTCTCTTTGTAATCTTGGTTAAAGTTTGTTTCACTAAATACCAATTGCAAATAGTAGTCCGGAGTCCCATACCTCTTAACAAAAACCTTATTTCTCCAATGCGGGAACAACATTCCATTTGGCAGTCACTTCACCAGGCTATAACATATAGAAACTATATGAGGAAATAGTTTATACATTCATAGTTTGGTCATATAATCTTCAACTTTTGGTGTTAGTATATTACATATATTATTTCCACAATATCCAGTTCCACTCTCCAACAAGGCACTATGCTGAGCTGTATTCTTATCATGTTTAATAGATTTACCTATTTTCTGTGCTTAACCTTTGTTAATGTTACAAGGTATTGTTTGAACTGATATGGAGGGATTACTTCCAGGAATTACATTGACTAGTCCATCTTTGAATGCAGATTACGATGATGTTTATTATATTGGCCATCATTCCATGCTTATGTCTTTGCCAGCCTACGATATCTAAGATGACCAAACCATTTCAACTATCGTGGCTAGAGAAGAAAAGCTGAAAAGTGATGGCAAGTTGGGGAAGAGACTCTCCCACTTAGTTTTGGTTATCGTCAAAGGACTAGATTGATCATTTTACTTTGCTTTAGTTTAGTAATATAAGCAAATTTTGCTTATTAGCATTCATGATCTTGGTGCATCTAATACATTGATATATTAGCTTTTGATTTCCCAACTGGGGTTAATACAATGGTTTGGATGTTTTGATGAGTTTTGGTTGGAATGAAATTGTTCATTTGGTAAATTAGTGTAATTGATCAAACAACAAACTCAATTGCAATCCACCGTTGTATGAACAAAATTATCATACAACGAAATAATATTGTATCCACATGTTGTGTGAGTAATCGATCACACAATGGCAGTAAGGAACAAAGTTACGTTATGTAATCAAAAATCACATAACCGTTTCCTAGTGTTGTGTGATAAAAAAAAATCATACAACAGATTTTATCCTACTATTGTGTGATTCTAGACAGAATTTTGAGCAGGCGCTTGGCAGCTGTCGAGCAGCTTCCAGAATTCTGTCGATACTCACACAACGGTGAAAAACTTGGTTATGTGAATTTTATCAGACAGCGCTCGTATACACAACGGTATCGGCAAGACAATAGTTTTTTTCCGTCGTATGATGCACTTTTTGGTGTAGTAGAGACAAACTAGCAAAGAATAATTGCAAAATCAACTCTCTGCACAGACATACACACAGAGACATTGGTATCTTATATAGAGCAATGTGGTGTATTTTCACATTATATATATATATATATATATATATATATATATATATATATCTCGCTTTAATTTTGATGTTCCCTCATCATATGTCAACGAAGGCGAACCATATACCCCCTGCAGTGTGGGTTCTTCAATAAGTTTCTTGGGACCGGAAGCTAGCATACTTGTATTTCAGCACCTAACGAACTCAAAGCATCAATACTTGTACTTGATCAAAATAAATCAAACCCTTAACACAACCCATTGCATCTTATCAAATTGATTAAACCGTTAATATATCTTCTAAGTTTTGTCAAGTGGATCTTATGAAATGAGATACACTATCGTTTTGAAGATCGTAAGCATATATATATATATATATGTGTATAAATAGATTTAAATGTTGACACATGATCCGAAGTTCCGAACCACAGAGTAGATCTATTGGCTTGACCATCTAAGGATGTAGTCACATAATTTTCAGTATTTTTTTATACGTAAATAAGCGAAATTTTCATCAACAAATAGACAAAACAAGCAAGAGAAGGCTGCCCAACCCACCCCTCTTTTCTTCCACACACAACTCTCATCCAAAACCTCTATTATTTCTCCATTACCCACAGAAACCCATAAAAATAAGCAAGAAGATGAAGGCCTTGGGAAATTTCTAACCAAACAGCATTGCCTCAATACCAGGGTCACCATTATTGATGACAACAGGATTTACAATGTCCTAATGTATAGGTAGTGATAATTCCTAAAGGATAAAGACTGGTTCGGATCATGGGACATTTTGATACTGCATTTGAAGCACAAATCGGCCACTAGATGTACCCACAGATAAACAAATTCAAGTTTTTCAAACATGCATGTTGATTAGAAATCACCCACAATAACCTGATATCACCCTAACAACGCCATTGCTCTCTGGAAAGAGCAAAAAACCAGAAATCTCTCTGGCTTTTCACCAATCCAGAGATTCATAGGAAAGAGCAAAAAACCAGAAACCAATACATCTCGTTGAACCGCACACAAGCAAATGCAGAAATTATCCAATCGAAAGATCATGACATCGTACTCCAAACTATCAACACTCAATTCAGCATTAAGCAATTTATGTTTAGGGAAATTCATGTTTGCAGAAAGTAAAATGACGGACAATTGAGCTGAAAAAAGCACCGAACCATCGGAGGTTAGGGCAGGGACCGAGGCGGCTACTGAGGCGGAGGAAGAATCAGAGGAGGATGGAGTATTTTCTGGCGGCTTCCAGGTTAGGCGGCGGGGACTAAGAAGAGGCCGGGCGACGGAGCGGCTACTGAGGCGGAGGAAGAATCAGAGGAGGATGGAGAGCTTTCCGGTGGCTGCGAGGTTCGGCGGCGGGGACTGAGAAGAGGCCGGGGCCACAGAGCGGCGACTCAGAGAAGGCCAGGAGGCGGCGGCTGGGGCAGGAGGCCACAAGGCGGAGCTTGGGGCAGGGGGCCAGGAGGCGGAGGCTGGGGAAGGGGCGGAGGCTGGGGAAGGGGCGGAGGCTGGGGAGGGTTGTTGGGGTCCGGAGCCGGTCGGATTGTGCTCTGGAGGGAGGAAGGATTAGAATGAGAGATTGGGATTCTGAATAATGCAGATGGAGTTTGGGATCGGGCTTAATCAATCTCTCTTGGTCGACGGAATACACACTTCGTCGTCTAAGTTTACTTAGTCCACGAAATAAAAAAGTTTCCTCGTCTAAGTAAGATAGCTAGTCGACGAAATCAATTTTCCTCCTCTAAGTAGGAAACTTAGTCGACGAAAGCTTTTTTTCGTCGACTAAGTATATTAAAGAATTTTGGATTTTAGCGTAAAATTAAGCCACCAAATGTATTTGTTAAACCTTTCGTCGACTAAGTATATTAAAGAATTTTGGATTTTAGCGTAAAATTAAGCCACCAAATGTATTTGTTAAACCTTTTGCGACGTATACCCTGCTTTTGTCGACTAAGTGCCCTTTCTAATATATATGAATTCATACAAACAATTAAAAAATACTTTATCATTTTAATTAATTTAAAATTGATCGATACGATCGAACATGCATGTACATTAATTGTTTGTTGAATAATAATAATTAAACAACGTAATTGTTATTCATTAGAAGTGCATATATATATATATATATATATATATATATATATTCTAATAATTATACATCACGAACAAATATATTGTTTAATTATCATCATGGTTCTCCATCATAATCGTCATTTGCATCTTCAATCGTATCAGTGAAGTCATCATTGGAATCATCATCATCGTATGATTCCTCATCATCCTCGTCATTAATGAAGTCGTTATTTACTCTGTTTTGAGATGTAGATGCATTTGGGACTGCAATGAATTCATCAGAAGTGACGAAATGTAAGCGGTTGTTGTCGCGAATAGCCTCTACATTAGGGATTTCAGAAGCCGAATGCTCTTGATATGGTTCATCAGTGTCGCCGTCATCTTCATCATCATGTTCTTCACCCTCTTCAATTGTAGACGCACTCCATATATTCCTATGTGACATCGGGATAACCACTTTCCAAAATCTCCCGGCCTTAGGATCATCAAGATAAAACACCTATTTTGCCATACTGGCAAGAATGAAAGGCTCATTTTCATACCAACTTGTGTCTGTATTCACTGATAACATGCCGTAATCCATCTTTGTACTCCCAGGAACACTTTCATTAGTGTTGAACCATCTACACTTGAACAAGACAACACTCATATTTCCATATACTAGTTCGACAACGGCGAGTAGCACTCCATAGTAGGTTAAGTCGTCACCATCTACCATGACCCCAGAATTTTGCGTTATGCGGTTTACATCTCGTTGAAGTGTCACAAACTTGACGCCGTTGACAAAACACATCGCTCGCACCCTGTGGGAAATCGGCGTTCTAGCCAAATGGTGCAATTCTGGCGAGTACCAATCACTCTTTTGTTTTCGGAGATTTTCCACCTGCCACATTGTGATAAATTATTTAAATTGAACTAACCAGACAACTAATATTGAAATGAAGATATTGTAACAGAAAAAATGTTGTGACGTACCCATTTGCGAAAGTAATCAGGAAAGGTTCTTTTGTGCGTCAAATTCGGCCTTCGGTCTCTAGGGTTTCCTTCAATAAGTTTCAAATGCTCACGCATGAAATGTTGTGCTTCATCACAGTGTTGTAGTACGCACAAATGAGCTTCAATTAGCTCAGCATCTGACAAGACCCGCCCCGGATTTTACCCTGAAATCCGGATAAGGTCATGCGGGGACCACCTTAAGACTAACTCTATCGATAAATCGATAAAGTCAATCTTAGGATGGACAACCCTAAGACCTGCAACAACCAAAAACACTTCTAAATCCAGATTCATCCTCAACACCTGGAGCCACCTGCTCCCCAAATCACAACAACCGCCACAAATAAATACAATATAATCTAACTCAACTGGCTCACAGGTAATCAGAGCAATCTAATACAATGAACTGGAATTACAAAACAAGAAATAGAATATAAAAATAAAAGAGTAAGGGATCACAGATCCCACCTAGCGGAAGCAACAAGGATGACAGCTATGCCTCGACTTCGAGTACTCTTGACCTCTGACTATTACTCTGCACACTAGGCGATTTAAATCGAAGGGCGCAGGGGAAAATAATTTAAAAACGTTAGAGTGAGTGGATAAAAATAATATGATTTAATATAGTACTTTAAATGAAAGTATTATATTACTTTCCCAGAGTTTTAGAAATAAAACCACAGTGCATGCATTATAAATAAAACGTCCCACGTTTTAAGAAAATCATATTTAAAAATCATCAGCCCCGCTGATATAAAATCAAATAAATAAATAATTATTCTTTTTATATGTATTCAAAACAATATACTTTTGAAAACCATTTGTGATGTTTCTCGACCAATCCCATTGGTCGCATAAAAACCCCAGCCCCGCTGGTTCGGGAATTTATTAAAATAAAAAAGTCTCCTAGAGAAATGTTCCCGAAAATCAGATAATATAAAAAAGTCAAGACCAATCCCATTGATCACATAATAAGATAGGGGAACGTCATTACCACCATATAATAGTAGCCTCCAAGACTAAGGGTCAGAGCCTCCAAGACTCTCTATAGCGTCCCACACTAAACCTCTACACCACACTCCATCGACCACCGAGCGTGAATCTGATCTATATGGTCAAGTCGTCACCTCGCGTGGGATGAGGTTAATAAACTAGCTAGCATCAATATATATCTGGACCCTGATATGGTGAAAATCGGAAAACAAAACCGAAAATACGCTTCCCCTTATATACAAATCCGTACAGTCCCCGACCGTACATCTGAGGCTTATCTATACATATATAATCAAATAGAACCGTAGCCTCGAAAGAATATATAAATATAAATCCAACATGTCCCCATGTCGTAAAAATAATATCGATAAGAAAATATAATGTCGACATGTCTCACATGTCAAAATCATAAATAATGAAATAATAAAATCCCCGGAAATCTCATTTCCGGTCTTTACCTTTAAATACACATATGCTTATTCAACATAATCCAGATATGAATAATTAAAACATACTATTTTCGAAAACCTAGTTTCCGGATAAAATCTCGTACTACTAAAATAGTAGTAAAAAGATAAACCCCAAAACCATATATTTCTTTAAATATCATTTCATTTTAATTATATGAATTCTCATGCTTCTCAAATCATTTATTTAAAATAAACTTCATTTAATTAAAACAATTATGCATGCATTTATTTAAAATAAAAATCCACTCACAGTACTGCCGAGCGCGCCGCTAATCTGATCCCTCGTCCCGTCGAATAACCTCTCGACCTATAACAGGGACGAAATTCTAAATATTACGAAATTCGGAATTTAATTATAATCGATAAATCTACGGACGTCCTCACTCGTCTGAAACATCCAATTTTTCCTTTTTCACTTATCGGTATAGGAATATCGCTTCAATACCGAATAATCTATGTCCGAAATTACTCAGGACACCCATTCCGTGTCCGATTAATTCTTTTCCTAGTTATTCCGTCGTAAAACCCTTTTAATCAGCTTTTAACCTTTTTACGATAAGTCAACAGTAAAAACTACTAGTCAAATAGTAATTATTCCAGGTCAAACAGTAATTCTGAAAGTCAAACAGTAAATGGTTAAAATGTAATTACTATTTACCATTTACTGTTTACCTTTTTATTTTTACTATTTACTGTTTACTATTTACTTTTCACTTTTTACCATTTTACTTTTACCTTTTACTGTCACTGTTCATCGTCTTCAACGTTTCGCTGCCGGAACAGTGGCGCCGCCGCCGCCACCGCTACCGGCAGCTCTGCCGCAGGAGGCCGAAACCACCTCCAATCGATGCCAAATTTTCACAGCAGCGTCGCCACCACCTCGGGGACTCATCCCCGTCGCCCCCGCCGCCAAAAACAAGCGCAGCCGCCGCATACAGCGGCCGACACGGTGGCCCAAACTTCCCAAATCCAATTTTCTCCAAAAACCAACCAAATCAACCCCAAATTATACTCAATCAACTCCAAACAATGTTCTAAACACTAATCTAGCCTCCAATTGCATCAAAAACATCTAAATCACAACCTCCAAATTCGGAATCCAAAAACTCTAAAAATTTCAAATCCTAATTCCTCCTTACCTGGTTCGAATCGGTTCAATTCCTCTCATAGAATTGTTGCACGGATCAAGATATTCAATTCCCGACCGGAATCGAGATGAACGGCGACCGGAGGAGGGAGCTCCGTTCAATTGGGGGCAGACGGCCTCGGACGTCGCACGGCCAAACGGCGGGCCGCTGCCACCGACGCGAAGAGGAGGCCAAGCCGGTCCAAACGTGACCGGTGCGCCGGCCCAGTTCGACCGGACGACGGAGGTTCGGCCGGAGGTCGGGCCGAGTCGGGGGAGAGGAGAGAGAAAGGAGAGAGAAGAAAAAAGAAAAGGAAAAAGAGAAAAATGGGGGATTTTCCCTTTCGGGAAATTTTCCTCCCGCTATTTATACTCGTCCAAAATCGGACAATTTCCGATTTTACATCATAACTTTTTCATGCGAACTCCAAATTAAACGTGTCACGTGTCCACGAACTAGTTTCAACGTCTTTTACCTCGTCATAAAATAAAATCCTCGGTCGGGTCAACTTATTTAAAAGTCAACATTTAGAACTTTCGAATCGTAAAAACAATTCCCGAGGAGTAAAAGTAAAAGTAACACAGTCAAAAGGTAACTCTAGGTTCAGGATGTTACAACATCTGACAATCTTTCTGAACTTGGTAAATTACCAAACGGATGTACAACACTAGAAAGGACTGAAAGTTTGCACTCTGGTAGTGTAGAGGCTGCTGTAGAAGATTCTGCTTCGTCACTGGTATGGAGATATAAGTTGCAGTATGTTACACATTCATGTGCAATGTACGACTCCGCTATCGATTCTTCAGGGTTACTCTTGCTTTTACATAACTGTTTGTATTGAAACAGTTGTATGAAATTACACGTACAGTTATTAGTGAAGTATATATACAAGACATGTAAAGACACTGCAATCTAGGAATTAAAGGGAAATGACGAAGTACCTTCACAGGAACACTGTTTTCCTTAACTGTGCCTTGCTCCCACCTCCATGCGTGGCATATGGGACATTCATCAAACTCGGCTTTTTCTTTGTAAAACAAAACACAATTGTTCTTGCAGGCATGGATTTTATTATAACTAAGACCGAGATCGCCCAATATCTTTTGTACCTTGTAATAACTATCAGGTAGATAGTTAGATTGTGGAAAAGTTTTCTTACACTGTTTTAGCAGACTATCAAAAGAGTCATTTGTCCACCTACTGTTGACTTTCAACTGCATCTGTGAGATGATGGTCCCTAAAACAGTGTGAGGACTACCCTCGAATAATGAGATCTGCACTTGAGCAAGGAGTCTGGTATACTTATCATAATCACCACTGTCAAGAAGAGGAATTGCGGCATCAGTGATATCATCATAAATGGGCTCTTCCTGGTGTACTGGAGCAAATGTAGGAAAAGTGTCATGTAGAATGTTCATAGCCGGGTCTTCATAAGGGTCGAAAGCACCACTAGATGTCCGGTCATGGTATCCCGCTTGGATTTCGGCAACCGTAGGTTCATAAACCGCTACTTCACCGTGTTTACTCCATGTTGTATAATTACGCATAATACCTCTGTTACTCAGGTGATCGTAGATTCTGACTATCGTCTTCAACTTCTTGTTCATACAACTTAAGCATGGACACATGTGTATTTTCTTTCCTCCACCATGTTCACGTACAAAATCCAAAAATATGCGTACTCCTTGTTGGTATTCAATGCTTCCCCTGGGGTACTGCATCCAACTCTTGTCTATATCCATCACCTGTCATAAATAAGATAATAAATAACAAATAATCACAAATTAAGCAACAAACATGCATGTTTGTTCTCCACCTTATGCCTCCGGTTAGGGTCCTAATCCCATTCAGGAGCACACGACTTTGTTTCACAGTTTGTCAGTCTTCTGTGTTCGTTTTCAGTCGTGGGAAAATTTCGACAGCATCTCCCCACAGTTCCTCAAGTGCACGAATATCTATATACCTAGTATGCACTCGAAGAACAGTATTGGGAGACCCCGTCGAAATATATACCCACGACCGCAAACGAATACAGAAGACCTATACAAACTGCGAAACAAAGTCGTATGCTCCCAAACTGTCCAAAAATGGGACAATTCAAGAATCTCTCCATGATTCTCGAACGGGATTTCTAAGGATATATATAAATGTATGTACATCAGTGAATAAAAGAATTAATCATTCTTTCATTCACCGCTAATTATAAATCATAAAACAATGATTTTCTTATAATAATAACAATTATTAATTTAATTAATTAAAACATTAATTTATATCACAAATAATTCATATATATAATTCAACAATTTCACAAAAACAAACAATTAATTATATAGATCAACAAATTAAAAGGATTAATATATATATATATATATATATATATATATACTATCACCTCATCACAATATGCATGGTTTTGTATATAACCACACAAAAAATGGATATATTTCAATAGAAAAAATGGAAATGAAAATGGAAATATTTGTTGAAAAAGATGAAAAAAGAGATCATACCAAGTTAAAATTCGATGGGTAGGAGTGGAGAAGCCTTAAGAAGACCCGGCTTGAAGGTTTTCACATCCAAAAACGAAAATCAGTGGAAAAATTTTGTGGGAGGAAAAATTTGCAAAATTTTTCTGTTTTTCCCGATCTGGAAATCAGTTCAGCTTATATAGCCTAGAATCACTTAGCCGACGAAACTTTCTTTTCCTCGCCTAAGAAAACCACTAAGACGACGAAATATATAATATTCCTCGCCTAAGAAAACACTAAGACGACGAAGTAATTTTTTCGTCGTCCAAGAAAAAACTAGACGACGACTATATTTTCGTTGGAAATGGATCTTTCTTAGCCAACGAATACAAAATTTTCATCGTTTTAGTAATATCATAGGCGAGGAAAACATTTGTTTCATCGTCTTAGCTTATTTCTTAGTCGACAAAAAAAAGTTTCGTCGTCTAAGAAATTAAACACGCCGACGAATTAATTTTTCGTCGTCAAAAACTTTTCTTAGACGACGAAACCAAATTTTCGTCGTCTAAGAATGTTCTTAGACGACGAATATATTTTCTTAGACGACGATTTGGGATTTCGTCGGCTAACATGTCTTAGGTAACGAAAATTTTTATTTTCGTCGTCTAAGGTGTTTTTTCTTGTAGTGAATGCTTGCGAGTGGTGTCGTATTTGGAATTGATCATAATTGGGTTTTGTTTGAACTAAGGATCCTGTTGGGTTGTTCATGCTTGGAATTGTTTTTATTGGCTATATGCCTTATAGTTTTTGTATATCCAATTTTGAATGTTTGGTCTAAGAAAATTTATGACATAAATTATTTATTGCTGGTGGTGCTTGCGTGAAGATTGGGAATTATTTGTGGTTGTTCTAGTTTATCTTGTAAACCCTATTTGTGAAACTAATTATCAGCTGCATTTGGCTGGTGTGACTTAACAAATATTTGAACTATAAAAAAATAAAAAATAAATAAATAAAATAAATAAATAAAATATTTGAACCATAAATATTTACTAACAACACATATGCTGATTGGGAATATAGTTGCGTCAATTGATAATTGATTGCCTGACTATATTGCTGAATATAGTGGGACTCCTTCTGATAATTGTGTTGTTAGTAATTGATGTTTGCAATTTGTATATCAATTTTCCCCTCAATGATCTTTGAAAATGCGTTTGTAACACCAAGTTTCCTTGTTAAATAAAAGAAGATTTCATGTGTTTGTAAATTTTTTTGTGAAATTCAGTTTTGCCTTTAAATTTCATCAATATATAGATATAATGAGAATTATTCTAATCAAACGTCTTAGAGACGTGTTTGATTGAGTTGATTTTACATCAGAACTGATTCTAGACTTCAGTACTACTGTGTAAAGGTGTTATTTGGCTTGATACAATAAAATCTCTTAGCTTTGATAGATTAGTTACTGCAATCACTATTTTCAGTACTTGATATTTGCAGGCTTTCATATCTCGTTGTCACACATTTATTTGGTTGAGATTTTGTTTATTCGTTCAAAGTGTACTTGAACTCAATTTATTGTCTATATTGTACAAAGACCAATTTCAGAAGTAAAGTTTTGAAAGGAAGTTTGTGACTGGTAGTAAATGAATATACAGATATGTTCGTCATCCCATTGATATATTTATCATTCAAGTTATATCTTCTATACATAGTTAATTTTGTTTGGTGACTAATTATCTCTTTTGTTTAGTAACTAGTATACATTTCGTTGGAATGAAAGTCCAGTGATGTTTACAATTGTTTTAATTCCTATTATCTTGTAAAAGTCAAGTTTTAGCTAGTCTTACTTTTCACTACTGTAATTAGTGTTTCGTATATATAACTATCTATTGGCATATTGAAATCTTATAATTTTGGTAACATCATTGGAGAACGAATGTAAGCGGCAGACCAGGAGGTTCTTCAAAACTGAAATGAGACTGGTAATAATATTATGGTTGCTAGGAGCCATAGAGGGATAGTCGTGGACTTTTGGAGGTAAACTTCTATGACTCCTTCATTCACGTTTTGCCCTGTTTGTTAATTTCTCCTTGCGTGGTACGTTACCTAACCAGGTTTTCAAATCAGTTGGCATTAAATAAATCCTCATATTATTAAATGAAGTTTATTTTTTATTATATAATTTCGCAAGCAAGAGACCGATAATTTATATAGTTTTATGATAATTGTCTATTTTGAGATAGATTGGGAGACGCATGGTGTGGATTTTTATTCACCATATCAGGGTCATCATGTGCTAGCTAGCAGTAGCGTAAGGCGCTACTTAGAAGTCCTGGGAGGTTCCGACCCTTAACCTGAGAAGCTGGGTCGTCATGAGCTAGCTAGCAGTAGTGTGAGGCGCTACTTAGAAGTCCTGGGAGGTTCCGACCTTAGTAAGCCTAAGATGGTATTATGAGAGGCGGGGTCGTCATCAGCTAGCTAGGCTTAGCGTGGGACATTGTTTCAGTAGTCCTGAGAGGTTCCGACCTTTAGCCTGGGAGAGGGTTAGGTCGTCATATTTGTCCACGCTGTTTCAGTAGTCCTGAGAGGTTCCGACCCTTAGCCTGAGGGGCTGGGTCGTCATGTTTGCTAACTAGTGGTAGCGTGGGACGTTGTTTCCGTAGCCCTGGGAGGTTCTGACCTTTAGCCTGAGAGAGGCTTAGGTCGTCATTTTTGTCCACGCTGGTTTAGTAGTCCTGGGAGGTTCCGACCTTTAGCCTGGGAGGCTTACTGTTACATGGTGGTGCTGACCTTTCCCTGATTTATCCGATATGAGAATAAATGTTCCATGGATTAGTGAATAAATGGGAGTGACTAATTTCTATGAATAATTGCATGAAAATAGAGACGATTTTGTAGCGGGATATGAGTACAAAATATAAGTATATATATCTATCTTACCATGGAAAATGAGATGAAATGAATGGGATTGAGGGAATGAATGATACAGGATAGGCACATGAATGCATTCTTAAACATTACGTAGAATGATTGATGTTTGGATAAGATGTGGAAATTTCGAGGACGAAATTTTATAAAGGGGGAGGAATTGTCACATCCCGAACCCGATTTTAATTGTGTTAATTATATAAATTTCTCGTAATTATTAGAAGCATGAATTACGAGTATATGGAACTTCGTACGCTTTTATTTTAGTTGTCTCGTGATGTCGAAAGGATGTTCGAAGGTTAAATTCGGAAAATGTTTTAAGTTTTAATGGGGGGAAAGTTGACTTTGTCATTCTTTGTAATTTTTGAAAAGTTTCCTTCACGAAACTTGCAGAGCGCGATGATACGAGTTTGTAGACACGTGGCACACGTGAAACGGACATTGTATGAAAGTGTTATGGTCTGTTGAAGTTATTTACTGTTTCGGAAAATAACTATATAAAGAGGAATTTTTTTCCGAAAAGGGGGGTAGATGTTTCCATTTTCAGAAAGTTACTATTTACTAAGCAAAAATTATTGTTCATCCACCTCTCTCCCCGATCTGGATCGCCAGCGTCTCGATCTCCGCCGTCCGGCCACGACGCCACGCACGCCACCCAGCAACAGGCTCATCTTCCTCTGCTCTTCCGTTTGGGCTATGGCGCAGCTCGAGGGAGCGACGGTGCGTGGCGTGGGGAGGTGGGGAAGTTTTGCCACCGTAAGCGGCGGTGCTACAGGCGACGCCATGAGGTGCGCCACCCACCGTTCAGCTGGGTTTCTTCTTGCGCGCCCCCCTGTTGAGGTGGATCGCGCCACTTTACACGGAGTCGCACGGATCGAACGGGTTTCTCCTCGACCCGTTTCCACTGTTCGACCCGGGTCCGACTCGGCCCAACCCAGAGTCGACCCGATCCGGCCCACCTTGACTCGACCCGGTTCAGATTCGACCCGGCCCATGTTCAGCAGATCCGGTTTAGGCCCGACCCAGCCACGTCGACCCGGCCCACGTTGACCGTTGACCAGATCGTTGACCGGACGTTGATAGTTGACCGAGTGTTGACTGTTGACCGGGCGTTGACCTGAGTTTGAGCCGATTTCGGAACTTTAGCGATTTGATCCGACGCGATCCGACTCCCGAATGGATATTTAGCATTTCTGGTAAATTAAGGTGAGTAAACCTCCTTGTATTATTATTAACTACGAGTGTAAATGTTAGTATAATTATCGTTATTTTTAGAATGCTTTATATGGAAAATGGGTATAGAGCGAGTGGATTTTATGATGCATACCTAAACATTTTATTGAAATGAAATTACTTTAATTAAATGCTTTTCGTGAGCTTGTTGTGAATCATTGAAAGTATTTGATTATGGAATTTGTTTATTTAATATTTAAAGGAAAATATGGATTTGAGGTATATATGTTCCTACCGTTATATATAATAAGTAATTTTACCCGAAAATGAGATTTCTGGGAATTTCATGATTTCGTTAATTATGATTTCACGACATGTGGGACATGTCGATGTTATGGATATATTCTTCAATATTTTTTTCGGTATTATTTTATGACATGTGGGACATGTCGGTATATATGTATATGTTTGGAGGCTATTATTATATTTGCGATATTTATAAGCCTCAGATGTACGGTAGGGGACCGTACTGATTTAATTCATATAAAGGGGAAACGTGCTTTCGGTTTTGTTTTCGGATTTTCACCATACGAGGGTCCATATATGTTTATTGCTAGCTAGCTAGCCTATTAACCTCATCCCACGCGAGGTGACGACTTGACCATATAGGTCAGATTCACGCTCGGTGGTCGACGTAGAGTTGTATAGAGGTTTAGCGTGGGACGCTATTGCTAGCTAGCTTATTAACCTCATCCCACGCGAGGTGACGACTTGACCATATAGGTCAGATTCACGCTCGGTGATTGACGTAGGGTTGTATTGAGGTTTAGCGTGGGACGCTATAGAGAGTCTGAGAGACTCTGACCCTCAGCCTGGGAGGCTTGATATTAAATGGTGGGAATGACGTTTTCCCCTATTTTATTATATGACCAATGGGATTGGTCATGATTTTATATTATTTAAGTTTCGAGAATATTTTCTCTTATGAGACTTTCTATTATTTTATAAATTCCTGAAACAGCGAGGCTTGGTTTTATGTGACCAATGGGATTGGTCGTGAAACATTATTATTCGATTTTAAAAGTATATTGTTTTGAATATAAAACAAAATATTATTTGATTTAAATTGTTAATTATGTTAGTCATTGTCCCCAGTAGGTGGGAGGTTGTGGTATGGGAGCAAAGAGATGTTTTGTTTGGATAATGGGTTATATTTTGGACCTGTTTCGGATTTTCGAGGGAAATCCTGGGACGGGTCCTCTCATGAGATGGATTTTGATATTTTGTTACTTGATTTTGGAAATATTTTTCTTTTGTGAGAATTTCAATTATTTAATAAATTTCCGAACCAGCAGAGCTGT
>OY821767.1:9306203-9387895 GCA_963682095.1 Potentilla sterilis
GCTCTCTCCTCCAGTCTGACGTTCTCCCGCTCAAGCCTGGACTTCTCAGCCTCCAGGCGTTCACGAGTTCCGGTCAGAACGGCCACCTACCTCTTCAGTTCCGGCAGCTCCTCACTCGGGTCCGACTGGTACAGATTGTACAACAGCTACAGAACTACAGGGAGCCGATTAAACAACAACAAAAAATAACGAAACCCTATAGAAGTTTTATGAGCGGTACCGTAGAACCAAACAATTCTTACCCGGAGGACCAACTCCTTGCTCTTCTGGCGATTCTCCCTTGACAGAGCTCCAGCGGCCCCAGGCCTATCTAGACCAAGGCTAGCCACATCCTCCACCAGGTTCCGGACGAAGGGACTCTCCGGACCTCCCCTCCTCTGTTCCTCCACTGGAGCGGGGCTACTCTGCTGACCGGCAAAACTTGAAGCAGTAGCGGCTCTGTCCCTAGCAGGACTCGTCGCACCACTGGTCAACTTGAGCCGTTTAGCCAAGTTCTCACCAGACGACCGGCCGGTCAGCGTCACCAGCTCGGAGGGCGGGACGTCCATGATCCTCCACCTCTTCTCACCTAGGTCACCCGGTGAAGAAGATTGTGCGCCAGTCAAGGAAACCCTGGTGACGAGCGGGACCGATCCCGGTCGGTACGGAATCCTATCCGTCCCACCAGGAACCTTTGGTGGCCCTCCAATGGTCTTACCCTTTCCGGGTCCCGCAGAGGGTGCTGCGGCACGAGTCTTCACACGCCTCAAGGTGTAGGCATCATCCGCAAGATCCAAGGCCATCGGTTCGGCATGGACGGTAAGCCAGCCAGACTCCCGATCCACCGAGGTCCACGAAACGGCCTCTCCCTTCTCCGTCAACCTCAAGACAATGTCCTCACTGTCTATGGATAGTGTGTTACCGGGCTTGACGACCGTCTGGGAAGATGCACCTACAGAACAAACAAAGGGTTAGTATCAACGCAGTCAGCGGGAACGTCACTACTAAAACCTTGCTACACACCAGGATCCCGCCCGAGACAGCAGTACTCCAAAACCTCCCGCCGTATGAAGTTGTAGGAGCTTCGCTCAAGACCGTCCCAGGACCCGAATATCGTGGCAATCCTATCCCGCTCCAACTCGGACAGTACGTACGATTGGTCACCAAGGGGCTGGAAGGCACCAGGAACCCGGCACATCCTCCTCCTTTTCTGCCACTTCCCACCTGCCATCACCACCTTCTTCCTCCAGTTATTGTCCACCCAGGAAGGGAGGTGGGTGATGATAGGCTGAAAGTGTCGGGCGCTAAAGGTGAGACAACCCCGACACCCTTTCTTTCTCGAGAAAGACAATCTGTACAACGCCCGGAACTCGTTCACCGTCGGCATGCTCATCCAGGGCAGCTCGTACAGACAACCAAGGCTCAGCAGCTGCCTCCTCTGGTTTCCGGGAAGCTGCGCAAGAGACACGTGCAGAGCGCTGAGCATGTACTGCACAAAGTCTGGCAGCGGAAGGGAGAACCCATGACGGAATTGGTCTCCATGAACAGCAACCCAACCCTCCTCCGGGTTATAGGCCAATTCCCCGGGATTCAGTGGCCGTAATTTCACCTCATCCGGGATGCTCCACGTCTCCCGGAAGGCGGCAACCTCCACGGGGCTCATGGTACCCTCCGATTCATCACACGCAACAGCCCCTTCCCCATTCCCGATAGCGTAACTCACGGGCGCAATACCAGGAAAGGGTACCCCGTGCGGGATGCTCTCATGCCCCAGAGACCCGGACGAGGAGACCTCGCCCCGGGAGCGGGCAGCGGCTTCGGACTCCGGGGAAACCGAAGCAAGCCAATCTTCCAACCTCTCCTCATCGTCAACCACAGGACATCTGTCGGCCGATTCGGAAGTCCCAGTAAAGCTCCCAGAAGCCATTTAACCTAGGGGAGCAAAACAAAACCCCACCGCTGGTCAGCGACAAGCTAAAACAGTGCTCTCTGCGGCTACTCCCCAAATCTGCCGCAGATTCCCCGCTTAAAACAACTCACCCGTTGCTACAGAGCCCCCCCCCCCCCCCCCCCCCCCCCCCCCGCAAAACACCAACCAACAAAGAAAAAAAACAAGAAGCAAAGAAGACGAAACTTACCAATTACTATGCACAACCGAGGAAAGTCAGTCCTGGGAAAACACCGAGCAATCGTGGGTAGGAACCAGAACGCTTGAAGCACGGATAGCGCGAGGTTACCTTCACAGAACTTTCGCCAGATTCCTCTCCAACCTTCTCTTCTTCTCTCTGAGCCAAGAGCAAAAACAGCAAATAATGAAGACAAAGGAGGCCTTTTTATAGACGGGTCCAATGCCCTAGACACCACTGTAATCCCCCCAAAATACTCAATCGGGGTAAGTCAAACGCCTACGAATCCAGGCCCTCCATCTCAGATCGCTCCCTACTGACACGTGCCCCAGCATCGATAAAATCCCCACACCATTATAGCTGATGGGACTGATGGGACTGATGGGCTTCCTCCTTCAATGCATGGCAGCCACCTGTCCCGCCTACAAGCAGCAGTTAAGGGAGATAGGGGAGAGAACCGAGGGGTTACGAACCATCCCCCACTTCCCCAAGAGCCAACCTCAAATCAAGAAAAGGTATTCCACCGGCTCACAGGCATTCCACCAGTTAAGTAGCATTCCACTAGATCTTAGGTACTCCATCGGTCTAGTCACCTTCCTTCGCACCTACGGGCACGGACAAGCCAGCAAAAACTCAAGGCTTCAAACACATGGGCTTTATAAACCCGGGAGAGTTTACCTCTAACACATGCAAACTCTTCCAGCAGGCTAGAAACCCTGCATCACACTAAGCTATGAAAAATATGGGGATCCATGGCGAGACTTGTTATTTCCACGCCACCCCACCAGGCAGATTGTTTCTCTAACACAGAACAAGTCTCCCCGCAGGCTAGAAACCCTGCAGAGCCTCATGCTTATTCCAACATAAGCTGAGAAGAACTAGCGGATGTTGACCGGTGCTTAAACATGGCCGCGACACCCCATCGGTGGACCTGTTGGCTTGCACCCATCAGGCCTTCCCGCAGGCTCGCAACCCTGCAAAATACCCCACGCTTACTCCAACACAAGCTGGGATGAATCATCGGGTGTGGATTGGTGCCATGACATGACCTAAACACCCCACCGGGCTACTCCCCGGCCTGTTCCACCATTGGCAGCAATTTTTCACTGGGGGACTCGTCCCAACAGGGCAGTCCACCGGTCGAGTCCTTACGCTCCATATTCATCGCATGGCAGATTTCAACGCCACATCATCATCCCATGCACTCGTCTGGGTTTAACCCCGCTCCATATTCATCGCATGGCTGATTTCAACGCCACATCATCATCTCATGCACTCGTCTGGGTTTCACCCCGCTCCATATTCATCGCATGGCGGATTTCAACGCCACATCATCATCTCATGCACTCGTCCGGGTTTCACCCCGTTTCATACTCATGGCATGGCAAGACTTCAGCACAACACCATCATTATTACAAACACATACTCATAACTGGCACACGTCATCACTAATAGGTACTCACATCACCATGCACCATCATAACAGCCCTTCTACTCGAACGCCAGGCCAAGCCTAATCTTCAATACGGACTTGGGGGACTAGGCACCGTTGGGTCGGTAACCCTGCGGGTCTGTGGGACAGAAGCGAGACATATTAAGTCCCCATTCAAGATTGTACTTGACCGGGAACTTGGGAGACTTGTTCGCAGTAGACACAGAGGGGCTACACAGGCCCACAGACCCGCAGCTAGCATGCCCGGGGCCGGACCGAGGCCCGGAGCAGGATCCTCAACACTCGGACCCGAGGCCCAGCAGTCTAACTTATGACTAGGGGCCCGGGAGCCGGGGACACCAGCCTGCCGAACAGGTCACCTTAGCTGCCCCTTTGCGTACGAACAGAAGGGAACCAGTCCCACATCGAAGAGTAAGACCAGACCTCACGATCGACCACCCATATAAGGGCCTCAACTGCCCTCATTAATAGGTAACTCAACTCACCCACTACTTATCATTCCCACTTAAGTTATCTATTTGCTCCAACGGTACTAACTTAGGCATCGGAGAGGAGAAGACCGGCCCGCCCGGTATTCCTCCTAGTTAGCAGGGTTCGCAGGAGGAAATCACATCAAGATCCACCGGTTTCTACCAGGCCTACGGGTTTGTGCAGAAACAAGTGAGGATCCCCAGCTGTACTGGGAAAGAGATCCAGTATATTGTCAGCTAAAAATGCATGATGCAAATGCAATATGTCATGTCAAAGCAATTCCTCATTATAAAGATGAGGATAGGAAAGAGATGGAAAACCAAGTTCAAGAATTGCGTAAAAAGATACTAATTAGGCTCTCAGATAGCCCTCATCATGCTTCTGCATTTCTGGTTAGAAACCACGCAGAGCAATTAAGAGGAAAAGCAAGAATGGTAATAGATTACATAGATATAAATAAGAAAACGGTCAAGGATGGCTATCAGATAGCACAAGTAAGAGTCCTCATCAATAGATTAAAAGGAGCAAAGATTTTCTCAAAATTTGAGGCAAAATGAGGCTTCTGGCAAGTAAGAATGCATCCTGATTCCATAGCCTTAACAACTTTTGGGACTCCTCAAGGACATTACGAATGGCTTGTAATACCATTTGGTCTTAAGCAAGCTCCATCTATCTTTCAGAGAAAGATGGATAATATTTTTAAGTCATACTCAGATTTCTGCATAGTTTACATTGATGACATTCTAGTCTTCTCTAAAACTATGAATGAACATCTGAAGCATCTTAAGCAAATTTACAAAATCATGGTCCAGAAAGGAATCATTCTTGGACAAAAGAAATTCATCTCATAAAAGGAGAAATAGATTTTCTGGGCATACATGTGAAGGACGGAGAAATTCGTCTTCAAGAACATATTGTTAAGAAAATTAGTCAGTTTCCTGACAACATCCCATATGCAAAATCTCTTCAGAGATTTTTGGGTGTTGTTAACTCTGCGAGAGATTTTATTCCAGAAGTAAGTGGTCTTACTGCTCTTCTCTCTCCAAAGACAAGCTCAAAGAGAAAATGATCTTTTACAACAGATGATAGTAACACCGTTAAGAAAATAAAAGAACTCAAAAAGCACCTCCCTCCATTGCAGTTACCCGAAGAAGGAGATTTGATCGTTTTGCAAACTGATGCAAACGATTATTACTGGGCATGAGTAGTTTTGGCAATCACGCCAGATACAAACTAAGAAAAAATTTGTAAATTCTTGTCATGAAAGTTAAATATTGCAGAATTGAACTACTCCACAGGAGATAAAGAAGTACTAGCACTGATAAAATCCATTAAGGGTGCCACTACCAGATCGGACAGAATAGCCGACGAAAAAAATTTTGTCTACTATGCCAAATTTTCGTCGGCTATTCCTTCTGCCGACGAAATTTTCGTCGGCTATAATTCGTCGGAAAAACGGCGTCGGTAATACCAATGGCCGACAAAAATAACGAAATCGTCGGCTATATTCCAGTATGGCCGACGATTTTACCGACGAAAATTCATTTTGTCGACCAAACCTTGGCAAAATATCCGACGAAATTCATCGGATATCTTCGAGTACGGCCGACGATATTACCGACGAAATTCGTCGGCTATTTGTCCTGAAATATAGCCGACGATTTCATCTATTTCGTCGGTTATTTCGTCAGAATATATTAATATTTTAATAGGCATTTATTAGTTATAGCCGACGAAATAATGTAATTTTCGTCGGCTATAACGGTTATAGCCGACGAAAATTGGTAAAAATCGTCGGCTATAGTGCTTATAGACGACGAAATAATGCCAATATCGTCGGCTATTCTTACATTTGGGGAAAAAATTAAATTAATTTCTAAATTACCATTCCAAGCAACCTGCAAATCACAAAGACAATCCATGCATTTACACCAATAAGAAACACGTCTAAATGACTTATTATTTAATTTGTTCCAATATACATAAAATATAACCCTAATCATCACCTAAAGCACTAAAGTCCACCACGTGATCCCCAGTATCCTGCTCTCCATCATGCTCGTCATCCTCGGGAGGTTGAGGCATTGGAGGTTCAACTAACGGCTGAAACGGGGGCGGGGGTTCAAGGGCTTGTTGTTGTGCTGCGAACATATCATACCACCAGTTTTGTTGGCCGGCGTAGTTGTGTTGCCGAATTATCTCGCAATCAGCATGCCAACTGGCCATATCCAAATGATATTGTTGTACTCTGCGGCGTTGCTCCTGTGATCTCTGGGCCTCGACCGCCAATCTTGCGGCCAATCTCTGCACTTCCGCCCTCATCTGTTGGCTCTCCCCGCCTCCCTTATTTTGACCTCCCTTAGTGGTCTTCAGGAGCCCTATTCCAGAACTTCCCAAACCCTGGTAGTAGTATTGGTTTGACCGGTCTGGGAAGGCTGCGTCGAACATCTTCGCTGCCGTTTGGACATTCGATCGGTCGACCTGGCGCAGGGCTTCTTCCAGATCTGCCTCTGAAATTTCGGTTGTGTCTCCTGAACTACTTGCTGGAACACCTCTTCTTCGGCCCGGTTCACCCTCTCCTAATTGAATGGGAAAAAAAAATAATTAATATTCTAACAAATATATAATTAAGTAAAATTAATAATTAAAATTTTAAAATCGTAATAAACGACTTACGAGCTGTTATGTCGCTTGTGGATAAGCGATCTTGAACTTCTCCACGTACGGGTTGCTATAGGATGATCTCTAAGCGTCTCCTCCTGATATTGTGCAAATGGCATAGAACCACCATGATGGGGGGTTGTGTTACGGCGGCGGTTCACAGAGTTTAGCCGAGACCGTTCCTTCAAACAAATAATAAAATATTAAAAAAATGCATAAAAAAATATTAGTGTAATAATTATAAAATAATTAAACTAATAATTAAAATTTTAACAAAATAAACATTTATAGTTAAGTTTAGTATTTACCAGCATAAGTGGGTTGTTGAAGTCTACTGTCTTCAACCAACGCCACTCGTACTCCCTGAACATGAACTCTCTGGGAGTACCCATACGACCACGGTTGTCGTATTCGTTAAAGTGGGAACGGAGCTCGTTCTTCCACTCTTTGAACATACGGAAAAAATAAAAGTGCATTAGAAATATTATTAATATCATAAAATATTTCAAATTATAAGATGAGGAATTCCCAACGTACCTCAAGTTCTGCATCGAGTCCGCCCAATCCTGCTTGTGTTCGGCAATCTCGAAGTATGCCTGAAAGATAATATTTTATTAGTTTTACAATTATAACAATACCGAAAATTATTAAATATTATGATAAATAAATTAAATTTTTTAAATTACTCACCGACGCGGCGTTGTTCACCTCCCTCTTGATCTCGTCGGGCACATCAGCCCACCGTGTCCACAACATAGGGACTCTGTCCCTAATCAGTGCCCCCATGCAACCCGTGTAGTCGAGGCGTTTTTTCCCCTAAACCTCCTCTAGATCCTCCCCCGGAGCGCAACAGTTCTCCTGAGCGTGTCAAAACATATGACACCTCTCGTATTCCTCGTTGAACTGCTAGCGGCTGTCCCTATCACATAAACGACGATTGGTTAATAAAATTAAATATTAGTGCGTTAATTTTAATTAAACATTTAATTAATAAAATCAAATGTTACCTGAACTCGATGACCCGTCTGTCGACTTTCCTTTTCTCCTCGCCGAAATCAGGAGGTCAGGGTTCTCAAATGGCTGCTGATGGTATGCCTCTGCAACACTCACGTATTGAGGCATAGCAGGCCATATGGGCACACCACGAAAGTCGACCTCGGGTATCGCAGGAATGTTGAACGGGAGGTAGAGCTGATTTGGGATAGTAGGCCCCTCAGTCGAGTCAGCAGCAGACGTCGTCGGACTCGTCACCGGCTCCCGATGAACCTCAGGCATACGGACCTGAGGAACGTCTGCAGCTATCTCGTCCTGAAATAGCTACCTACTGAACCTCGGAGCATCTGGCCCGACAGGGGGACGTGAACTGCTCGACGGCCGCCCCGCCTGGAGAAGGGTCTGGTGCTGAGAACTCACACTCCTCCGCGGCTGGGATGAATCCACAGGCCTCCGCGGCTGGGATTAATTCGCACTCCTCCGCGGCTGGGTGGTGGTCCTCTCAGGCTAGCTAAGGGTCCTGTCGGACTCTGCGGAACCGGCGGAACTTCCAGAACCCCTAGATCTGGAACGACGGCCTCCGAATAACTGTCTCAATGCATCGGCCATCTGCAGCTTGAGACATTAATACATTAATTAATATTAAATTATATTACATTAAATAACAAATTCTAATTAATATAATAACCAATAATACTAACATATTTCAAAACATACTAACAAATTAATATTTAAATTTTAACTAATTTTAAATAATACTAACCATTAACCTAAATATAACTATTTATATACAAATATAACTATATTTCATTATTAACATTTATATAAATACAAATAACCATTTATATATTAACAAAAATATATAAATGGTTATAATTAGACTACCAATTTATATATATAATTAATTTAACAATTTATATAACAATTTATATAATTAAAATTAAATATATAACAATTTATATACCTAAATTATAACAAATATATAACAATTAAATTTATTAACAAATATATAACAATTTATTATATAACAATTTATAGAATTAAAATAAAATATATAACAAATATATAACAATTCGTTAAAATTAAATTTATGAACAAATATATAACAATTTATATAATTAAAATTAAATATATAACAATTTATAAAATTAAACTAAATTGAAAAAAAAAATTTAACCGGGAAGGAGGTCGGACGAGGAGGGGAAGGCGGAGGGGAAGGAGGAGGAGGAGGAGGCCGGAATTGGAGGAGTGTGGCGCCGCCGATTTGAGGAGGAGGAGGAGCAGCCCGGCGGATTGGAGCAGGAGAGCGGCAGATTGGAGCAGCAGCAGCAGCAGCAGGAGGAGGAGAGGAAAAAGTCGGCTAGGGTTCGAGAGTTTCTGAAGAATAGCCGACGAAATTTTTAAAATCGTCGGCTATTCTTTGAATGTCGTCGGCTATGCTTTAAACATCGTCGGCTATACTTTAGGAGATCAGCAGCCGTCTGATCTCCGCCATCCAACGGCGGACAATAAAAAGGCGCGGATCGCAAGAGTTTAGCCGACGAATTCAAATATTTCGTCGGCTATGCTTTGGAAAATCAGCAGCCGTTGAATCTGAGCCATCCAACGGCGGACAATAAGCGGGTCGCAAGAGTTTAGCCGACGACATATAATTTTCGTCGGCTAAACTGTTGGTCAAACCACTAAGTCAAACATCTAAACGCTTTAAAACGGAAATTAGTCTAGTTAGACAACGGTTTCTGCCCTGACCTTCAACAGATAATAGTTTCAAATGGATGAGACGCAACTAATCGTATAAAAATTTTACAAAATTGATTTAACGAACATCAGGCTACCCATAGGAAAACGGAAGTAAAAAACAGTTAACCGCAACATTCGGCACACAGATTTTGTCGGAATCTTCTCATTTTTCAACCGTAGACGTATTTCATTATTTCGGTCATATCTTATTTGACGACATATTTGCATTTGAAGAGTGTACGTATAGTAACTATTTGAAACTATACATTCACTTAAACACTTAGTAAACAAGTTAAGGAACATTAGTGCATATGTTCTGATTTTGAATCTAAAAGTTTATAAAATCTATTCCAACCGTCAGATATCACCTTTCACCTTAAATACATGTATGAAAAAAAATCCAACTACATCTGACAACGTTAAAGGCTCTTTCGGGACGGTCAACCGGGTGAGTCAACCCTTTAAACGCTTAGAAATGGTAATTGGCCTGTCTAAATGACGTTTTTTGGCCTGACCTTCAACAGATAATAGTTTCAAATTGATGAGACACAACTAATCGTATAAAAATTTTCCTCAAAATATTTACCGAACGTCAGGCTACCCATAGGAAAACGAAAGTAAAAAACAGTTAACCGCAACATTCGGCACACAGATTTTTTCGGAATCTTGTCATTTTTCAACCGTAGATGTATTTCAATATTTCGGTCATATCTTATTGACGACATATTTGCATTTGAAGAGTGTACGTATAGTAACTATTTGAAACTATACATTCACTTAAACACTTAGTCAACAAGTTAAGGAACATTAGTGCATATGTTCTGATTTTGAATCTAAAAGTTTTGAAAATCTATTCCAACCGTCAGATATCACCGTTAAGATTAAATACATGTATGAAAAAAAAATCCAACTACATCTGACAACGTTAAAGGCTCGATCGGGACGGTCAACCGGGTGAGTCAACCCTTTAAACGCTTAGAAATGGTAATTGGCCTGTCTAAATGACGTTTTTTTGCCTGACCTTCAACAGATAATAGTCTCAAATCGATGAGACGCAACTAATTGTTTAAAAATTTTCCTCAAAATATTTACCAAACGTCAGGCTACCCATAGGAAAAATGAAGTAAAAAACAGTTAACCGCAACATTCGGCACACAGATTTTGTCGGAATCTTGTCATTTTTCAATCGTAGACGTATTTCATTATTTCGGTCATATCTTATTTGACGACATATTTGCATTTGAAGGATGAAGCAATGGTTTGTCGATAGTGATAGAAAATGGAAGCTGGTCTCTTTTTTGTTTTTTTTTTTATCATAGCCGACGAAATCAAACCTAGTAGTCGTCGGCTATTCTTTTGTCGTTTTCTGTCTAAAATAAAATATGTATTTTTCAATATAGTTATGGCCGACGAAATAACGCATTTTTCGTCGGCTATTATCAGTATAGCTGACGAAATAATGCATTTTTCGTCGGCTATTCTATGAAAAAAATAAAAAAACAGAAATTGAACATTAAAAATAGAACATTATATCTTGTTCATATATAACCAAAATTGAACATTAAAAAAACAGAAACCCAGCAGTCAACATATATAACCAAAATTTAACCAATTTTTTTTTTAAGGGGTTTGGAACCCAGCCTATCTGGGAGGCTCATCCCCACGCCCGTTCATTAGAAATGAGTGGATTACAAATGAAAGGATTACATCATCTAAATTACTTAATCCGTCGGATTGTAATCGGAATCATCGGATGAGTCTTCTTCGGTTTCTGAATTGCTCGATAGGGGTAATCTATGTCTTTCCTCACCACTAGAGTCCTCATTAGTTTCTTCATTTGGATCAACATCAACAAGCAGTGGCTCTTCACGTCGAATTCGCACAGGTGTGTCTAGGCGAATAAAAGAGGAGTCAGGAATACCGTTTGAGTTGGGCTCTTGATACGCGGTGCCACCTTCCTCGTTCTCTTCAGCCACTCCAAGTGTAGACGCCCGGTAAATGTTGCGATGGTGGATAGTGTTGAATACTTTCCACGGGTCCCCCTTGGCGAGATCATCAAGATAAAACACTTGTTTCACCCATGTGGCTAAAACGAACGGGTCATCCTCATACCATGATGTAATAGTGTTCACAGAAGTTATGCCGTATTGATCGGTTTTCATGCTCTGCGGCCGTGTGTCAAACCATCTACACTTGAAAAGGTGCACTTTCATGCCTTCCCCATAATGCAGTTCCACAACTGAATGGAGAACACCGTAATAGTCAACTCCATCATCCCCACCATGTGCCATAACCCCTGAATTTTGTGTTTTCAGTCTGACGTCTTCCTCTTCACATCGAAATAACACACCATTCACCTTGCACGTCGCATAAACTTTTGAACAGGCTTCATCGCTAGCAGTCTGAGTTCGTGCGACCAATTTGGGTGATTATCATTTTTAATAAGGTCCATCTGCAACCATCAGAATCAACTATAAATATGAATAATTATACACAATAATATATAAATACGTATAGAATAATGTTAAAATTACGTACACAGCGGCCGAAATACTCTGCGAATGTCCGGTTGTGGTAATCGAGATCACCTCCTACTTGTTCACAGTTTAGATGCATGTTCTTCTGATAGGAGCACAATGTGCGATGATATTAATATGCTTATGCCCTCGTTTATGCTTTGTTTAACCCTTATTTATCTAAGATAGAGTCATAATTTAGTTTAGTGTCAATTTGGTAGAGTTTTTATCAAATGTGCTTTAGAATCCGAAAAAATGACTAAGTTTGAGAAATCTGGAAAATAATGCGTCTTTTTTGTGATTCTGAGATGAGTAAAAATGTGATCTATCCTTGTCCGAATTTAATGAAATTTGGTGTGCATATTATGCATATACTGAGGAATGTTGTACTAAAATTTTAGATCAATCGGAGTTCGGGAAGTCGCCCAAAAGATGGCTGCAAAACAGCAGTTCGAGCAAACCAATCCAGGGACTTCCAGGATTTTCCTGGGACTGTGTCCTAACTTCAAAAAATCATTCCCGACGACTCAAAAGGAATTTGATCGAACTGTTTTATAAAGAGGTAGCTATGTGTGTCTAGTTTATCTGAGATTTAGAATCGCATCAATCGGAGCTCCGAGGAGGGAGATATGCCGGAGTTACTACAGCAAGGTCTTTTCTGCTGATTCCAGGATGCTACTGCCTCCTTTTCACAATTTCTGTTTTCGATGGACCATATGGTGTACAAATGCATATGTAAAGATGGTCTAAGCTTAAGGAAGGAAGGAGGATGACACCAAGCCATGGCATTGAAGAAAAATACGAAGAAGAAGTTTTCCTAGTCAAGCTAGGAAAAGCTACCGGAAAAGGCAGATTTGTGCCAGTTTTGTTTGATAGGCCGGCTGGGAGCATTATACCATGGATCAAGACATATCAAATGAAGTCCAAAGATTATACAAGAAGTCCATGAAGATATGCAGCCCAAGCCTTGAAGAAAAATCAGAAAACAAAGTCCTAGAAGAATTAATTTAGGAAGGTTTCAAAACCCTCACTACCAGAAAAAAGGCTTTTCCACGAAATAAAAAAAAACGGTCGACGACATAAAATTTTCGTCTGCTATTCCCAAGAATGGCCGACGATTTTTTTTTTCGTTGGTAAAAAAAAAAAATCGTCGGCTATATTCATATTTTAGTCGACGATTTGAATTTTCGTCGGCCTTTCTCTGAAACTTTAGCCGACGAAAACTTTTGAAAGTTTGGCCGACGAAATTGGCATTTTTGTCGGCTATAAGTCTATATATTTTCAGATCTAGACAGCAGCTGCTCATTTAAAAAAAACGAAAAAAAACGGGAGAAATAGTGAAAAATCTGTGGGTATTTTATACGATTAGTTGCGTCTCATCGATTTGAAAATATTATCTGTTGAAGGTCAGGCCAAAAAACGTCATTTACACAGGCCAATTACCATTTCTAAGCGTTTAAAGGGTTGACTCACCCGGTTGACCGTTCCGATCGAGCCTTTAACGTTGTCAGATGCAGTTGGATTTTTTTTCATACATGTATTTAATCTTAACGGTGATATCTGAAGGTTGGAATAGATTTTCCAAACTTTTAGATTCAAAATCGGAACATATGCACTAATGTTCCTTAACTTGTTTACTAAGTGTTTAAGTGAATGTATAGTTTCAAATAGTTACTATACGTACACTCTTCAAATGCAAATGTGTCGTGAAATAAGATATGACCGAAATAATGAAATACGTCTACGGTTGAAAAATGACACGATTCCGACAAAATCTGTGTGCCGAATGTTGCGGTTAACTGTTTTTTACTTTCGTTTTCCTATGGGTAGCCTGATGTTCGTTAAATCAATTTTGTAAAATTTTTATATGATTAGTTGCGTCTCATTGATTTGAAACTATTATCTGTTGAAGGTGAGGCCAGATTTGGCGTTGAAGAGCAGATTGACCGTTGCAAGTCAAAACCCGGTTTACTGCAGATTTGGCGTCCGGCGTCCGAATGACGATTGTGATACTATTCCGGAAAGAGAACGATGTCAGGAATCAAACTCGTAGCTTTGCCACCATGTGTGGGCCTTTTCGGGCTTTCGAGTTCGTTTATGGCCTCAAAACGGCCGTTTAATATGTTTTCAAAGTATAGCCGACGATGTTCATAGAATAGCCGACGAAATATTGTACATCGTCGGCTATTCTCTAAGTTTAGCCGACAAAAATTATATTTCGTCAGCTAAACTCTTGCGCTCTGCGCCTTTTTATTGTCCGCCGTTGGATGGCTCAGATCCGACCGACGGCTGTTGATCTTCCAAAGTATAGCCGACGAAATCTTTTAAATCGTCGGCTATTCTCTCTGCTTTAAATCTTTCAGCCCGCCTTTTTTCTCTCCTCCTGAAAAACTCCTCCTCCGCTCTCCTCCGCCGATCTGCGTCTCCAATCCGCCGCTCTCCTCCTCCTCAAATCAGCGCCGACGTCCTCCTCCTCCTTCTCCTCCTCCTCCGGCATCCTCTTCCTCCGCTCTCCTCCTCCTCAAATCGGCGTCCTCCTCTTCCTTCTCCTCCTCCTCCGGCGCCGGCATCCTCCTCCTCCACTCTCCTCCTCCTCAAATCGGCACCGGCGTCCTCCTCCTTCTCCTCCTTCCCCTCCTCCTCCCCCTCCGGCGGCATCCTCCTCCTGGAAGATTGCATATTCAGTTGAACCAAAGCATAATTTAATTTTTTTTTTCCCAAAATTTAAGAATAGCCGACTAAATTGACCTTATTTCGTCGGCTATAACTTTTATTACCGACGAAAATCACATTATTTCGTCGGCTATGCCTCTTAAAATATTGATATATTCTGACGAACTTAAAATATTAATATATTCTGACGGAATAACCGACGAAATAGACAAAATCGTCGGCTATCTTTAAGAACAAATAGCCGACGAAATTGATTTTCTTCGTCGGCTATAGTTGCCAAAATCGTCGGCCATACTCGAAAATATCCGACGAGTTTCGTCGGATATTTTGCCCAGGTTTGGTCGACGAAATTAATTTTCGTCGGTAAAGTCGTCGGCCATACTCGAATATATCCGACGATTTCGTTATTTTCGTCGGCCATTGGTATTACCGACGACGTTTTTCCGACGAATTATAGCCGACGAAAATTTCGTCGACAGAAGGAATAGCCGACGAAAATTCGGCATAGTCGACGAAATTTTTTTCGTCGGCTATTCTCTCAGATCTGGTAGTGCCTATTCTATTAGGTTTTGTTTTACCTAATTGTACCTAGGAACTGCTCTAGGGTTTGCCGGCCTCTCCTATATATATAGAGGGCATTGTCCACAGAAAAAGTGGTCACATCTTGTAGCCAAAACTCTAGTCCAAAGCTCTACCAAATTTTCTACCTTAAGTCCTACATAAAATTCTTGCCGAAACACATCCCTCACCACCATCCAGAAACTTACTGCCGAGCCTATACTACTGCCCGTGCAGCCTCCACGCCATTCTCCATCAAGATCCACAAGAGCTGCTGCCTCCCAAGGTGTCTAAATGTGTGATCTACTTGACGTGAGCCTAAGCTCGCATACAATAATAAACCCTACAAAATATCGTTAGTAGTATAAGCAAGTAGGGATCGTTCTAAGCCGGGGATTAAGGGTACCTGAAATATGAGAATGTTAGCACAAAATATCTACACATATTTACATAAAACGTCACAAATGTGGGGATAAATGGAATCGGCAACCATAGGATTACCTTATACTACACACGAAAACAAAACAGAAAATAAATCCTAAGTCTAATATTTACAAGTGATCATCATCTTTCACACAAAACAGTTCACACAAAAGACTCTTTAACACAAAGATTCGCATGCAAGAAAGTAAGAGACAAGTATTTAGCATGTTCACAATTCAAATTCGTTTCGACCGCAACTAGAGCTTTCGCTCTGTACCTAGTTACTAGACTTCCTCAAGTTCTTTTAGGACAAACTTCCGTTCTAGCCCTAAAGATTTTTTTATGCTAATCCGGTTAAGACTTAACATATAACGCACAAGAGTCTTAAATCGAAAACATGCAAATAAGCAAGGTTGTCAATCATCTTATTTAACATGCAAGTTTTAGCTAAGGTTTTAAATTGGTTAGTGGGTTAAGGATGTTCCTTATAAACCGAAACATTAGTTGTGCTTAAGCATTTGAGCACAACAAATCAAAACAACCGTTAGGCCTATAGTTTTATTCATTCTACTCAGGTTAGATGAAACCTAACATCTAGATTTACATGCAAACAACAAATGCTTAAGCACAACTAATGTTTCGGTTTATAAGGAACATCCTTAACCCACTAACCAATTTAAATCCTAAACATGCTTCTAATACCACTGCCCTAATTATCCATACATACGAAATCCATGAATTAAAATTGCAAAACAACTACATAAACTTCAACAAAATCGGTTCATACAAAAGTTTAGCAAAAACCAAGAATTGAAACACGTTCTTACAAGACAACCGAACAAAACTAAATACAAAAGCCATAGGGTGAGTGGATCACACTTTAAGAACCTTTGAAGACTCCTCAAACGTGACAAGATGCTTGGCTGCTGCTCCTTAATGCTCAGCCAAAACAATAATCGGCAGAAGACATGGTGAAGGGTACGGCAATTTGGTAGTGGTGGTGGTGATGGGTTTTGGCTAAGTATTTAGGTGTTGGTGCTTGATAGACTTGGTAGAGCTTTAGGCTAGTATTTTATGCTTGAGATGAGATGCTTTTTCTGTAGGAAAACATGGCTATATATAGAGGCAAATTCGGCAGAAACCCTAGGTAGAAAACCTAGTCCAAATCGGCAAATGCAATCTTTGTGCAACAAGGTTTTGGTTCCTTCCTTTCTTGGTTCTTCTAGGAAACTTCTTTTTCTGATTTTTCTTCAAGGAATGGGCTGCAATGCTTCATGAACTTCTTGTGTAGGCTTGACAACTCCATTTGGTGAGCTTGGTCCATGGAAAAATGCCCCAAACCCGCAAGAACACAAGACCGGCAGCAACTCGGCTGGAATGACCTTGCTCCAGTAAATCCGACATATCTCCCTTCTCGGAGCTCCAATTGATGCGATTCCAAGTCTTAGATAAACTAGACACATATAGCCATCTCCCCATCAAATATCTCGATCAAATTCCTTGTGAATCGTCGGGAATGATTTTTTGAAGTTGGATCAAAGTCCTAGGAAAATCCTGGAAGCCCCTGGAATGGAATGCTCGGACTGCCGTTTTGCAGCCATCTTTTGGGTGACTTCCCGAACTCCGATTGATCTGAAATTTTAACACAACATTCCTCAGTATATGAATAATAAGCACATCAAATTTCATTAAATTCAGACAAGGATAGATCGCACTTTTGCTCATCTCAAAATCACGAAAAAGACACATTTTTCACTATTTTCCAGATTTCTCATACTTAGTCATTTTTCGGATTCTTAACCATTTTTCGCCAAACTCTACCAAATTAACAGTAAACTATATTATGACTCAATCTTAGAAAAATAAGGGTTAAACAAAGCATAAACGAGGGCATAAGCATATAATATCGTAGCCCATTATGCTCCTATCAACTACCCCACACTTATCATTTGCTAGTCCCTTAGCAAACTAAATAAAACTAGACTCTAAACAAACTATTGCCCCTAACAATTTGTCTCAGGCTCGTATGTACACATAGCTTTCAAGTTAATGCATGAGAATGCTAAGCATGAAAATTCCAAGCTTCATAAACATGTAACATCAATAAGAACATATAAGAACAAAAGTAAGCATGTAGACATGTTAAGCTAATTCAATCCTCCTCACTAGGCATACTCTCTTCTTTTCTCTCGAAGCATGGTAATTCACTCATAAGTATATGCAAGCGAAAGATAATGAATTACAAAGAGTGACTTGCATATATCAAAGAAACGAAAGCACTTTGTGAATTTTTATGGAAAAACCTCATATGATAACTATTTGCACCAATGAACCAAAACCATATGCTTACTCTTGAGATAATCTCCACAAATCAAGTTTAACCATCTTAAGAATCATGAAAAAGATCAATAAAAGGGTTGTAATGGGGCTAGGCTAAGAGGTATTCGATATTTGGATAAGGAGGCTTAAAAACGTCACCGTGGCCAAAGCTCAAATATCCTTATGTCTTCTCGCCAAGGGTCAAATTTCATCTTGTTGGACCCATACTTCATTCTTTTCCTCCCATAACATTACAACAATAATCAAGACAATAGCCATGCACAAAATTTTTTTTCTTTTCTTTTTCAAGCCGTGCCTTACATCTTTCTTTTCTTGCTCTCGGTATCTTTTTCTTTTTCTTTTGGTCCGAGCAAAAATGTTTCAAAATTTTTCATTCTTTCTTTTTCTAAGGCACGGCATACATATACATTTTTCATAAATTCATGGCTAAGTCTACCCCACACTTGTTCTTCTTCATCACTTCACGCAAAAACTCCTTCAAAAATCAAGCTTTGCCGACACACAATGGTCAAGACATCACTATACTAAGTTCATGGAAAGTGTTTAAGGGTGATGAAAGAAAAGGCTAATCGTAGGCTCAAAGGGGGTTTACTAAGGTGTCCCACGACGGGCTCCAATAGGGCTCATGCTTTATTTGGCAATGGTGGTAAACCTAAATGATCTTTATTCAATCATATTCAAAATCAAGGTATTTTATGATTAAAAACGTTTTGAAAATCAACAAGAGTAAGTTCTAGCATACTAGAGTTCATTAAAAAGCTATGGCACATAGTCATCGAATAATCAAAGAATTATGAGGTTTCATTCTTCCTACGAATCTATTGAATTTTATCTTTTTATCACTCAAGAAGAAAGCAAATTGGCTCTAAAGCTCACATAGGTTATTATGGAAACAAACTAGCTAAAACATGCATGCTTCGTTAATCAACAAGTCCTACATGCTCCTACCAATGCACAAAATCCATGAAACTCACAATTTTAATTGTATGCAAAACCATCATCTATGTATGCAAAGAGGATAAAAACATCATTGACAATTTAGGGGCATCCTAAGACTCGAAACAAATTTAAACACTCTATTTTTGTAGAACAATTTTCTGAATTTTCTTTTCTAAACTAAGCACACCAAAACATAAACGGAATACGTTATCCCACCCCACACTTAGAAAATTACATTGTCCTCAATGTAAGCACAAATCTATATCAACGAATTTCCTAGGCATGCAATAGTCTAACATATACCAACATATCATCACAAATCAAAGAAAAAGAGAAGGGTTAAGAAATTTCAAACTCTCGGTGATGGCTCCTTCACTTTTCTTTGATCGACTTGGGTTGCCTCCCAATTAGCGCTTTGTGTTTATAGTCCATTGCCTAGACTTCTCACCATGTGTGTTGTGTGTTCATCATGCCATGTGCAGCTCCGCAGTTGGGGCAGCAGCCCCTCTCGGCAGTAGGATTTTCTTGGCAGGCAAGCTTCTCTCGGCAGACGTGTCTGCGTCTTTTGAGGCCTGATTTTGGGTGTGTTCCACTATCCTAATAGAAAAGTGTTCTGAATAAATGTTGTAGTGGACACACAGAGCTTTCCATCAGTATAAAATCACCTCAATCGGACCAGTGGAAGTACTCTTGTTGGGTCTTTAATCGGACCTATCGTGCTGCCCAGTTCTCTGTTCCACCAGATTGACCTTCGTGCACTCAAATTGCAACTGGGAGCAGCTCGAAACTCCAAATCCACTTCTGTAAAATCCTACCTAAATTAGACTCAGAGACCTTTCCAACGGTGTATGGCTCACTTTCCCAGGTTTTGTGAGCTAAAAACGGTAGCCTTCCAAAGTCGACTGACTGCACTGCCTGATTTCTGTTTGGGCAGAACTTCCGTATTTCCTGCACTGTTTCTTCCCTATTCGATCTGCACACACACAAGACACATCAAAGCGAACAAAACACAAAGATAAATGCAAGAATATACAAAGCTATACAAGCCATGGCATTAGCAAATACAAACAATTTTCAAACAATTTCAAGCTATTAACACACGACAAATTTACAAAACAAATAACATTCAAATATAACAAGTTTTTATAATCCCCGGCAACGGCGCTAAAAATTGATGTGTCGCCGAAGCGAGCATCAAGCAATAATAACCCTACAATCGTGAGTAGTATAGAATAAGTAGGGATCGTTCTAAGCCGGGGATTAAGGGTACCTGAAATATGAGAATGTTAGCACAAAATATCTACACATATTTACACAAAACGTCACAAATGTGGGGATAAATGGAATCGGCAACCATAGGATTACCTTATACTACACACGAAAACAAAACAGAAAATAAATCCTAAGTCTAATATTTACAAGTGATCATCATCTTTCACACAAAACAGTTCACACAAAAGACTCTTTAACACAAAGATTCGCATGCAAGAAAGTAAGAGACAAGTATTTAGCATGTTCACAATTCAAATTCGTTTCGACCGCAACTAGAGCTTTCGCTCTGTACCTAGTTACTAGACTTCCTCAAGTTCTTTTAGGACAAACTTCCGTTCTAGCCCTAAAGATTTTTTTATGCTAATCCGGTTAAGACTTAACATATAACGCACAAGAGTCTTAAATCGAAAACATGCAAATAAGCAAGGTTGTCAATCATCTTATTTAACATGCAAGTTTTAGCTAAGGTTTTATACCCTAGGTGAGCACAACAAATCAAAACAACCGTTAGGCCTATAGTTTTATTTATTCTACTCAGGTTAGATGAAACCTAACACCTAGATTTACATGCAAACAACAAATGCTTAAGCACAACTAATGTTTCGGTTTATAAGGAACATCCTTAACCCACTAACCAATTTAAATCTTAAACATGCTTCTAATACCACTGCCCTAATTATCCATACATATGAAATCCATGAATTAAAATTGCAAAACAACTACATAAACTTCAACAAAATCGGTTCATACAAAAGTTTAGCAAAAACCAAGAATTGAAACACGTTCTTACAAGACAACCGAACAAAACTAAATACAAAAGCCATAGGGTGAGTGGATCACACTTTAAGAACCTTTGAAGACTCCTCAAACGTGACAAGATGCTTGGCTGCTGCTCCTTAATGCTCGGCCAAAACAATAATCGGCAGAAGACAAGGTGAAGGGTACGGTAATTTGGTAGTGGTGGTGGTGATGGGTTTTGGCTAAGTATTTAGGTGTTGGTGCTTGATAGACTTGGTAGAGCTTTAGGCTAGTATTTTATGCTTGAGATGAGATGCTTTTTCTGTAGGAAAACATGGCTATATATAGAGGCAAATTCGGCAGAAACCCTAGGTAGAAAACCTAGTCCAAATCGGCAAATGCAATCTTTGTGCAACAAGGTTTTGGTTCCTTCCTTTCTTGGCTCTTCTAGGAAACTTCTTTTTCTGATTTTTCTTCAAGGAATGGGCTGCAATGCTTCATGAACTTCTTGTGTAGGCTTGACAACTCCATTTGGTGAGCTTGGTCCATGGAAAAATGCCCCAAACCCGCAAGAACACAAGACCGGCAGCAACTCGGCTGGAATGACCTTGCTCCAGTAAATCCGACATATCTCCCTTCTCGGAGCTCCAATTGATGCGATTCCAAGTCTTAGATAAACTAGACACATATAGCCATCGCCCCATAAAATATCTCGATCAAATTCCTTGTGAATCGTCGGGAATGATTTTTTGAAGTTGGATCAAAGTCCCAGGAAAATCCTGGAAGCCCCTGGAATGGAATGCTCGGACTGCCGTTTTGCAGCCATCTTTTGGGTGACTTCCCGAACTCCGATTGATCTGAAATTTTAACACAACATTCCTCAATATATGAATAATAAGCACATCAAATTTCATTAAATTCAGACAAGGATAGATCGCACTTTTGCTCATCTCAAAATCACGAAAAAGACACATTTTTCACTATTTTCCAGATTTCTCATACTTAGTCATTTTTCGGATTCTTAACCATTTTTCGCCAAACTCTACCAAATTAACAGTAAACTATATTATGACTCAATCTTAGACAAATAAGGGTTAAACAAAGCATAAACGAGGGCATAAGCATATAATATCGTAGCCCATTATGCTCCTATCACTACTCCCTTTGGCTTGTAATTTTATGATTTTATGCTTTTATGTCTATGTAAAACATATGTTCTTTTGGTATTTGTTCTTATGTCTATGTATGAACAATTTGTTTGTTTGGTTTTGCATGTTTAATTCAAAGCATGATTTTGATTCTTTGTGTGTGATCAACTCTAAAGTTTTGATTTCATGGTTTTATGAATGATAGCATGTGAACATAAATTGTAAATAAGTAATCGGTTTGAACTTAGGATGCATGCAATGACTTGATTTTGAAACTTGTTTTTGGTTAACTCTTTAAATTCGTGTGCCTTAAAGATTAGTGGTCTAATTGAGTCATGACATTTAGGGTATCAATCTAATTTGCCGAAATTTACATAGATCAAGATTAGCGCGAAGTTGTCTTGATTTGTGTTGTTTCTTAGGGATCGAGTAGTTTAAAGAGTTTGCATGTCGATGTGAGAAGAGTGACGCCGTACTTGCTAACATGTCTCCAACTAAAAAAGGACTTATGTGCTTCATTGGTTAATTGGTTATTTTCTACGCAAAGTGTCTATAATCGGTTAGCTAAAGATTAGGGTTATGCGCGAAGCTAATTCTAAATACCTATGTGAAGTCTAAAATCAATGGAGAGCAACCGCGAAAGACCGAGTTGGGTTGGAACTAAGTCGAGTTTAGAATATTTCAGAGCATGTTTCTTGATTTCCTACTTGTTACTTGTTTTGATTTATGATAGTTAGTGATGAGTGTTTTGTGTGAACGATGTCGACCAACCTTGTACATAATAGAGTAGAATTGTATTTCCTTGTCTTTAATTTTTGTATGCCAGTTTTAGGGGCAGCCCTTGCTGCCGACGCCATGACCTCCCCCATATGATGATTTCGATGTGTATATATGTATATAAGTGTGACAATTGTGTATATATGTGTTTGCGAATATTTGTGTTAACATTCTCATGTTTCAGGTACCCTTAATCCCTGGCTAGAACGATCCCTACTTGCTTATACTACTAATGATCTTTTGTAGGGTTATTATTGTGTGCGAGCCTTGCGGCTCGCATCATCTTCCAAAACTGAACTTCTAAACAGTTAATTAGTACCCACCAATGTGCAATGGCTACCTCATAATCTTTCAACTTGTAGGAAACTGGCATGTTTCCACCGAGTACAACATCGTCGGAGAGTATGGAAAGATTGAACGGTGAAGGTACATCTTCCGGTATGCTTTCCTGTAACGCTCCTAAATACAGCTTCATGTAGGTGACGCACTCGTGCGCAATATATGCTTCAGCTATACATCCTTCAGGTGCGGATCTGTTTTGGACAAAATCACTGTATTGTCCAAGTTGCCTATAAATCAAGTTTTTAAAGTGTTATAATAATACATTAATACTAAATCACATATATTGATGAGGAAATTAACATAAGGTGTAAAATACGTACCTTTCCATCGGATACATCCAAGTGAAGTGCACAGGACCGGTAAGCAACAACTGCCGAGATAGATGGATCATGAGGTGAGGCATGATGTCGAAAAAATTTGGAGGAACTATCATCTCAAATTTACACATGATATGAACGATGTCTTGTTGCATTTCCCAGAGGTCAGATTTTCTCACTTCCCGTGTGCATACCTTCTGGAAAAATCTTGCCAACGCTACTAACGGCTCCACAACGTGACGGGGAAGGAACGGTCGAATGAAAAAAGGGAAGAGACGTTGTAGCAGGATATGATTGTCATGACTTTTCAACCCGTAAAGATTGTTGAATTGTCTGTTCACACACTTGGCTATATTTCCAGCAAAGCCTGAAGGATACTTGGCCCGACTTATCCAATGGAAAATTTCTGATTTATGCTCAGGCTTGAAGGTGTAAGGAGCTTGAGGCATTTTTCTCTTCCCTTGTTTCAACCATAGTTGTTTTCTGATATTCATGTTTTGCAGATCAGTGCGAGCCTTAGGATCGTCTTTCGTCTTCCCCTCCAAGTTCAGCGTTGTGCCCACCACACTTTCAGAAACATTTTTTTCTATATGCATAACGTCTAGGAAGTGACGGATCAGCAACTCACACCAGTACGGGAGTTCCCACAATATGCTCTTATGTGTCCAGAATTTGTACTCCTCAGGTCTTTCAGGTATTTCCGCTACAATATCGGGATGATTGTTGAGGGGCCCAAAATCATACTCATTAAGCACTGCTAAAATTTCTCTTCCCGTCCATCTTCTGGGAGGACCACCGTGTTCTTCGGTTCCATCAAATGCGGCGGACTCGTAACGCCAGTGGTGATCCGCCGGAAGGAACACACGATGACCCATTCTGCATATCTTGTTGCAATGAGGGGTGCTCCCATAATAACTCAGGCACTCTGGACAAGCCTTGTATCCCCTAACAACGCTGCCCGACAACATCCCATAAGCAGGAAAATCACTGATGGTACCAATAACCATGGCATGCATCTGGAACGTCTCCTGCTTGTACTTGTCAAAAGTGGGATGACCAACGTCCCACAATACCTTAAGCTTTTCAATTAATGGTCTCATATACACATCGAGACATTTTCCTGGGTAACCAGGCCCCGGAATCAACAACGTCAACATATTATATTCCTTCTTCATGCACATCCACGGAGGAAGGTGATGGGATCACATGCGTGCACAATTTGTACCTGCAAAACAATCTCATACAAATAATACCCTTCTTTTGTCAATTGTAGTTAGGACAAGTAGGGATCGTTCTATCCGGGGAAATCAAGGGATTTTAATCACACAAAGTATTGTACTAAAGGGGGTTACGATTTTTATCTAATAACCTACTGAATTTTTACGATTTTTACAAAACCTAAGCTATTATATACAATTGATCATCACCTTTCACACAATCACCAAACACAAATCACATTACACATGCAATATAATTAAAACAAGTAATAGGGCAGCAGCAAATATCGAATTCAAGATCAATTAAGTTCCAATTTAATTAGAGCCAATGCGGTTATTCTAATTATTCAAAACATCACAAGTATTTAGAATCCAACATGCGTGTAATCCTAAACATGGTACTAATCAGTTTAATAACACAATGCGTAGAAATTAAACACAATTAGTACATAAGCACAATATGTCGAATTGGAACATGTTAGCAAGTATGGCGTCACCCATCTCACGTCGACATGTAAATTTCTATAATTACTCTTACCCTTAGATTAATACATATTAAATCCAACATGCGTGTAATTCAACATGTATTAAATCGGCATATGAATTCAACACCTAGATAACACTCATGGCCATCGAATGCATCTAGATATCTCCTTCGGTTCCACACGAATTAAGGAAATAAACCTAATTAAAATCAAGAACACATTCAAAACCTACTGCCCATACAACATATTTAATTATATCACATGCATAAATCGGCAATCATATATAAAAATCCCAAACATTTATAACAAAGATCCAAAGATCCCATATATGATTATCAATACCGAAATAAAATTCAGAAACCAAAACATACTTCATAGACAAAGTTATGTTTAAATACAAAGAAACAAAAACCAATAAAATACAATCCATGATTACAACCTTATGAAGATTTCGGCAAGGATTGGTGATGGTGGAATTTCGTGAGAGATGGTGAGTGGATTCGGCAAAGCTTCTTGGTAGAATTTCTGGAATTAATTTGGCAGGGATTCGGCAAGGTAAAAGTGAGGAAAGGGAGATCCTTTTATGAATACCAATGTGTGGTATTTATAGAGGCAAAGGAGAGCTAGGGTTCGGCAAGGGTGAAGCACAAGAAAACCGATTCCATTTTGGTTTTTCAATTCGGCACCAAGTCTTCTTTTCTTCTCCAATATGTGTTGCCGAAAATCATAGGATAATAGCTGAATTAATCTTCCACAATATCCTTAGATTTAATCTTGAATTAATTCAGCAAAATTATCATGAACCTTGCTTCAAATAATGTCCACATTCGGCAAGCTTTTCCTCCTTGATTCTTTCTTGCACTTGCCGGCCTTGAAGAGTTCCATTACATCTCTTCTTCTTTTTATTCTTCAAGCCGTGTATCACATAGTTATTCCAATAAAAATCGGAATTTAATCCCACAATTATTGAATAAATGGTGCACGGCATCAAGTAACCAAAACCGAATTGGTTTGTACTTCTTTTCTTTCATGGCAAGGAATTTCTTCTTTTCCATTTTACTTCCGAAATTCCATAAGATAATGGAATTAATTCTTCTTTAAATCTTCATCTTGGCCGGCCATGTGGTCTTCTAATCCAATTCTTCTTCCTTGAAGGTGCACGGCACAAGTCTTCTCTCCTTGCCGAAAACTATCTTTAATATAAAGATAATAACTCCTCCTTTATCTCCAAGTAATATCTGAAAATAAAGAAAAGAAATACAAAATTAAACCATGCATTAAACTTGTCCTAATCTAGACAAATAATGTCTTAAAAAGACATAGATGTAATAGATAAGGTTAGGAAATTAGGAAAGTTTCCAAATCCATTTTGGAATTCTATTTCTTGATCTACACGGCATGGCATCTTCATATTCCACCGAAAATTCTTCCAATTGCCTTCTCATGATTTCCTGAAAATATCATTATGAAATAAATCAAGAAGAAGACAAAATATGTAGCACAATTATCATGAGTAAGAGTCCTAGATAGATAAGGAATCCTAGTCCAACAAGGAGTTGTATTTTCAATGAAATTCTTTCGACGATTCAAAAACGTCGAGCGTTTGTAGACTCCTTGTTCGACTAAAACTCTTCACTCGTAGACTTCAATTAGGACTCAAACTCGTAGAATCCTTATCCAACTGGGATTCCTACTTTAGTAAGGATTTCTTTTCCAAATAGAATTCTACTTGAAAAAGGAGTCCTAGTCACATTCAAACTCTTATTAGGAATCCTAGTTCAATAAGGATTCCACCACAATTATGCATTTTCACAATTTATAGCACAAACCAATTCCACGCAAATATTAGAAACGACGAAAGATAAAGAAATCAATTCCGACAAGTTTCCTAGTCAAAACAGGTTTCCTAGTCCAAACAGGATTCCTAGTACAACAAGGAGTCCTACTCAAACTAAAACTCTTCACAAATCGACATTTCTGCCTTTTTAGCTCAGTTTATTCACCAACTCTTGCCAACGACTCTAACACGACTCAATGACTCTATATTACAACAATAAGGGATAAGAAATGCATAAATGGGGGTAAAAACATATTAAGAACGTCGCATTTTATGCTCCTATCAACTACCCCACACTTAGCCTTTGCTAGTCCCTTAGCAAAACAAATAAAAAAAAACTCAACACTACAGCCCCTAAAATGATTGTCTCAGGATCTTTAAACACATAGCTTTCAAGTTAAGCATTCGATGTAAGCACAATAATCCCAAGCGTCATAGACATGTATCATGGCATGAATAAGTAAGAAACGATAATCACAAGCAAAAACATGTTATGTTGATTTCATCCTCCTCACTAGGCATACTCTCTTCTTTTCACTCATGATATGGCAATTCACTCATAGTATATGCAAGAGAACAGATTGTAAGGCAACAAATAGCTCGCATATTTCATCTCATAAAAGCACTTTGTGAATTAATCTTTCAGGAAAAACTTCATATAACAACTATGTGCACAAATGAACCAAAGCCATATGCTCATTCTTGACAAAAATCTCCACTTAATCAAAGTTCACCTATTTTAAGAATCATGAAAAGATCAACATAATGGTGATAATGGGGACTGGCATAAGGCATTCGCATTTAGGAAGTGGTGATAGAATGTCACCAAGACTTGGCAAAATTCAATCCTCCTTATGACTTCTCTTCAAAAGGGCCAAGTTTCAACTTGTTGGGCCCAAAATTCATTCTTTTCTTCCCCATAACAAAGTGATCAAGGACAAAGGTCAAATATAACAACAATAGACCTTCAATTATCACACAAACTCCAATTTCACAATCACAACTTCGTCCAAATATTTTCCATTGCCGAATCTTTTTCTTTTTATTTCGGATCTCTTATTTTTTTCTTTCTTTTTTCTTTTATTCGGCAACACCTTTTCTTTTCTCAACAATTGGACAAGATCACCCCACACTTACTTCTCATCATCACATCAATTCACAAATTCCATTAAATTTTACCAAGTCTTGACAACAATGGCAAGGATAAACTATTCTAAGATCAAGGAAAGTGTATCATGGTGATGCAATAAATGGCTCAATGTCGGCTCAAGGGGGTTAAAACTAAGGAGTCCCACGATGGGCACAAATTAGGCATAAGCTTTGTTTGGCACTGGTGGTAATCCTAACATGATCTTTTCAATCCTTTTCAAAATCAAGGCATTTCATGAATAATAGTCTCAAAAATTGTCAAGAGCGAGTTCTAGCATTCTAGAGTTCATTAAAATCTATGGCACATAGTCATTGAATGTTCAAAGAATGATGAAGTTTTGAAAAATTCTGCCCATTTTTATCACTCAAGAAGGAAAGTATATGGCAATCAAAGCTCTCAAAGGTTATTATGGAACAAAATCAACACAACATACATGCTTCTTACACAATTAAGTTCAAGTCTCAAATGTTCATACCAATCACAAAGTCCATGAAACTCACAATTATTTCAAGATTATGCAAAACCATCATCTATGTACTCAAAGATATAATCATCATAGACTATTTAGGGGCATCCTAAGACTCAATAATTAAAAACAAAATTAAAAAAAAAAACAACGAAAATAAAGACAAAAAGCACCGAAATTTTTTTTTTAAATTTTTTTTTTGATTTTCTGATTTTTTATTTTCTTTTCTTTTTATGACTCAAAACAAAAACTCAAAACAAATACAAACATGTGAAACATGTATCCCTACCCCACACTTAGAAAATTACATTGTCCTCAATGTACACATATCATGTAGTAATTTCTAAGCATATGATAAATCACAAGTCTCACATTTATACAATTCAACCAAAAAGAGTTTAGGGATTTAGAAAATTCAAACTCTCGTAGACGGCTCCTTCACAATTTTGGTTGAAATGGGTTGCCTCCCATGCAGCGCTTAATGTTTATAGTCTACTCAGCCTAGACTCTTTACTTCTTAATCAAGTTGTAGGGCTGATTCCCTTGATATCCGCCAACGTCCATCCAATGGCGGTTTTGTTCCTCTTCAACATGCTAGTCAAGTGTGCTTCCTGCTGCTCACTCAGCTGTGATGACACAATAACTGGTAGTGTGTCATCGTCTCCCAAGTACACATACTTCAAATGATCTGGAAGCACCTTGAGTTCTAGAATAGGAGCCTGTTCCACAGATGGTAGAATTTTATTAGTGGAAATGGGAATTGACATATACTTACATGACTTTTTTATGTGGGGTGTTGCCTCTAGCTTGGCAACAATATGCATTAGGCTCGGCTCAAGTTTGAGCCGTTCCTCCTTGGTAATTCTCTCCCCATTTGTGTCAATTCCGGCCCCTTGCTCAATAGCTAGTTGCTATTGATCCAAAGTTTCTGATAAAACCTGCGCAATAGAATCAACTACATCAACATTATAGCAAGGTTTTAAATCAGAAATTGGATACCTCATGGCCTCAAAGATGTTGAAGCCAATCACTTCACCATCGAACTCCATGGTGAGATTGCCTTCAGCCACATCAATTTTCGTTCTTGCTGTCCTCATAAATGGTCGCCCCAACAAAAGTTGAGTGGAATTAAGGGGCGACTCCTCCATTTGAAGCACATAGAAATCTGCAGGAAATATCAGATTATTCACCTGCACAAGAACATCCTCAACATATCCCTCAGGATATTTGTTAGACCTATCGGCGAGTTGAATGATTACATTATCCTTTTTCAACTCGCCTAACCCTAGGGACTTATACACATTATAAGACATTACATTAATTGAAGCCCCTAAGTCTAGCAAAACTTTATCAAAATTAAATTGTCCAATTTTACATGGCACAGAAAAGCTGCCAGGGTCTTTCATTTTAGGTGGAAGCTTTCTTTGGAGAACGGCTGAGACCGTCTCACTCATCTTCACCACCTGCTCCTCCCTTGTATGCCTCCTTGTTGTGCACAGCTCCTTTAAGAACTTGGCATACTTTGGAATCTGCTTGATGCATTCCAAAAGGGGAATATTCACCTCCACACGCCTGAATATATTAAGTACCTCCTCATCTGATTTCTCCTTCTTTGATTTTGCAAACCTAGAAGGAAAAGGCAAACTCGAAGATTGGTTAGCATTAACTAATCCACTTGAGTCAGATTTTACCTTAAGTGTCTCTGAGGTAGCGGGATCTTTTTCTATATCCCTATTCTTCATAGCCTCGAGCTCAGTCTTGCTCGGTTTGCTCCTCTCGGCCTCATTGCCGTTTGAATCATCATCATCGCCATGCACCTCATTATTGCCGAGTGTCTCCCTCTCTTGCTCGGCATCAACATGCTCTAGCACGTCATCACCATCATCATGATGATTCACAAACACGTCCTCAACCTCCTTGAGTGCCGGCCCCTTCAAAATTTTACCACTCCTTGTGGTAATTGCATTAGCTTGCTCATTTTTGGGGTTCTTTATTACTCCTCCAGGTAATCTTCCTTGCTCCTGAATCTGCCCCATGAAATCCACAACCTTCCCCATCTGATTCTTCAACTCAGAAATGTCCTTGGTGTTCGAGGTTGTAGATTGCAACAATGTATGAGTTGCATCGTTCAAAGACTTAAGCATGGCGTCATAGTTGGGATTTGACGATGCTTGTGCATTATTGTTGTAGAATTGTTGCTGCTGGGGTCTTGCAAACCCTTGGTATTGCCCTTGAGGTCTTGGTTGAAACACCATTCCTCCTTGATTAGCTTGTGGTGGCGCCACTTGTGTAGGGTTCTGCACATTGCTATTGTTGGCCCAACGAAAATTAGGGTGATCGTTGTACCTTGGATTGAAATTCTGAAAAGTTGAACGTGGCTGCCCTTGGAAACCAACTGAATTAGCTTCCTCAAAATTATCACCTCCACCAACTTGTGGACACGCATCTGATGAATGCCCCTCCATGCTACACACCCCACAGACTTGGGCGTGTTTCTGCTTCATAAACTGAGACATCATTTGAGTGAGTTTCCCCACATCTTCCTTGAGCTCCTTGACAACACTTGATTCCTCATAACCGCTGGCCTCATTGACTCGCCTAGAGGAAGTAGACCCGAATTGTTGTTGATTGGTGAAATGCATCTCCAACAAATTCTTAACCTCCTCTCTACTTTTCTCCATTAAAGATCCACCAGCTGCTGAATCTAAGAATCTCCGCTCCAAGGGACGCAACCCTTCATAAAAGTATTGTAGAAGAAGACCCTCACGTATCCCATGATTAGGACACGTTGCCACCAAAGCCTTGTACCTGTCATAGTACACATCGAAGCTCTCATCTGGCTCTTGTCTGATTGAGGTGATCTCCTTTCTGATCTGTGTCACCCTTGATGATGGAAAATATTTTGTGAGAAATTCTCTCACCATTGTTGTCCAAGAAATCATCTTCCCAGGTGGTATAGCATAAAACCACTCTTGAGCCCTATCCTCCAGTGAAAAAGGAAACGCCTTCATTCTCACATGTTGTAAGTCTGCCCCAGTTGGGCACATTGACTCACATCTGAATTCAAACTTCTGAATATGGCGGTTGGGATCCTCTCCACTGAGTCCATAAAACTTAGGCAATTGGTGGATAAATCCACCCTTCAGCTCAAATTCTCCTGACTTGCCAGGTGCAACTGCAGGATATGTCACATTACTCGGTCTTACTACTCCTCCTTGTGGCGCATCTACCTGACCATTCTCCTCTCTTAGTGAAGTCATTCTGAATGTAGGATCAGGTAAATCGAAATTCAAATACTGAATTGGTATGGGACTTTGGAGTAGCTCGAATTCTGGTTCTTCGTGAAACAAAGGGTTTAGTTCACACGAAGCTTCTGATGGAAATGGTGATGGTGGTGCAACAAAATTTCGGTCAAAAAGTGATGAGGTGGGAGAAACAAACTGATGTTCTGGTGTAGAAGTGCTCGGCAAAACTGGCTCTTCTTCTTCTTGGTTGCAAATTCTTTTCAATCTATCCTCAATCTCTTGTGACCAACCAAGATTCATGTACCTGAAATTATTTAAATTTCGAGGTGTTTAACAAATGAATTATTGTTAGGGTAAGAATATTATACAAGCATAAGTTAGTAAGTTAGTATGTAACAAGTATTGTTAGGGTAAATATATCACACAAGTATAAATATCAACGAAAATTCAACTATAAAAATGTAAAAATGTTACACGAAATTTCAAGTATGTATAAGTGTAAGAATCATTCAAAATATATTACATAAAAGTTCAACGTGTAAATGTATAATGACAAACGAAAATTTGCAAGTATATGTTACATGAAAAAGTTACAAGTATATTACAAAGATGTATATCACACGAAAATTTACAAATAAGGCTCACACAATTTCACAAGTATAACAGAAAAATGTGTTTTATGTATCTCTAGTTAAATTGCTATATGATTTGTTCGAATTTTCAAAGTACGTGGAGCAGAGGAGATAACGGTGCAATGGACTGATACAGCCCCCGGTAGTATCATGCTTGATCCGATATACCTCAAAAATTCAAACCAAGAAACGTTTTCTTTTGAGATCAAAAATTTACTTATGTCAAACTCATTTAAGATTCTGAAGCTCGGTGGACGTGCGGCCTAGGTCTATCGACTAGACACAAGATTCCGTGGTTTCAGAAGGCTAGAACGAAAGTACTAATAATGGAGTGAGGCAAGACTCGTTGTTGGTTACCACGGAGAGCGAACTCCCAATCGACTCACTCACAGAGAATGAACATCAGTCTGTGGGCCTTGAGATCTAGTTAAACAAACCTCAATACCAAAATCAGAACAAACGAAATATGATTGCCCCTTACTCAGTTGAGAACCTTATGTTGTCAGTTCCACTAAAGTGCATAAAAGCCGCCCTCAACCTCATAAAAACGCAAGCGCTAGTATGAAGGGTTAAGGCTAAAAGCAACATTAGTGACCTTACCTATTCCTCTTCCCCTCAAAACCATAAACAAACTTAACACAAATAGACTTTCAAAACTCCCTAACAATTTAAACTAGTTATGCACATCACACGAAAATTTTTGTACAAGTATCTATGTTGGTTCGGTTTTTAGATTACATCAATTATGTAAGTATTATGATTGCCGAAACTTAGGATTTCTAGGTGTCTTTTATTCACACAACTTTAAAATTTGAGGTACGTGGAGCAGAGGAGATAACAGTGCAATGGGCTGAAACAGTCCAAGGTAGTATCATGCTTATTCCGATATACCTCAAAAATTAAAGACGAATTTTACCTTTTTGAAGAAAAATAGATTCCACATATGCTTAAGTTATTTTCTAGCGTCTAAAGTGAGGTGATGCTTCGGCACAAGCTGTCGTCTAGGTCGAACGTATTTTACTTTTCTAAGGCGATGTCGTTAAAATTCACGGAGAGTAAACTCTCTTTAGGAACAAGGCAGGTCTCAAAGTTTTTAACCACGGAGGACAAGTCCCCTTTCGACTCACTCACAGGGAATGAACGTCAGTCTATGGGTCTTGAGAACCAGTTTTACAAACCTCGCACCATTCAATGAAAATAACTTGCCCTATACTTGGTAAAATAAACTCGGATCCCTAGCGGTCTCAAGTGTTGATTAAAACCGCCCTCAACCTCATAAAAATAATACCAAGTTAGCGTCTTTATGCGTGGGGGGCCAACGATGGACTAATTCCAACATTGCAGGGCCCGTTTCCCAATCTACACAAAAACATACCTAACATGGCATCACTCGTATGAAGGGTTATGGTTATGATCAACAAAAGAGGCTTCACCTACATGTTACACTTTAGAAACTACAATAAACTACAAGCATACACAAAAACTATCAACTTCCTAGAAATTATCTAGGTGTATCAACATCACAATAATAACACACAAAAATCAGCAATTAAGAGCAAAAACCAAAAACCAAAAATAAAAACAAAAATAAAAATCGGAAAATTAACCTATTTACTATTACATTTCCAAAAATCCTATTAATACAATTCCCAAAACTATTGCAGAAATTAAATAATTTACAATTATACAAAGTTACAAACAACACTTTATGAATCAAAAATTTATAATTTCCCCGGCAACGGCGCCAAAAACTGATGGGATCACATGCGTGCACAATTTGTACCTGCAAAACAATCTCATACAAATAATACCCTTCTTTTGTCAATTGTAGTTAGGACAAGTAGGGATCGTTCTATCCGGGGAAATCAAGGGATTTTAATCACACAAAGTATTGTACTAAAGGGGGTTACGATTTTTATCTAATAACCTACTGAATTTTTACGATTTTTACAAAACCTAAGCTATTATATACAATTGATCATCACCTTTCACACAATCACCAAACACAAATCACATTACACATGCAATATAATTAAAACAAGTAATAGGGCAGCAGCAAATATCGAATTCAAGATCAATTAAGTTCCAATTTAATTAGAGCCAATGCGGTTATTCTAATTATTCAAAACATCACAAGTATTTAGAATCCAACATGCGTGTAATCCTAAACATGGTACTAATCAGTTTAATAACACAATGCGTAGAAATTAAACACAATTAGTACATAAGCACAATATGTCGAATTGGAACATGTTAGCAAGTATGGCGTCACCCATCTCACGTCGACATGTAAATTTCTATAATTACTCTTACCCTTAGATTAATACATATTAAATCCAACATGCGTGTAATTCAACATGTATTAAATCGGCATATGAATTCAACACCTAGATAACACTCATGGCCATCGAATGCATCTAGATATCTCCTTCGGTTCCACACGAATTAAGGAAATAAACCTAATTAAAATCAAGAACACATTCAAAACCTACTGCCCATACAACATATTTAATTATATCACATGCATAAATCGGCAATCATATATAAAAATCCCAAACATTTATAACAAAGATCCAAAGATCCCATATATGATTATCAATACCGAAATAAAATTCAGAAACCAAAACATACTTCATAGACAAAGTTATGTTTAAATACAAAGAAACAAAAACCAATAAAATACAATCCATGATTACAACCTTATGAAGATTTCGGCAAGGATTGGTGATGGTGGAATTTCGTGAGAGATGGTGAGTGGATTCGGCAAAGCTTCTTGGTAGAATTTCTGGAATTAATTTGGCAGGGATTCGGCAAGGTAAAAGTGAGGAAAGGGAGATCCTTTTATGAATACCAATGTGTGGTATTTATAGAGGCAAAGGAGAGCTAGGGTTCGGCAAGGGTGAAGCACAAGAAAACCGATTCCATTTTGGTTTTTCAATTCGGCACCAAGTCTTCTTTTCTTCTCCAATATGTGTTGCCGAAAATCATAGGATAATAGCTGAATTAATCTTCCACAATATCCTTAGATTTAATCTTGAATTAATTCAGCAAAATTATCATGAACCTTGCTTCAAATAATGTCCACATTCGGCAAGCTTTTCCTCCTTGATTCTTTCTTGCACTTGCCGGCCTTGAAGAGTTCCATTACATCTCTTCTTCTTTTTATTCTTCAAGCCGTGTATCACATAGTTATTCCAATAAAAATCGGAATTTAATCCCACAATTATTGAATAAATGGTGCACGGCATCAAGTAACCAAAACCGAATTGGTTTGTACTTCTTTTCTTTCATGGCAAGGAATTTCTTCTTTTCCATTTTACTTCCGAAATTCCATAAGATAATGGAATTAATTCTTCTTTAAATCTTCATCTTGGCCGGCCATGTGGTCTTCTAATCCAATTCTTCTTCCTTGAAGGTGCACGGCACAAGTCTTCTCTCCTTGCCGAAAACTATCTTTAATATAAAGATAATAACTCCTCCTTTATCTCCAAGTAATATCTGAAAATAAAGAAAAGAAATACAAAATTAAACCATGCATTAAACTTGTCCTAATCTAGACAAATAATGTCTTAAAAAGACATAGATGTAATAGATAAGGTTAGGAAATTAGGAAAGTTTCCAAATCCATTTTGGAATTCTATTTCTTGATCTACACGGCATGGCATCTTCATATTCCACCGAAAATTCTTCCAATTGCCTTCTCATGATTTCCTGAAAATATCATTATGAAATAAATCAAGAAGAAGACAAAATATGTAGCACAATTATCATGAGTAAGAGTCCTAGATAGATAAGGAATCCTAGTCCAACAAGGAGTTGTATTTTCAATGAAATTCTTTCGACGATTCAAAAACGTCGAGCGTTTGTAGACTCCTTGTTCGACTAAAACTCTTCACTCGTAGACTTCAATTAGGACTCAAACTCGTAGAATCCTTATCCAACTGGGATTCCTACTTTAGTAAGGATTTCTTTTCCAAATAGAATTCTACTTGAAAAAGGAGTCCTAGTCACATTCAAACTCTTATTAGGAATCCTAGTTCAATAAGGATTCCACCACAATTATGCATTTTCACAATTTATAGCACAAACCAATTCCACGCAAATATTAGAAACGACGAAAGATAAAGAAATCAATTCCGACAAGTTTCCTAGTCAAAACAGGTTTCCTAGTCCAAACAGGATTCCTAGTACAACAAGGAGTCCTACTCAAACTAAAACTCTTCACAAATCGACATTTCTGCCTTTTTAGCTAAGTTTATTCACCAACTCTTGCCAACGACTCTAACACGACTCAATGACTCTATATTACAACAATAAGGGATAAGAAATGCATAAATGGGGGTAAAAACATATTAAGAACGTCGCATTTTATGCTCCTATCAGAAGGTTGTAAGGTACCAAAACCACCGGCCATATACTGTATGAAAGACTCATGGTGCCGAAAGGGTTGAACCCGTCGGTTGAGAGCCTGAGCCTGACGTTTCTGACATCTGACGCAAAATGAGGAAACTCATTGTTTATATGCTTCCAAGCCGCTCCGTCAGAGATGTGTGTCATGATATCTGCGTCTCCCGCGTCCCGCTCACCGTGCCATCTCATAGTTTTTGCGGTGGTTTCTGACATGTACAACCGCTCAAGCCTATCTCTCAACGGAAAATACCGAAGCACTTTCACAGGTTTCCTATTGCCTGCTCCCGTCAACTTATATCGGTCAGACTGACATATCGGACATGCGTCAAGGCTAGCAAGGTCATTCCCTTCTGCATCTTTACCCCAGAAGAGAACGCAGTCAAATGTGCATGCATGGAATCTTAATGTAGGAAAGCCCTAGATCTTTGAGGATACTTCGGACCTTACGGTGATTGGTAGGATTACGATGACCCTCCTCCAACAACGAATAAGTGTACTGTAGATATTCATCCACTTGCCTGATAGTCGATTTTGTCTCGACTTTAATCCTCATTACCTCCATCACACTTTGAAGAATTGTCTTCTCAGAACTTGAAGACACAGGGGTCTGTTGCAATGCAATCAGTTTGTTGTACTTGTCAAAGGCAGCAGTGTTGACAACTTGTGGGAAGAGCAGCACCGGGTCATGCATATATTGTTCCCCACATACACCGCTTTCAAAAGGAAACACGTCATTGACGAATGCCATTGTTGGATCGTTGGATGTACTACTACTGCCCGCCTCAAAAAACTGTCCATGATCATGCGATCCATCTAATGATGGCTCACCGTGATATATCCAACATTTGTACTTCGGCCAAAACCCATTACTCTTTAGGTGCTCCCATACTGTCCTAATCGAAAATCGACACATATCACTGCGACACTTACATTTCTTGCACGGGTAATAATGGTAATCTTTCCCGTTTGCATTTTCCTCGACGAACTGCAAAAAATTCACAACTCCTGTAGTGTATCGTCGGTCATGCCTTGAAAGCGAAATCCAACTCTTATCTAGATCCATATATAGCCACATAATAATATATATGTATAACTTTAATTAATAAGAAATTAATTAACACATACATATATATATATATATATATATATATATATATAAATCCTTAATAATTAATTACATTACAATATATATTATTATCAACATCAACTCATATATATACCATTAACAACCATTATTTAAGTTACACTATATATCAACCATTATTTAAGTTAATTACACTATCAACAACTATTAATTAACATATATATATATATATATATATATATTAACACTAATTAAAATAACATCAAATTAAAACACATAATTAAACTAAAACTCAAAATCAACTCAACTAAAACTCAAAATCAACTCAACTAAAACTCAAAATCAACATATATACATACATTCTAACACTAAAACAACAACAAATTAAACAAAAAATCACTTAATAAATCAAAATCACTAAAACTCAAAATCAACTCAACTAAAACTCAAAATCAACATATATACATACATTCTAACACTAAAACAACAACAAAACAAAAAATCACTTACTAAATCAAAATCACTAAAACTCAAAATCAACTCAACTAAAACTCAAAATCAACATATATACACATGTACGTACCTATATATACACTACCAGAAAAGGCATTATAGCCGACGAAATTGCAAATAACGGCCGACGAACTATTTATTCGTCGGCTATAACCATTATAGCCGACGATATCGTCGGCTATAATTATTATAGCCGGCGATTTCGTCGGCTAAAATGGTTATAGCCGACGATATCGTCGTCGGGTATAGTTTTACAGACGGCGTATTTCCGACGATGTTATAACCGACGATATGTCGTCGGCTATAACCATTATAGCCGACGACTTAAATTCGTCGGCTATGATGCCTTTTCTGGTAGTGATAGCTCCACAATGTAAGAGAGGACGGATTTCAACAATACCCACAGATTTTTCACTCTTTCTCCCATTTTTCTCCTTTTTTTTTGAAATGAGCAGCTGCTGCCCAGATCTGAAAATATATAGACTTATAGCCGACGAAAATGTCAACTTCGTCGGCCATACTTCCAAAAATCTTCGTCGGCTAATGTTTCGGAGAAAGGCCGACGAAAATACAAATCATCGACTGAAATATGAATATAGCCGACGATTTTTTGAAAATACCAACGAAAAAACGGTTTCGTCGGCTATGGTTAAACTATGGCCGACGATTTTTTTTTTCACCAACGAAAAATAAAATCGTCGGCTATTCCTTAGAATTACCGACGAAAATTTTAATTCGTCGGCCGTTTTTTTTGTTCGTCGGGAAAACCCTTTTTTCTGGTAGTGGGCAAAAGCATTTTTAGGAAATAAATTTCTTGTTAGAACCGATAACAAGAGAGTAAAAAACTTTAAAAATTATAAACTCACAGATGCAGCTGATAGAGGAAGAGTACTTAGATGACAAATGTTTTTAACACAATATGAATATGATGTTGAAATGGTCGCAGGAGACAAAAATTATCTGCCAGACGCTCTTACAAGGGAAATGACAATGTTTGAAAGAAGTGAAGGCCGTAACCCCGAAGCAAGAGACCAGAGCAGGAGCCCGAAGAAAGAAGAAGACCAAATCTTGAAGAAAAAGGACCAGAAATTAAAGAAAGAAGGAAACCAGATTTAAAAGAAAAAAACAAGGCAGTACCCCAAGAAGAGAAATTGAAGGCAAAACCATGTGGGAAAGATACAAAGAAGGAGATAAAACTGTTGGGCCATTATACGATGGACCAGGCTACCAATATATTGTATCTTACTCTCCTACAGGAAGCAAAGCCTCTAAAAGAATTCACTCGGATCCAGCATAATGGGATAATATAGCATCCTCACAAAAAGGGACTCATTCAGAAGATGAGAAAAAACTTCTAGATGAGTTTTTGCAGCATCCCAGAACTACTGATAAAAGGGATAAATTCCAAAGAAGGTTATCTAGGCCTTTTCAGACAACAAGACCAATTCATGATAGGCTAGCAGCCTTCAAGAAGAGACAATCGGTTGTAACTGGTATAACCAAGATATTCAATCATCCAATGAGAATCTATGAGAAGCCAGTATTCAGAATCAGTAAAGAATTACAATTCAATCAGAGAGTCATTATGGATAATCTCCTGACTGCCTCTCGGGATCAAAATGAAGCCCTGGTGCTTCAAGCTTTAGAAGCTTTAACTGAAGAACTTTCTAGCTACAATATGAGGATAAAAGAACAAGAGCCTGAAAATGCCATCAGGGTTCCTTATCTTGAAAACCCTGAAAGTGCGAAAATTCCGAAAATGGCTTTATCAGAATTGGAATGGTTCCGTTTTCATGATCTGTTAGGAGATTTTAAAAATAGAAAAGCCCTCCAGCCAACTTTATCAGTGATAGTAGATCCCTATTATGGAAGATATATGGTTGATGTTCAAGCAGAACATCCCCAGAGACACAAGCTGTGGTTTATAGAAAATGGTTTTGTTCATAATCTGTGGACAAAGACCAATAAAGACCTAGAAGGTCTTCCTGAGATAATTTACAATACGGTCAAAAACATTAGACCAGAAGGATGCATTATAAGGTTGAAGTTTATTTCAACTCCTCCAGAATGGATAACTAAGAGAGGACATAAGAGCTACATTTCTCCATACCATTATGTCAGAATAATTCAGAGCCGAATGTGTAAAGACAGTTCGTCATTAAGAAATGGATCACCAAACCAAAGTATCCCTTGGATGAAAGCAATGGCAATAAACCTTATACAAAGGTTGGTCCGGAGAGATCAGTATACCACTCTTCTGGCTAGTGGAGAAAAAATAATGGTTACTAGTTACAATCATCCTTCTCCAGAAAATTGTGACTTTCATAAAGCATTAGAAAGGAATGAAATTGATGGAACTTTGGCCACCACTACGTGGAGAAGATAGAAAAGGAACAAAAGCATAAAGTTCCATATGACTCAGACATGGAATCCGAAGAAAAAGGTGGATACACAGACTCTGGAGCATCTTTTCACGATAAAGAAGCACACAACATTGACAACATGATGGAAGGGTAAGCTACCGACGCATGAAGACGAAAATTTTAGATAATGGAATGCCAGCACAAAAGTAGTTTTAACTAAGTGAAAACTGCTGACGCTTGAAGACAAGTACCTTTAGCATATATAAGGAGATAAGATTCCTCTTGTTCTCAGTCTCAGAAGGAAATTGAATGAAGTTTTGAAGTTCGAAGCCTATATAAGGAGAAGAAACCCTTGAGTGAAGGCATTCGAGATTAGAAGGAGAAAGGATTCTGAAAAACTGAGAGTCCGTCTAGAATAGTTGTGAGCAAGCTGTGAGATAAATAGTGTGATATTGTGTGAGATTGTAAGAGTGCTACTGTATCTTACTAGTCAACTGGTATAGTGTGCTTTTATTTACAAGTAAGTTTGTATTTCCATCTCAAGTATGAGTAGCTAAACAATTTTTAGTTGTTTACCTAAGAGTGAGGCTCTGGGTTATGTATATATAGTTATGTTTGAATAAATAAATTTCAATTGGGGTTCACCATATCCGTCAAAATTTTAATTTGTTTTAAAACTTTTCTCAAACCCCAGGTGGATGACTACCTCCTAGGAGTGGTATTTGAGAATTCTTGTTGTATTAAAATTGTCTGAAACTACTACTGTATTAGGACTTAAGAAACACTACTACTGTATTAGGTCTTAAGAAACTCTCCATACTTAGACAACAGTGAAACCGTCAGAAGAGTAACTGTTTAGACAGAAGGTCGTTAGGTGAAATTGACATGTTGAAGATTAGTTCTTAGAATTAGTGAGTGTTACTAAAGGGTAATATAATTGGTGAATGTTATTAAGATAAAAAAAATAAAAAACTGTAAAAAGTCAAAAAACACTATTTGAAATATTTATTTATAATAAGTGAAATTTAGATGAGTTTGCTATATAAACAAATGTGGTCGGATTTGTAATAAATAGCCCGTACTGTTTTCGTAGAAAGACAAAAACCTGTGGTAACTTCAGCCATGAGTAGGGTAGGGTGTTTCGATGATAAAACTTTGCCATAAAATATATATATCTTTGTCGGATCGTGAGAGTCAGTAAGTGCTAAACTAACTACAGAGTAGAGGACGGAAATGGATGCATAGATAAAGTGATTGAAGGACGAGGTCCGCGAGAAGGAAAGAAAGAGTCCGCTTCAACAGGAGATAGACCACTCCACCTATTCTCACGCTTCTTCCTTCTTTGCTTCTTCTTCGTCTTCACAGAAACAACCTTGCCTTGGTTGCCATTTGTTTTTCGTCTACGGTACGAATCCACGCCTCAAAACCCACATTGTTTTTTTTTCCTGTTTACTCCTTTGCTTTGGTTGCATTTTGGGTTGTTTCTGTTGGTGGATTTGATCGGGTTCACTTCCAATTTATCTGGGTTTCGTTATCAATTGATGTCGCATCTTGTTGAGCTGATTCTCCATATTTCTAGTCAATGCAGAATGCATGAGCATAATGAGATCTGTTTTTATGGCTTAGCTCACACTATCATTTCCATTTAACCAATCTGGGCTCATTCTCTATTACTGTGGTGTGCCCTTTTTCTGATTCTCTCAGCTTAATGCGTTGGATTCATGATTCTGTCTAGTTATCTCTGCTTGCCTTGGTTTTCAATTTTCTGGGCATTAAGCAACGTCATCATGATTCATAGAAAAAGTTGTTGATCCTTTCCGGATTTTTGCAATGGCCGAAAGGAATGGATCATCCCTTGTGATTCTTAATCGGAAATCTTTGTTCTGTTTATTCACATTTACATCACTACTCTTCCTACTATCTTGCGTCTTTGTGTTGCGTTCAACCAGTCGCCGCCAATTCATAGACAACACATTATTGCCTAATTCTAAGCTTCTTGCTGTGATTGACCATGCCATTTCTGCAACTGAGACTGAAAATGATGTTGAACCCACAGTTGGGAACCGTGCAATCCTTGTGGATAAGGAAAAAGAAGCGAAATCATCATTATCTTCCTCCCGACCTAATGGTGATGTGAAATGTAACACCAATGAAAAAGAAGTTCTCAAGGTATTCATGTATGATTTACCCCCTGAGTTTCATTTCGGACTCTTAGACTGGGAACCCCAAGGAGGTACTGTTTGGCCAGATCTTCAAACTGAAGTGCCACATTATCCTGGTGGTTTGAATTTGCAACATAGCATAGAATATTGGTTAACATTGGACCTCCTTGCTTCAGAACTTCCCAATCCCCCAAATGCTCGTTTTGCAATCAGAGTGCGCAATGTTAGTGAAGCTGATATTATATTTGTACCGTTCTTTTCTTCCTTGAGTTATAACCGGTTCTCCAAGATCGACCCACACCAAAAGATTAGCAATAACAAGGTCCTTCAAGACAAATTGGTTCAGTATTTGAAAGCTCAAAAGGAATGGAAGGCCTCAGGGGGAAGAGACCACTTAATTGTGGCTCACCATCCGAATAGCCTTCTGGATGCGAGGATGAAGCTGTGGCCTGCAACTTTCATACTTTCAGACTTTGGGAGGTATCCTCCAAACGTAGCCAATGTGGAGAAAGACGTCATTGCACCATACAAGCATGTAGTCAAAACCTTTGTAAGTGATTTGTCTACATTTGAGAGCCGTCCAACTTTGCTCTACTTCCAGGGAGCAATATACCGAAAAGATGTAAGTGCTCTTTCTCCTTCATTTACTTGCTTAGGTGTTTATGGTCTTGCTGGCTTGTGTTTCTGCTGTTCTGTAAGGAAAATTTAAATTGTCAATTGTGTGGCTTCTCCTTGTTGTTCTTGATTGGTGCTTCATTATTGTGCCAATGCTGGCCATCAGATACTTGAGCAGACTGTCCAATTCCTGTTTTGACATTACTCAAACTAAGTTTGACTGGGATTTTTAATTAAAAGGATGAAGTACATGAGCTCATAAACTCATAAAATATACCTATACCCGTTTTTTTTTTTTACAATTATAATAGAAAATTAGAAATTGTCTCTAGTTTTAGATATTCAAGTGATGAATTAATACATTGCTTTACTTCTGTGCATATATGTGGTATTCTGAAAGAAGTGAACTCTCTTGGGTGCCGGTTATGATATAGTTAGGAGATGATTCAAGATTAGTACCACATTCTAACTTATTCATATAGTATGTTTTTGCCAAGGACAATATGCGGCATGCAAAATGTTTAGATCTTTCCATCCTTGAGCTCTCTTCCAGTTCAGTCAAGAAATAGAATATATTCATGACTACTTTTGTTAGAGAACATATTAATTTTTTTCTTTTTCAGCTATGGAGTATTTTGGTTAGTTTGCATCCTTTTATTGGTTTACATTCCCTTGTTCCCTTGTTCCCTTAGTTGTCATTTTTTTTTTGCCAATTTCATTTATCAAATCAAATCTGTTAATATTTTCTTAAATTCCATATTATGAATATCTGCCTCTTCAAGTTTATTTGATCTATATTTGACACCAACAAATTATTTTATGATTTTATATGCGTCATAATTCTGTAGAAAGCATCATGATGCAATTTGTCACTTTTGCATTAATATTTGGAATACGACCTAACCGGTTTCCTGTGTTGGCCAGAGAAAAAAAATAGGAATAAGAATTACTGAGTATTATGGATCATCTATGGGTCACTTTTTTACTTTTTACCATGGGTCCAATAATTTTGTTTTTTTTTTTTTAATTTTTTTTTTTTTTTGATGATGAAAAAAGAAACAAACAAAAGCTACAACACAAAGACTCTAGTAACTCCCCTTACAAGGTTTATACCTTTCTCGGTCTTTTGACTAAGATCAAGTGGGTAGATGTTTCCATGGGACAAAGCTAGCAAAACTTCTAATAATCTCAGTTTCTAGTTATCTATTCGAGAGGTGTAAGAGCTAGGGCCATTATTGTTGGTTGCGTTTCAGATAATTGATATTTCTTCTTCATCAGTCATCACACAACATCAAACAGAAAGTTAAATTACTCCCTTGTTAGCACACTATTCACTTTAATTGAGAGGTCTGTGTGGATTATTGACATCTGATATTAATTATCGCTGCATAGGATATGTCAGATTCATACACATCATAGCATCTTTATGTCACTTCAATTGCACATTTCTTTTCCACTTTAAAACTCATGCTGTTGAAATACCAGCCTTCAAAATGTGTTTAGGTGTGTACCAAAGAGTTGTTGGTCTAGCGGTCAGTCACTTGGTATGCTCCCAAGTGGTCTGGGGTTTGACCCTCTGTCATAGTACCCACCTAGCCAAATTAATGCTAGAGTTTCCAGTTTCCCAAATGTTGTGGGGTCTGGCGGGAAGCCGAGGGATTAGTCGGGTTAAAGATCTGGACACCCTAGTTTAAAAAAAGAAAAAGAAAAAGGTGTTGAGGTGTGTGAGCATGACCTGTGCAGTCATGTAGATTTGGGCTCGCGAGTGCTGGTACTATCTGTGTATGTAGAAATCCTTAACTGTTACTTTTTCCTGGCAGGCTTAAATTGTTATTAAGTGCAAAAGAACTAATTATGTTTAATTCCTTACGCTCACAAGTGTTTCATTTTCTTGTCTCTGCTTACTGCTTTGTCCTTCATTTTTCTAATTCTGTATAGGCTGTGTTCATATCGTACTAATGCTTCTGCACTTTCTGGCTCTATATGTGCAGGGTGGTTTTGCTCGGCAAGAGTTATTCTATCTTCTTAAAGATGAAAAAGATGTACATTTTGCATTTGGGACTGTTCAAAAAGGTGGAATAAGAAATGCCACTCAGGGAATGCATTCCTCCAAATTCTGTCTTAACATAGCCGGCGACACCCCATCATCGAATCGCTTATTTGATGCTATTGCAAGCCACTGTGTGCCTGTTATCATCAGTGATGATATTGAACTCCCATATGAAGATGTGCTTGACTACTCTGAATTCTGCATATTTGTTCGTACGAGCGATGCTGTTAAAAAGGACTATCTTGTTAACCTCATAAGAAGCATTGGTAAGGATGAGTGGACGCGAATGTGGAAGAGGCTACAGGAAGTTCAAAATTTCTACGAGTTCCATTACCCATCAAGAGAGGGTGATGCAGTTCAGATGATATGGAAAGCAGTCGCTCGAAAGGTTCATGGAATAAGATTGAAGTTACACAAGTCTAGACGATTCTCTCATTCACCAATCCAGAACGAGAAGGGGTTAACAAGGATACCAACACCAAAAAACTTTTGGTAGAAAATTTTGCACTCTTTGCTCTGCAGCTTTTTTGACTACTAACCAACACTCAGGACTTAAACGATCGATTAACTTCCATTTGTTACAATACTAAGAAGTCTTAATGGCTCAAATTAGTATAGTTTACCCCTTTTGAGATCCACTTGGTCCTTCCTACTACTGGGAATATGAATTAGTTGGTAGTCATATATTGTTTACTATAGAAAGCTGATAGTTGAAACATGTTGAATTGTAATGGGTTCACTTTGATATGGACATCTTGTACGTCTGATTTTAGATGAAAGCATAACAAGTCATCATCCATATAGTGCGTGGAACTGTGGAAGTGATCATTGGTTTATCATTTCAAAGGAAGCTGCACATAGAATTCTCATACTCGGTAGTATGATCAATTTTGATTTCTTTCCTAATGTTAGATTAATATCCCGATGTTTAGAGATTGGTGACCTGATTGATGTTAGAAATTGAATACTAAACTTAAAAGCGACATTGATTTCTTGAGATTGAGCACTGATAATGTCGATTAAGTTTGGAATCCAGTAAAATCCTCCATATTAGAGTAAAATAAAATTACTTGGAGCCTCCAATTTAGGCGAATAGGAAGCGAGTAGTCCTGTTTTATGATCCGTGGCAGATAAGAAAGCTGAAATTGGGACCGTTGATTAAGCGTACCAAAAACACAACAGACAAGCATCGTGACCGTCCGATGAGGCACGGGTTCACGATATAAAGAGAGACGCCAAGGCCCATATCTATCTCATCACAAGCAGTGTTCTCGATGGCCCGGACAAAGCAGACAGCCCGGAAGTCGACAGGAGGCAAGGCTCCTAGGAAGCAGCTGGCGACGAAGGCTGCTCGGAAGTCGGCTCCGACGACCGGAGGAGTGAAGAAGCCGCACAGGTACCGACCAGGAACGGTGGCTCTGCGTGAAATCCGAAAGTACCAGAAGAGCACGGAGCTGCTGATAAGGAAGCTTCCGTTCCAGAGGCTTGTTCGTGAAATAGCGCAGGACTTCAAGACGGACCTGCGCTTCCAAAGCCACGCCGTGTTGGCGCTTCAGGAGGCGGCTGAGGCTTACCTCGTTGGGCTCTTTGAGGATACCAATCTCTGCGCTATTCATGCCAAGCGAGTCACCATTATGCCCAAGGATATCCAGCTTGCCAGGAGAATCAGGGGTGAGAGGGCTTGAGCAATTTAGGGTTACTAAGGGGATTGATGTGGTGGAATCGTGATTAGGGGGTTTTTTTTTTCCTCTGGTTTTTTAATAAATATCGTCAGACTTTAATATTTAGGGATTATTATGTGTTGGGTCTCTATTTTCTTGCTCTGCATTTTGTTTAATTAGTAATAAATAGATATTATTTGCGATGGCAATATAAATTTGAAAGAAGCGTACCAAGTATGTTAATTTCCATGGGGACTCAAGTTGGGTTCTTCTCCGAATTCATACAACGACTCCACTCCTAGTTATGTTAGTCTTGGTAGCTGAAAGTTATTGATTTTGCACAATCTTTAAATCCCTCTCTGGAACCTTTTTCATACATTTATTCGGTGTGTTGCTCATTTTCTAGTCTTTGAATGCTGATGAATTTGGAGGGCAAAATTGATCTTGAAAAATCTTTCCAAAACACAAACTCTCTCTATTCTCACTAGAAAACCTCCGGAGTTACCTCCCCCCTATTTCCATCCTTTTGTCTTTCTGACTCTTTCCCTTTCAGTTGTTTTCTTCCCTTTTATATCTATGGCTTTGTTCCCCATGACCCAAACTCCTTGGTTTCCTTATCAAATTGGTCGCTTTACCTGTGCGTGGCTATCTATGACGACTCTTATCCTGCTCTTTTTGCTTTGTCCTGTAAATATGCTATTACTGCAGGGAGCTTATTTCAAGAGTCTGGACATTCTTTTTGGTTGAATATGCTTAGAGATGGTCTTTGAATCAGGATTGAAGTTGTTTAGGGCTTTGTCTTTTTCTTGAGCTCCATGGATTGGAATTTGGTAATATCTGTCTCATCTGTATTAGGTGTGTAATGAAAGGTCACAATGACCTTTCGTATATGGCTACTTGTCTTGTTTAACTTGGTTCCGCCAGGCACCACACAAATGTGGAAAAGGAAAATATAGCAAGACCTTTGAAAATATTTCCCCCACGGAATTCCATGGCGTTTCCAGCTTCTGCTATCTGCAGCAGTCCACATAGTCTTGTTGCTTCTCTCTCGTCTGTCTCAAATTCTCTCCTCCCTTATCTAACCAACCAATCCACCAGCTTCTCTTCTGAATATTGTTCAAGACATTTCAGCACCCACATAACTCAACGCAGCTGCAGGCAGTTCTCGTCTTGTTTGCGTATTTCATATCGAGTCTCTAATGCTGAAGATGGTGAAGACGAGGCTGAGGATTGCAGCTTTGATGAAGCAGTGGTCCTTTTCACTGCAAGAGATTACTATAAGTGCCATGACTTTCTTGAGTCACTTTGGAACAGAGCTGAAGAACCCACCAGAACTCTTTTCCATGGTATTCTACAATGCGCTGTGGGATTCCACCATCTATTCAACCAGGTGCATATTTAGAGCAATCAGTAAATAAGCTTTGTTTGCTAATTTGCAAATCATTTAGGCTTTGGTACTGTTGTGTGGTTATTTAGAACCATAAAGGAGCTATGATGGAGCTGAGAGAGGGACTGTGTAAGCTTAGAAAGATGAACTTCAAAACTGGGCCATTTTACGAGTTTGAGCAACAAATCTCTGCAGCTCTGGATTTCATTTACCAAACGCAAATCAAGTTAGCCGCCTGTGGGTCTCTCATCTCTTAATTCAAATCCCACTAACTATTCAACTTCTGATCACAAATATAAGTTTATATTTGCCTGTGAATTTCATAGGTGGGGATGATGTTTGTGTTTCAATGGATCGATCAGAGAGATCGTACCAACTTCTAGGCCGGTATGCTGCAGGACAGCTACTCTATACCCTGCAACTGCGAGCTGATGTCGACTCCAATGAAACCATGTACATTGTCTTCCAGCCTCAAAGGTCTTATGGCGGTCAGCCACCAAAGGTGAAGCTTCCAACTCTGAGTGCAACCACGCAACATCTCATCAGTCGTGGCCTCTGAATATACTTGAATTGATTCTCTTGTTTAAAGGATTACAAACATGTAGGTTTCTTTTTTGTGGATATATATTTCTTATTATTCTTCAGGACTTGCCACTCACCTGTCTCATAATATTCAGAGTGCTCATTATACTCCCAGTATTCGTCAAAGCTTTGAGTGCCACAGTTGTCTATAATGCACGAGTTGTCATCTGCATCAGATCGACTAATAATTATAGGTATATGAAAACTACACTCTGTTGTAGGAGAAATAGATTGATAAATCTCTCTGTGTTTATTCATTGATAAGGAGGCCTTTATATAGGCATTACATCAAGTATCCCTGGCGAACAGGGATTCCCTATCTAATAGAGTATCTAGACTACAAGTCTTATTAGGGCAAGACACACCTCGGAAGTTACGGAATTAACCTTCCTTGAACACTCCCCCTTGTGTCGCGTCCTCAATGGTGCATGAACCGTTGCCTCGTTAAAACCTTTGCCAGCAAACAAAAACCTCTTGGGCAAAAATAAAAGCATGGTCTAAGGAAAAAGAGTACAACGCACCAACTACAAGTATGTGAGACATGCATAACTAGGCTCCCCCTGAAGTCTAGATGAGAACTCCCCCTGATAGTCAATCAGTCTTTGAGTTCGGATAAGCGACACATTCCAATGCGCTTTACATGCTTCATAAATGTAGATTTAGGTAGAGACTTGGTGAACAGATCCGCTGCATTTTCTTCTGAGCTGACTTGCTTCACTTGAATATTCAAAGTCTCTTGCTGCTGCTGATTGTAGAAGAACTTAGGCGAAATGTGTTTAGTATTGTCACCCTTAATGTATCCCAACTTCATCTGCTCAATGCATGCTGCATTATCTTCAAATATGCAAGTTGGTCCCATCGTAGTAGACTCAAGTCCACTAGACTCTCGAATGTGAGATATAACTGAGCGAAGCCAAATACATTCTTTGACTGCTTCATGTAGTGCAATAATCTCAGCATGGTTCGAGGAGGTAGCAACAAGGGTTTGCTTGGTTGATCTCCAAGATATCGCCGTATTCCCAATGGTAAAAACATAACCTGTTTGGGAACGTCCTTTGTGTGGATCTGACAAATATCCAGCATCAGCAAATCCTACCATTACATCATTTGGTGTATCTGAGTAGGAGGGGGTATCGCCAAAGCCGTATCGGGACCACGACTTAGCATCCGCGGGTCCGGATAAGTTGGCGGATATGTCTGCAAGATGGCGGATGGATGAACCAAAGCCAGTCTTGGCGGATATGGCTGGCGGATGGCGATCCGAGCCATGGTTTGTGCTGTTAGATGCAAGAGATCGACTAGGTGTCGAATCCTGATGAGTGTATCGATAGTACAAGCCCATGTCAAGGGTTCCTTTAAGGTATCGGAAGATGTTCTTGATTCCAACCCAATGACGTTGTGTTGGCGCAGAGCTAAATCTAGCTAACAAGTTCACAGAGAAAGCGATGTCTGGTCTAGTACACTGAGCTAAGTATAACAAAGCTCCAATCGCACTAAGATATGGATATTCAGCTCCCAAGACCTCTTCGTCATCTTCTTTCGGACGAAAGGGATCTTTGTTGATATCCAGACTTCTAACGACCATGGGAGTGCCTGTAGGATGCATAACTTTGTCCATGTTAAATCGCCTGAGCATCTTTCGGACATATGCAGACTGGTGTATAAAAATTCCACCACTTCGGTGCTCTAGTTCTAAGCCTAGGCAAAACCGAGTCCTTCCCAGATCTTTCATCTCGAATTCGGATTTCAAATAGCTAGCGGTCTCATTGATCTCATTCAGAGTTCCAATGATGTTCATATCATCGACATAGACGGCTATAATGGCAAATCCTGAACTTGTTCTCTTTATGAACACACAAGGGCACAACTCATCATTCTTGTATCCTTTCCCAATCAAGTAATCACTTAACCGTGTGTACCACATCCTACCAGATTGTCGGAGTCCATATAGAGATCGTCTCAACCTGATAGCAAATGAACTTCGTGGTTTTTGCTCACTTGACTTGGGTAACGAAAGTCCTTCTGGCACTTTCATGTACATCTCCGTATCTAGGTCCCCATAAAGATACGCAGTTACAACATCCATAAGCTGCATATTGAGTCTCTCTGAGACTACCAAACTTATTAAGTATCGGAAGGTAATAGTATCCATGACAGGAGAATACGTCTCCTCATAATCAATTCCAGGGCGTTGAGAAAAACCTTGCGCCACGAGTCGAGCTTTATATCGCTGGACTTCGCCATTCTCATTGCGCTTTCTGACAAAGACCCATTTATGTCCAACAGGCTTCACGTTCGGCGGTATAGGCACAACCGGTCCGAATACTTGCCTTTTCTTTAGAGAGTCTAGTTCAGCCTGAATTGCTTCTTCCCACTTCGGCCAATCCGCCCTACGTTGACATTCAACAACAGTGCGGGGTTCCATATCGTCGTCGTCAATAACTTCTTGAGCAACGGCGTAGGCGAATGCATCATCGATATACATGGAATTTCTTTCCATCAGATTGTGCATGCATAAGTAGTTTAGTGAGATTTCCTTGTTCTCCAACATCAACAGTGAGTCTGAGGCGTCCCCCAGATGATTCAGAGTTGATTCTTGGACATAGGTATAGTCGGAGACAATCTCGTGTGACGGCGTCACAGTATCAATGATGAACGGATCGCTTTGTGCCTGGACACATGCCCTCTTTCTAGGTACATTGTCTTTGGAACCGATTGGTCTCCCCCTCTTTCTAGGAGGATCCGAAGTCGACGCCGGCTCTCCACTTGGAGGTGCCGAGCCTAGGCTGCCGATGGCACCTAGGGCTGCGGGTCCGAGACCGGCGGCGCGTGCTCGCGCATGGCGAGGAATGTTAAGCCTTGCAGGTACATTCGCAGCAGGTATGGTTGATCTTGTCACTTTCGCAATATCAGTAAAGGAGTCGGGCATCGTATCCGCCACCTTTTGTAGTTCTAATATGCGTTGTATTTCAGTCTCACACTGAGACGTACGGGGATCATAATGAGACATAGTGGGAGAGAACCACGTCAATTCCTGACGTTCATTTGGGACGGATGCGGCCCCATCTCCCCCTAACGGCGGGAAGGATGTCTCATCAAAGTGACAATCTGCAAATCTTGCAGTAAACAGATCACCTGTCATAGGCTCTATATAGCGGACAATAGTTGGTGCTTCATATCCAACATAAATAGCTGATCGTCGTTGTGGACCCATCTTGGTACGCAGTGGAGGCGTGATAGGCACATATACGGCACAACCAAAAGTACGCAGATGCGAAATATCAGGCTCGTAACCAGTTACCAACTGGTACGCACTAAATGGTTGGCTATCTGTGGGTCGTAGACGAATAAGCATAGCTGCATGTAATATTGCATATCCCCATGCCGAAACTGGCAAGTTTGTGGCCATGACAAGAGACCTAGCTACAAGCTGTAGTCTCTTGATAGCGGCTTCTGCAAGACCGTTCTGAGAATGAACGTGGGGTACGGGATGTTCAACTTCAATCCCAACTGACATGCAATAGTCATCAAAACACTTTGAGGTAAACTCTCCAGCATTATCCAGTCTGATGGACTTAATCGGATTGTCCGGGTGGTGAGCCCGAAGCTTAATAATCTGAGCTAGGAGTTTAGCGAATGCAGCATTCCTCGTGGACAACAACGCTACGTGTGACCAACGCGTTGATGCATCAACCAGAACCATGAAATATCGAAATGGTCCGCATTCTGGTGTTATAGGTCCACAAATATCACCTTGTATTCGTTGTAGAAACGGAATATTCTGTTTATTATCAATAGCAAAAGATGGTCTTGCTTGAAGTTTTGCTAGTGAACAAGCTTTGCAAAACGAACGATGAGCATTAGACATCGCTACAGAAGCATGAGAAGCAGGAGGGGACCGAACCTCTCCTTGGAACCGAGAGGCGGCTATCGACGGCACGGCCGAACCGAGGCCGAGGCGCCCTCTGTGCTTTTGTGATCGGAAAAATGGATGACCGTGGGAGCATTTCAAAATACGGATCATCAGATCACGACCCGGATGACCGAGTCTATCATGCCAAAGCTTATAAGCATCAGAATCACATAATATAACAACATGAGATTCGTTGGCTCGAATGGTTGTGAAATACATGCCATTGCGAACTCGCTTACACTTCTCCACAATGCGAGTGCGCATAGATTGAGTGGAGGTGATCAACAGATATTCAGTTCCATCTTCAACATAAGTGCTGAGGTGATAGTCATTGTCACGCACATCCTTGAAAGCTAGCAAGGTTCTTGGCGCCTTAGGCGCATATAGGGCGTCCTCTACCCGAATCTCAGTGCCATTTGGCAGTAAGAATTGAGCAGTGCCACGACCCTTAATTACGGGTCCAGTTCCTGTCATCGTAGATAACGACGATTCTCTTGGCGTAAAATCCGAAAACAATTGCCGATTTCTCAGAATCGTGTGAGTTGTTGCACAATCCAACAAACACTCAATCTCGCCTTGATACATCTACAAAAACAATGTAAATTGAATCAATAGTCTACTGTAGACTTTGGCGAACACTTTAAAGTAAGTGTACTGAGACAATATATCATCACAAAATGAAGTGCATTAAGGCCAATAACATAGCCATGGCAACGACAAAACTTGAGAGAAAAATATAAGCCGCATTTTAATCACCGAGTATCACCATTGATAATCATAGCCTAGGTCAGAGATTGAGACCGGACACCGTCGTAGGTGGCGTGGCCGAGCCAAGACCGAGGCCAAGGCAAAGGCCGGGGCCAAGCCAAAGCCGAAGCTGTGGTAAGGCCAAAGCTACCCAGAGGCCGAGCCGAAGCAAGGCGAGTGGTGAGAGTCGGTCAGGCATTGAGGCAATGCGATGCGACGGTTGAGCTAAATCCGAAGCATGACGAGTCCGAAGACACTTCGTTGCCGAGCCATTGATGCAAAAGTTGCATTTGTTCGATAGGCTATCGATTGTTGGTTTCAAAAACCGGATTCGGTGCTGAGCCAAGCTGGCGATTGGCCATGGCGAGTGAGGCCTAGCGAGTCGCGGCCAAGCGCTTAGGCTTTGGCGAGCGAGGTTTGGCGGATCGCAGCCAAGTTGGCGGATCGCTGATCGCGGATCGCGGATTAGTTGGCGAATAGACATGGCGAGCGAGGCCTGGCGGATCGCGGCCAAGTTGGCGGATAGCGGATCGCGGATCACGGATCGCGGATCTCGGATCGCGGATCGTGTATCGCGGTTCGCGGATGGCGTATCGCGGATCGCGGATGGCGTATCGCGGATCGCGGATGGTGTATCGCGTATCGCGGATCTCTCCTTTTGTCTTTTGTGATTTTTCGGATATGAGTTAACATCACCAGAATTTTGGTGAACTCAAAATGATTATGCCATTGAGAATTGGACGCATTGAACCAATTTTGCTTTCAGGGATGTAAAAATCTCAAATCATTCGTAGAATAAGATAGATTTTATTGATGACAACTCAAAAATACATCATGGTTGTTCTAAATAGAACGACTTATCGAACAAAGTCGTGATTTATTGACTATTCTGTCAAGATAACAATCAAAATCAAACTTGAACACGTATCTCATGACCTAAGTCAAATACTTATTCATAGTCTGGAGTATCATACTCCTGAGTCCTACGTTTCTTGGTAGGTTGGAAGTCATCGATGGCGAAGTTCGTATTTTCCTCATCGTATACTTCTTCCTTAAAGTCTCCTACATAGTGTGCTTCTTGTTCTATGTATTGTTTGTGTTTCTTGTAAGCGGCTTGAATATCTCTGCTTGCTATGCAATCGCGTTGGAGATGATTCTTAGAACCACATTTGAAGCAAGGAGCCGAAGCATTGTTCGGCGTATGGCCACCACGCCTGGGACCGGAACCAAAACTGTTCCTCCCTCTGGGAGCGGCGGCTCTGCCATCATCCCTTGTCCAAGAAAGCTGTCGGCCACGGCCGACGCCTCTTCTCCCTCCTCGTCCGCCACGTATTGCTCTTGGCGTACGTGGTGGCGGTGCTTGACGTTCATGAGGTTGATGCTTCTGCTTAAAAGCTTTACCACGGGCTTGATGAGATTCCGCAATGAATTTCGGTCCTCGAGGCCTCTTATTGGTGGTAAGAATCAACTCATGGTACCTCTCCTTTCTTTGAAGGACATTCATCAAATCACTGAAGGTTTTGATAGTGCCTTTCTCGCGGAGATCGCGGTACTGATGCGACAACATGGACGCAGATTCTGGGAACGTCGTGAAAGTCTTCTCCATCATATCATCATCGGTCTTTTCGACCCCACAAAAGCTCAAATCAGATTGCAAGTTTAGCATAGTCTGATGATATTCCTGGACGGAATCAAAATCCAGTAAGCGGATTTGCTCCCAATCAGACATGAGGTCTGGGAGTTGTGCGTCATGCACATTGTCGAAGCGGTCCTTGAGGATATCCCATAGCTCTTTGGGATCAGTTTTCCTCAGGTATTGCTTCTTGAGCGTTGGATGGATATGGCGCCTGAGAAACATCAGGGCTTGTGCTTTCTGTTCAGGAGAAGCGTGTAAGCTTTCATCCTCAGGAGGGTTGATGGTGGCAGTAAATCTTTTACCAATGAAAGTGTTCTCAACATCTGAGACCCACCTCTTGTATTCCTTGCCTTGGACATCCAAGATGTCAAATTCTGGACGCTGAGTGTCAGCCATCTACAGAACACAAACAGGGAGACGTTAGTATGTTTGAATACTAATCAAGTTTGATTGTTCTTTTAGAACAGTGCCAAGATATATCATGGTCACATAAATCGATGCTTAACGTGACTTCAAGTCACAATCGATATCTTCCCTTTGTTTTCTTTCCAAAAAAGAATAATACGTTATGGTTCACAGTGACATCACAGTCACAAGCATAACGGTGGCCGGTAACATCACAGTTACCCCAATAAACGTTGGCACCGGGGTGACTAAATCCCCGTATGCCGTCCCGAGAAGCGATAGAATCGGGATGAAGAAGCAGGGACACGGAAAGGTCCCGGAAGAAAACAAAACCCAACTATTGAAATTTTCATAAGCGGGAACGTTTATAAAAATATTTACCTCTTCAAGAGAAGCTTGATCAAACGAAACTTGACTCTTGGGGAAGCTTGTTTTCTTCGATTTTTCTTGATTTCTTCTCAACCACGAATAAGGGTTCGCGGATCGCTTGCTTGGCTTGCGAGCAATCTTGATCTTCTGGCAGATGCGTGCAAAAAGTAGCACGCAAGGGAGAGCTGCTGGCGAGCGGGTTGTCTGCCTAGAGGCAGAGGAGGAGTAGTACGCGAAGGTACAAAGCGGCAGGCGAGCAGCGCAGATGCTGCTGAGAAGAGGCCGACGGTGCCGAAGGGAAGAATCGGCGGCCGACGGTAGGTTAGGGTTTCGAAAAAAAAAAATTCGGAATTAGGGTTTCTAGGGTTTATTAGACGGGAGGCTAGAGCAATGTGCTGATAACGTGTTGTAGGAGAAATAGATTGATAAATCTCTCTGTGTTTATTCATTGATAAGGAGGCCTTTATATAGGCATTACATCAAGTATCCCTGGCGAACAGGGATTCCCTATCTAATAGAGTATCTAGACTACAAGTCTTATTAGGGCAAGACACACCTCGGAAGTTACGGAATTAACCTTCCTTGAACACACTCCTCATTTTACAAAACACATTCCCTTTCTAACTTTTTCCTAAGAAAAAAGACCAAACTACCCTTTCTTTTTATTCCTTTTAAATTAACAATATTCTGTTTTTATACTTATTTTCCTTTTTAACAGAGCGTAGTGGGCACATAATTTTGTTTACTCAGCAAATTACATATATGTAATTTATCCTCTGTACTAAAAGGTAAACAGTTAATTTTAAATCATTAAAGTATTTCTTCACAACGTTTAATTTATTTAGAAAATATTAGAATCACTGAAAAAGAATTAAAAGACAAAAAAGAGAAATTGAAAAAATTAATAAATTTCAGAGAAAGGTTATCTAGACATAGACAAGGATATTGGGAAATAATTTTTAGGTTTACACAAGGCATCCATATTTTAGAACGACAGATCGTAGATCTTGAACAACTTTTAGACCAAGAACAAGAACCTCTTGAAATTTTGAGCCGCGGTTAGAACCGCTGGTTAGATCCGCCTCAGTTGGTATCAGAGCCTGTTTTGCTCAAAAACAGGTAAAGAAAAGGCTTATGCCACCAAGTTGGCTCTTCTTAACAAATAAAAGAGAGCCAAAGCAGCAAAAAAATTATCAATCTTTTTGCATAGAAAAAGAAAAAGAAAAGTGGAACTTGTGGTTTCACACAAGACATATCCAAGAAAATCAATACTCCATTGAATACGCTTGTAGAGTTCTAAACACTCTATACGACGAACATATTCATCTTCAGAAAGAAATAGGTGTAGAGGAACTTGACTCCTCTAGACCAAGTATAGTTGAATTTCTAGATCACATATCAAGAGATAAGACTACTGAGAAAGTAAAAGAACAACTCGAGAGATTTAATCTCAGAGTAACTCAACTAGAAGAAATTCAAACAAAGATATCAAGACTTGAAATCAAGCTTGATTATCTTAAAGAAAAGCAATATCTCCTAGATATTGAGAAGAAATTAGTAAGAACTGAAAATCTTGCAAATAATATTCATCAACAAGCAGTTGATCTAAAAAATACACAAGAAAATCTAAAGAAACTTTTAGAAACTCTTATATCCGGTATAGGATGAAACAAAAGGTCGAGCTAAAAGTAAAACAAGAAGACTCGAAGGCTATAAGTGTCTATCTTCCAACAGAAAAACTTGCTGAGAACGTAGAAGCAATAATCCATCAGCAAAATTACAACAACACCTATCTTCAAGAAATAGGGAAAGAAATTGAAGAACAATTTCAAGAAATAGCCACAAAAATCTCTAGCTTACAGAAAAGCATAGAAAAAATGAAAGAAAATACAATCGTTGAAAGAGTCAATGAAGAAACACTAGCACAAACAGTAGCTAGTAAAATTATTATATACCTCAACCACAGGTTGAAAGTGGGTTCAAATTTAGTGAACCTAAGCTGCTAAAATGGAAAGCATCCAAAAGAGATACAAAAATGCTAAGCAGAGTATTTAGCAAAAGACATACTGTACCAGCAGTACAGCTCGTGAATGCTCAAGAATTTGAGTATAATGAAATTGAATCTAGTGTAAAAGAAGTCTCAGCACCAAAATTTAGATTCAATGAAATCTATAAGAAAGGATCCTTCATTATGGATTCTCATAGATTCAAGATACTAGAACTAACAATACCAGCAACTGGTGGTGAAACAGACATCAGACTAATCACTTCTAGAGAAGTAAGTGAAGTATTTCAAAGAAAATATTCTTATATGCACATTGGTGCAGTCCAAATTTCCATAAAACTCTTAGCAAGAGATGGTATAGACTGTTCGGTCTTGTGCATTCTGCAAGACGACAGAATAACAGATTTCAAGAAAAGCCTGTTAGGAACAGTAGAAGCCTCACTATGCAACCAGGTTGCATATTTCAATGTCTTCCCAAACTTCACCACTCATCTGAAAGACGCAGCACACTGCCTAAGACTAAGAATCAAAACAGATGGGATTGCCATGAAACAAGGCATGATGGAACTTGCCGTTGACTATAGGATCTATTACAAGCTAATGAGCTCCAACGTAACACCAAATACTAGATTTGTCAATAGCCCTGGTCTTACCACATCTGTCCTTACCAATCCTAGAAATAATACCCAGCAAAAGCACATCACAAAATGGGACGAAGTATCATTCCCTAGAGAATGGAACTTAGCACCTCCTGAGAGGCAAATACAAAGCTCTAATGCTTCTATCTATGAAGACACTGGAGGAAAAATAAGCCTCCAGTTCCATAGACATTCTTTTGCTAACTATGAGCAAGCAAGTACTTCAGGATCAATTCCTGAAGAATCTTTTGAAGAAGAAGAAGACTCAAAAAGACCTATAAGGATGCTTAGGGTAGAAGGATTGAAGGAACTCTATAAGCAAGCAGAAACTTGTGAAACCTTAGAAAGGTTAGAAGAGATAGTTAAGAAAATTCTTTAGTCCAAACCAAAAGAAGAATTCTGCCTTACCAAGCGACAGAGGCTGAAGCAAGTACCATGGATGCAGAAGCAAGGACCATGGATGCAGAAGCAAGTACTAGCCAGCCACCAATGGCAGGAAACACTATCATCAACAACATTACAAATAACCCTACCAAGATCATTAGGGAAGAAAAAATCAAACTTCCTAAAGGACAACCGCCTATAGGAAAGATAGGAGAACGGAGTTCTCAAAAGTACATCCCTACAGAACATTATTGGGGACAAGCAATCTCTGAAAGAGGAGTTTACCTAGACCTCGATAAAGTCGGAGACAAAAGAAAAACTATAGATAACTGGGTAGCCAGTTTAAAGCTAACCCAAGCCCTGGTTCTATCCAAATTCCACTATAAAGAAGCACATGCTTACTATGAAGCAACCTTAACAGGAATAGTCCAGAAATGGTACAATTCCTTTAAGAGAAGTAGTAGTTGGGCGGATTGGGAAGCAAAATTAGCCAAGACAAATGACCCAATGGATTTCGCTATCCCTATATACGCACAATTTTGTGGAGATATAACGGGACATAGTGAACAAACCAAAGAAAGAGCTAAAGCAAACATCCAAAAATTAAGCATCTGCAATATGAAATATTTTGAGGAATACACAAATAAGTTCCAAAACTACTATTGCACGATAGGAGATTTGGAAAACATAGATCTTATCAGAACATATTACAGAAAATTACCAGAACCCTGGAATAATGCTATAGCACAGTCCCTTGAAGAAAATCCTTTAGAATATTTTTCTATAGGAGGAATAGGAGAAAGAGTTAGAGACCTGTTAAGAAAATAGTGCACAGAAAATCAAAAGTCAAAAACTGCTAAGAAACAACTCAGAGGAGTTGAGAACATGTGCCCCAAAATACTAGACACACCAACCCAATGGGGATGTCATCTCTACAATGAAAGAAAAAATAGAAGCAGGTTTAGGAACAAGAAATACAATAAATTTACTTCTAAAAAGAAGTATAAGTTCAGAAAAAGCTCTGAACAAGATAAAGAAAAAAGATCTCCTAGAAAGAGATTTTTTAAGAAAAGAAATCCAAACCCAAAGAAAAATACTTCTAGAGACACAAAGCCATGTAGATGCTGGCTTTGCAAGACTGAAGGTCATTATGCAAACGAGTACCCTAAAAGGGATAAAAGATCTTCTAAAGCCCTTCTAGCAGAATACGATGAGCCGTAGAATACGCAAACATAAAAGGATTTGAAGTAGCCTATTCTGATGAAGAGAATGAATCTGTATATTCTCTTGAAGATATATCAGAAAGTGATACAGAAAGCACCTCAAATAGCTCTGAAGGAGAAAGTGAATATAACTATCGACCTATATTCATGTTAATCCAAAATTGGAATCAGAAAACTACTGATAGCATCAGTCAGTTTACTCCAAGGCCTGGAGCTTTCACTTGTGACTATTGCAAGTGTGAAGATAATAATACAGTACCCATATACTGTAAAGAAACAGGAGAAACCTATCATAAAGAATGTTTCATAGCAGAAGTAAGGAGAAAAACAAAAGACCCTGATGCACATACACTAGTAAATCAAGAATATGATATATTCCTTGATCAAATCCAAAAACAAGATCTTGAGAAAAACCTCAAGAAAATGAAGTTAGAAACTTCAAAAATTATAAAAAAAGAACCAAGTCCCTTAATAGTAATACAAGAAAGTAGTCAAACGAAGGTAGAACCTGAGCCTCTACAAGAAGAGGAAAGAAATATAAACCCTTTCACAGAATTCACTAGAAAGGAAGACACAGTCCAACCAGTAAAACAAGTTCAGACAAGTATATATAGCAATTATATTACTGTAGGTCTGAAATTTCCCAAGTATAAGAAATATCATCTACATGCTTTTGTAGATAACGGTTCAGGATATAGCTTAGCAAAGAAATATGCTATTCCTGAAGAATACTGGGAAAAGTCGGATAAGGTAGTTACTGGAATTGGAATGGGAGATAACGAGTTCACAATGAGTTACGTAGCCAGAAATGTCAAAATCTCACTAGGAGGAGGAACTTTTACGTTCCAAAGAATTTGGCAAAGTGAAGCCCAAGGAGCCGATATGCTGATAGGAAATGACTTTCTACTTCAGCAAAGAATAATACAAACTCTCGAAATGATCGGGTTTGAAAAGAATAACAAATTCTACTGGGAATCCAGATTACTAGATGCCGTCAGCATTGCAAGTAAAGGATTCACAGAGCAATATCAGAAGTCACGAGCCAAGCGTGGTGATCATAAACCACCTTTTGAACCGGTTATGCAACCGGTATTAGCATTTCAAGAACACCAAGAAATTGTGCAAAACGAAGCAATAACTTCGGAAGAGTCAGAATCAGAGGAAGAACCTCAAGATTCAGACAGCTTAGATGGTGAAGAAGAATTCATCCGAGAACACAATCTAAAAGTATACATAAATAAAATAGAGCAAAAGAAAATCTCAAAACTCGTAGAGATAGAAAATCTGCTGAAACTTATAATCAGTGAAGATCCTCAACTATACTGGGAAAGAGACCCGGTATATTGTCAGCTAAAAATCCATGATGCCAATACAATATGCCATGTCAAAGCCATACCCCATTATAGAGATGAAGATCGGAAAGAAATGGAAAGCCAAATTCAAGAATTGCTTGAAAAGAAATTAATTAGGCCCTCAAATAGTCCTCATCATGCTCCAGCATTCTTGGTTAGAAACCATGCAGAACAATTAAGAGGAAAAGCAAGAATGGTCATAGACTATAGGGATGTCAACAAGAAAACCGTCAAAGATGGTTATCAGATTGCTCAAGTAAGAGTCTTGATAAATAGACTAAAAGGAGCAAAGATATTCTCAAAGTTCGATGCAAAATCAGGCTTTTGGCAAGTAAGAATGCACCAGGATTCCATAGCCTTAACAGCCTTTGGAACTCCTCAAGGACATTACGAATGGCTTGTAATGCCGTTTGGACTTAAGCAAGCTTCATCTATCTTTCAAAGAAAGATGGATAACATATTTAAGCCATACTCAGATTTCTGTATAGTTTACATTGATGATATCCTTGTCTTCTCTAAAACTATGAATGAACATCTAAAGCATCTTGAGCAGATTTGCAAGCTCATAGTTCAGAAAGGAATCATCCTTGGACAAAAGAAAATTCATCTTATAAAAGGAGAAATTGACTTCCTTGGCATACACGTCAAGGACGGAGAAATTCGTCTTCAAGAACATATAGTAAAGAAAATAAGCCAATTCCCGGACAGTATCCCAGATGCAAAGTCTCTACAGAGATTTTTGGGAGTTGTCAACTTTGCGAGAGATTTTATTCCTCAAGTGAGTGGCCTCACTGCTCTTCTCTCTCCAAAGACAAGCACGAAAAAGAAATGGTCATTTACAACGGATGACAGCAACAGCGTTAAGAAAATTAAAGAACTTACAAAAAACCTCCCCCCTTTACAGTTACCTGAATAAGGTGACTTGATTATTTTGCAAACAGATGCAAATGATTATTATTGGGCAGGAGTAGTTTTAGCAGTAGCACCTAATACAAATCAAGAAAATATCTATAAATTCCTTTCAGGAAAATTTAATCCAGCAAAATTAAATTATTCCACAGGAGATAAAGAAGTTTTAGCCTTAATTAAATCCATTAAAGGAGCCGAAGCCTTTTTAGGAAACAAGTTTCTGGTCAGAACAGATAATAAAAGAGTAAAAAACTTTAAGAACTATAAGCTTACAGATACAGCTGATAGAGGAAGAGTTCTTAGATGGTAGATGTTTTTATCTCAATATGAATATGATGTTGAAATGATTGCAGGAAACAAGAATTATCTGCCTGACGCTCTCACAAGAGAAATGACAATGTTCGAAAGAGATGAAGGCTGTAACCCAAGAAGCAGAAGGCCCGAACCAGAAACAGAAATCGAAGAAAGAAGAAGGCCCGATTTCGAAACAAGAGCTAGGCCTGAAAACAAAGGATCAAAGGACAAGGACCTACAACAGAGATACAGGGCTGGAGACAAGACTGTTGGACCATTACATGATGGACCAAGTTACCAATATCTAGTATCCTACTCTCCTGCTGGATCCAGTAGTGCCCCTGAAAAAATTCAGCCTGACCCAATAAGAAGAGAAAATGATCCGGAAGATAAGCAATCTTCCAACGCAGAAGAAGAAACTGTAAATGAATATTTACAGCATCCTAGAGCCACAATCACAACTGACTGGTTTCAAAGAAGACAGCCTTATAAGGCAAGAACCACTGACAGGATAGCATCCTTCAGGTTACCAGCAGTAAAAGGTCTGAGAAAAATCTTTAATCATCCTATGAGAATTTATGAAAGGCCGGTGTTCAGAACTAGCAGAAACTTGCAACTCAATCAGAGAATTATCATGGACAATATTTTAGCAGCATCTCGAGAAAATAATGAGGCAGTTGTTCTTCAAGCCCTAGAAACTCTAGCTGAGGAATTCTGCAGCTATGAGCTAGAGAAAGATTAGAGGCTCAAGGAAAAGCTGGATATTCAATACCTTGAGAACCCTGAAAGTGCTAAAGTCCCACTTTTAGCCCTATCGGAATCAGAATGGTTCAATTTCCATAATCTCTTAGGAGATTCCAAGAACAGAAATGCTCTTCCATCAACCTTGCTAGTAGTAGCAGGTCCTTATTATGGAAGATATTTGGTTGATGTTCAAGCAGAGCATCCGCAGAAGAACAAGCTGTGGTTAATTGAGAATAGCTTTGTTCATAACCTTTGGACAAAAACCAACGAAGACCTAGAAGGTCTCCCTGAAGCAATTTATCAAGCAGTCAAGAATATTAGACCATATGGTTGTACTCTGAGATTAAAGTTCATTTCAACCCCTCCTGAATGGACTAGAGAAGAAGGGAGAAAGAGTTATATTTCTCCTTATCACTATGTCAGAATTATCCAGAGTTGTGCCTCTCAAGCACACAAATGGTCATCAAGCAATGGAAGACCTAATCAGAGCATCCCGTGGATGAAGGCAATGACTATAATTCGTATTCAGAATCTAATCCAGAAGGATGATGACGCTACCCTTCTGGCCAAAGGAGAAAAGATTATAGTGGCCAGCTATAACCATCCTCATCCAGAGCACTGTGATTTGTATAAGGCCCTAGAAAGGCGAGAAATCGATGGTACATTAGCAACCACCACGTGGATAGAAAAATTAGAGAAGGAACCAGAATTCAAAGAACCATATGATTCGGATATAGAATCCAAAGTCGAAGAAAATGACTCAGGAGCCTTTTTTGTTGACGAAGAGCTACACAACATCAATAATATAATGGAGTATTAGCTGCCGACGCATCAGGACAAGTAACTTTAGGTGAGTGGAATCCAGCTAGTGGAAGCCAGCTCAAGTGTAAGATAAGTAGGTAAAATAAAGTTGCTGCCGACGCTTAAAGACAAGCCCCTTTAAGATATTGGAAGCCAGCTATCAGGATAAGGATTCCTCCTGTCTGCTTTTCTTAATGGAATTCAATTCCGTTTTGAGATCCGAAGGCTATATAAGGAGTCTGAGAGCTCAAGAGAAGGCATTCGAAAATCAAGGAAGAAAGGAGTAGTCTGAAGCTTGAAGGCTTGTAAGAAGTTTGTGAGTGTTTGTGAGTGTTCTAGTATAGTAAAATAAGAGTGAATAGTGAGAGAGTGATTTCTTGCTAAGTCATCTGGTGTGGAGTACTTTATTTTACAAGTAAGTTTGTATTTTAATTCCAGCATGAGTAGCTAAATAGCTTTTAGCTGTTTACCCAAGAGTGAGGCTCTGGGTTATGTATATGTAAATATGCCTGGGTAAATAAACTTCAGTTGGTGTCCCCCATATCTGTCTTGGTTAGTTTAAATTTCTGTCTTTTAAAATTCTCAAACCCCAGGTGGAGGACTACCTCCCAGGAGTGGTATTTGAGATAGAATTGACTGTTATTTTCCTATTCAACTAAAACTTAAGAATTCATATTCATTTGTTTTACTAGAAACTAAAGAACTTTTCAAAACTAAGACAACAGTGATTCCGCCAGAATAAGTAGCCGTTGAGACAAAGAGTCGTTAGGTGAAGTTGGCATGATGAAGGTTAGTTCTTAGAATTGATAGGAAATTAGGATCTAGTAAACAAATAAGTAGTAGATAATTAAGTTTTTTTTTTAAAAAAAAAATATATAATAATAATAATTATTATTATTTTTTTTTATTAGGGGTATTTTGGGAAGTCTACTGTTTAAGGGGTGGGGATTTCAATTCTAGGAGTGGGAATTTCAATTCCCTAATTATATTCTCGAAACCCTTACCTAGCAGCCTGCTAACTCTTTCAGTAATTTCAAAATCATTTCTTTACAGGGATTTCAACGAAATGAGAGAATTGTGGATTGTAAATTTCACTCCTTTGTGTATCATATATAAAAAATGTATTAAAAAATAGTTTGTTGACTTGACATGTATCAGATTATGCAAAAACTAGCTAAACCTCTATAAGGTCGTAACATAAGTTCGATACCCAAAGGGCTGTTGGGGGCCAAGGTGGTGATACTTCCATACTGTTATCCTGATGATTATAAAAGAAAGAGCTGTTACTTATGAATCAAGTTGTACAGATCAAATTACTCCGATTCTAGAAACTCAAAATGGGACTATTCAGTCCGTAACCTGGGATTATGTAAAACCAATGATACCTCAATTATCACTAGCTATTTCAGATCATAACACCAATTTAATAAGGTGTGGCTGAATTAGATCTTCACCAACCGTAGAACAGATAACACTTGATACATACCGAGTCAAATTATATCTCCTTTGTTTTAACGGGGACATCTCTGTACAGTTTCACTTGTTCCTTCAAAGAATCTCGCCGTGGTTGTGCCACTTTGTTGTTAGGATCAAAAAGAAGGACTTCTTCAAAAGCATTCAGGGCGGACTTAAAGTCTTTCTTCTGTTCATAGGCATCCCCAAGGTTATTCCAAGCAGTGACATAGCCCGGCTGAAGCTTCACCGCAGTTTCAAACATGGTAATTCCCTTAGCAAGCTTCCCATCACGAACATAACTAACCCCAAGGGCATTGTAAACCTATTAAAACATATGAAAGGTGAACAATAATTTCAGCACTAACCATGCCTCACAACATGATGTAAATAACATACAGAAAAGAAATTCTTTTTTTTTTTTTTTGTTTGAGAGAAATAATCAGGTCATTTTAGTTTTAAATTGAAACTCTATGAAAAATTACAACTTGCAAATGTAAATACAAAAACAAATTGAAAAATAATGAATCTAGCTCAGATACTCAATGATGATAAAAAGCATTTCATGGGATACCGGACGAAGTCCGGACGTATGAAAATACATTGAATAGAGAGCAATCTTCTACCAAGGTAACCAGCTAACCTAATTAGTAAATGAACAATAAAAAGCAAAAACCAGACCAAGAACAATCACCAACGCTGCTTATCATCCGATCCGAATTCCAGGCCCAATACCCACTCGGATCCCAGAAAATACAATCTCGTTCAAATCATTTTCTTTAATTTTTTCTCTGTCCCTCCTTCCATCTATAGTTTGCGTCGTAATGAACTTAAAGAACAGCGTGGAAACAGGTTAAAGGTCAAAAGTTAAACCATTGCAACATAGACTACCAAATCATGTGAACGTTTGTTTATATGAAGATATCCTTGGAGACACCAAAACATACAATACCATGGAGTTAAGGCTCTTTCGAAAGAATTTACACATACAGACTCACTAAGCATGAGTCACATTTACAATTTAGTGGTGATGGAAACCATTAGCAGATGCAATGGAACAAAGCACCAAGTATACATTTACAATTACAGAATTTCTGAATTTTAATGTTAGAAACACCATACATATATAAATAAAAATTAATAATATTAGACCCAAGTAGGCTAAAATGACCTGACCCAAGTAGTTAACTGCCTCGTCATAAAATGCTCATTCGATAGATTGAAGAAAATGGCAGAGAAAAATTGTCAGACAGGCCCAATAGGTCCATGAAACAATTGTAGGCCACAAAAGATAGGTTTGTTTGTTGAATCCAGTAAGGTGTGTTTACTTGAAGATAAAGTGTGAACTGTGTATTTAACATAGAAAATTTATCACACCTGAGCAAGATCTTGGTCATCCCCATCCCATTTCTCAATTGCCTGAACCAAGTACTTTGTAGCAGCAGGATAAATTTTTCTCCTCAGCATTACTGCTCCAAGTTCAAAAAGCTCAGTTGCACTAGCATCCCCACTTCTTACCTGTTCCTGTTATTCAGAAACAGAACAAAACAATATACAAAAAAGGCAGTGTGAGTAACTGGTTATCGATGATCTCTGCCTAATATCCATTACACAGCATCAAAAGATTACAGAACTGAATCTTTTTACTCACTGTCAATATTGTAGAAAAGTATGATGTTGAACGGAGTATGATATATATACAGGCTTTAAGTACTCATGTATTGATCATGTCTGCAATATTTCAGCCCATTTGATAATCGTTAAGGTATTCAAAAGTGCGATTTTCTATCATAAACATGCACGATTCAGTTTTGACAAAATGCAGTCTGTCTATTTGTTTTAATCTAGTTTGATATGCTAATGGTTATCAAATTGGCTGAAAATTTGCAAAGATGATTTATACACGAGTCCCTAAAGACTAGACGGTGGAGATGTAAAAATTCAATCCAAAAGTTAGTCAAAATATCAAATCCGCACCATAAGGATTGGTGCGGAGGCCCTTAGCCAATAAAGCATGTATATATATATATATATATATAAAGCTTTTTCAGGTGCGGCCGTCCGTACGGTGCGGATGCGGCGTTTCCGGCCACCGGCAAGGCGGCGACGCCGTATCCGGCCACTGGGCTTTGCTCCCCGGTAGCCGGCGACCCCGTCTGTGCCGGCCCGGGGTCCATCGCCGGCCGGCAGCCGGCCGGAAACCCAAAAATGCAGAAAAATGAACAGTACCCCGTCATTTTTCTGCATTTTTGGGTTTCCGGCCGGCTGCCGGCCGGCGATGGACCCCGGGCCGGCACAGACGGGGTCGCCGGCCACCGGGGAGCAAAGCCTAGTGGCTGGATACGGCGTCGCCGCCTCGCCGGTGGCCGGAAACGCCGCATCCGCACCGTGAACAGTGCGTGCGGACGTCCGCACAGGAAAAGGACTGTATATATATATATATTTTTTTTATTATTTTTTTATTTTTTTTGAAAATACAGCTGCTTACCTGCAATTCTTTGGCAGAAAGATCGAGTTCTCTACGTACAAGTACTTGGCGAATCACAAAGAAGGTTCCAATCCCAAGAAAACCCAACAATAGTAGCAAGTATGAAAGCTGGATTCCCAATTCAAATAACTCTCCTGTCTCATACACCACATTTGATTTTATAATTTCGTGTGATTGTGCCATTGGTGTAGAGATCAGCCATACAGTCTGTCCAATTAAGAATGTAGATATCGATGTATATGGCTTCTTCACATCTTGAGTACCTCTGATAACCAAAGTTTTCCTAAAAAGCTCTGAAACAAATTGTTACAAACAAAAAGATGATTCCTGATAACTAGCTAGAAAGAATGTCGTAGAAAACAGAGAAAGGGCTGTGAAGAAAAATTAGTGTCCCAAAAGACTACACTTCTACTATTAGACTGTACTGTTCATGATATTAGAAGTCCGACCACGTGGAAATAACAATAACAGCAAAGTGTTCACAATGGTATCAAAACTCATATATTTCATATTGGTACCGGGTGGAGAACTAGTATAAGATGATTCTGCATTAATAAAAAAAAAATATTTAGTTCCAAATTCTGCATTAATCAATTTATTTATTTATATTTGTTCAATTGATGTAAGTAGCTAGTAAATGAAAATTTTCTTTGGCTAAAATCCCACCAAGTCGTAATTGACAATTTATGCAAACAGGAGAATTCTGGATTTCTGGGCTTTAAGCCAGTTACATTTTTTGCTTGTAACTTGTAGATGAATCTTATGCCATGAAATTTACAATCCAGTTCTTAGTTTATCCTCTGAACCCGTTCCCTTAAGTTAGATTATAAAAAAAAAAAAAAAAAAAAAAGCCAAAAAAATAAAATAACAATCAACTTTAAAAACTGAATGTTGAACTTGAATATCTGATTTCCACATATATATATATATATATATATATGTATATATATACAATGATTCATATTCCAGAGACAAGGTAAACACCAACATCTGTAAGTTAACATCGGTATATCTGAAGTTTAAACTAATTGCGCGTGACTGCCTTCAGTATTATGTAATATGTATCATCTTATGGACCAATGGGTGATTAAATGTCCATGTAATGCATGTCTTATTATGCTTCAAGATGAATCCAACAAAATTACAAGAAATTTAGTGTGATACATAAAGGTTACGGTGATAATCGTAATGGAGAAGATCATTACTCTCAAAATTTGGTGAGGTGTGGATTTCCAATGCTAGTCCTTCTCCTTGGAATATCTGCCTTCACCCATGATTGAACAACATGTTAGTTAATAAAAGAAATTGCTAAAAAAAAAAAGGAAAAAAAAAACCAAGTAAACGACCGAAGAGTACGATGCCGACCAACCAAGAATTCAGAACGTATGTACCTCGACATGTTTGGCGGTTTGAATTTGACGGTGGGAAGCCAACGGCAACAGGTTGAGGGAAGGGAGGGAAGGCAGAGAGGCTTGAGGGGTGAAGTGTCGAGACCAAACGTAGGAAGGTTTTGGTGTTGGTGCCCGCAAAGGTATACTTGTGAAGACACTGGCCATCGAACTTGAGAGTGGGAGAGAGATAATGCCCAGACTCATACTCAAACTCCTCTGTCTAAAGGATAACGAAAAATGGTTCCACTTCATCTCGACCGTTTGATCCAATCCGGTTTTAGGGGGTACTTATATACGCAATAAACTCTTTTCTTCTTAAATAAACAATAGTGTTGTTAATATTTTAATACAAAAAGCAAAACAAAAACAGAAAAATGTTCAAGGAGAAATTATAATAGGGAGAACTTCTACTTTATTAATTGATAAGGAGGCATTTATATAGGCATTACAATAAATATCCCGATAAATCAGGGATTCCCTATCTATTACATAATCATCTAATCTAGTCTAATTAGGTCAAGACACATCTAGGAAGTTACGGAAATAACCTTCCTACAACACTCTCCCTTGTGTCGAGCGCCTAATGTCTTCATGGTGCTTACCATGTTGCCTCACTAAAACCTTGCCAGCAAAACAAAAACCTCTTGGGCAAAAATAAAATGCATGGACGAAGGGAAAAGAGCACAACACACCAACACTACACTTGTGATTGACATGTGATGTAGACTCCCCCTGATGTCTAACAAACTTAGAGCTCTGATAACTGGCGCATGCCAATGCTCTTCACATGTTTCACAAACATAGATTTTCTCAAAAACTTGGTAAACAAATCTGCAACATTTGCATCTGAACTCACTTGATTAACTTGGATGTTCAGGAATTTCTGTTGTTGCACATTATAAAAGAACTATACGGGTCAAAGAGATACCCAGCATCTACAAAACCAACTAACACATTGTTGGGAGTCTTTGGATAAGGGAGACGGCCATTGAAGGACGAAGAAGGGCCGAAATCATCACCTATGCCGGTCTCCACGTCGCCGGTGCCGGCGGCAGTTCCGCGGCGTACAGCGGCGCTGCCGGGGCTGCCGGTGGCGTTGGTGTGAGGATGACCGGTGGTGGATTCCACCTCTCTGGTGCTAAAGGGGGTAGAACAAACTCAAGTCAATGGAACCTTTCAGATGTTTAACACCATTCCTATGACGATGCGTAGGCGCTGAGCTAAATCTAGTTAATAAGTTCACAACGAAAGCGATGTCTAGTCTAATATATTGTGCTAAATATAATAGCGCCCCAATTGCACTAAGATACATGTATTTAGCTCCAAGCATCTCTTCATCATCCTCTTTAGGACGGAATGGATTCTTGTGTCTAAACTTTGTCTTTCTTATGAACACGCATAGGCATAAATCATTGTTCTTGTATCCCCTCCCAATCAAGTATTACAACAGACGTTACAATCTAGTTGCACAATGACTTTGTGGTTTAAAGTCACTTGATCGAGGCATTAGAAGTCCTTCAAACACTTTCGTGTATATATCTTCATCTATATCCCCATATAGGTATACATTAACCACATTCATAAGCTGCAAACTTCAGTTTTTGGGACACTACTAAACTGATTAAGTAGCGGAAAGTAATGATGTCCATTACGAGAGAATACATCTCATCGTAGTCAATACCAGGTCGTTGAGAGAAACATTGCGCCATGAGTCTTGTTTTATACTGCATGATCTCATTCTCTCATTACACTTACGAACAAAGACTCTCTTATGTCCAACAGGTTTAACGTCTTTCCGGATCAACTTAACAGATCCCAAGACTTGCCTTTTATTTAACGAGTCTAGTTCTGCTTGTATTGCTTCTTTCCACTTCGGCCAATACACTCTTCGTTGACACTCTGCAACGGAATAAGCAATTACATCATCAACATACGTGAAATTTTATCCACAGAATACACGTGCGCACTTGTGCAATTGAGATTTATGTGTACTCTGACATCAACAAAGGTTCTGTGGCGTCCCACAGAAAACACATAGTTGATCATGGACATAATTATAGTCAGAGACAATCTCGTTGATGATGAGCGGATTAATTTGTACCATCACAACTCGCTTATTTCGAGGTTTTAAATCTCGAGAATTAAACGGTCTCCCCCTCTTCTTGGTGGGAGCCGAGGCCGAAGCTGCTGCCCCTTCAAAGTCCATCAGTGGCGCCGTTGCGATTCGATTCAGCAACAGCGACGCCACGGCGTACGATGGCGCCGCCACCGGCGTCACCCTCTCCTGAAGGTATGCCGACAGCACTAGGTCTTAGGGCAGCCAAACCAATCCCATATGATGGGATCTTCAACCTTACCGACACATTTGCAGTATGTATGTGCGATCTCGTCACTTTCTAACTCATTTTGAGTAGTGCAGGGATTATGATGAGACAAATCGTTGGGGGCACACCATGTCAATTCCTGACGTTCATTCGGAATGTGAGCATTCCTATCTCCCCCTAACGGCGGGAAGTGTGTCTCATCAAAGTGACAATTTGCGAAACGCGCAGTAAAGAGATCTACGGTGGTTGGTAGCGGATTATTGTTGGGGATTCACATCCAACATATATCTAAATGTCTTTGTAGACCCATCTTTGTACGCAAAAGAGGCGTAATAGGCACATAAACAACACAACCGAAAGTACGTAAGTGCGCAATATTGGGTTTATAACCAGTAACCAGCTAGTATGCACTAAACGTCTAGTTGGCATTGAGTCTGAAACGAATAAGCATAGCTGCATGTAGTTTTACATATCCCCATGCAGAAACTGGCAATTGGTTCCCATAACTAAAAGCCCTAGCTAATAGCCGGAGTTGCTGAAGAGTGGCTTCTGCAAGGCAGTTCTGAGAAAGAACATGAGAAACGGGATGTTCAACTTCAATCCCTATGGATATGCAATAATCATCGAATGTCTTGGAGTTAAACTCTCTAACATTATCCAACCTAATAGATTTAATAGGATGGTCAGGGTGGTGAGCCTTTAACTTGATGATTTAAGCTAAAAGCTTGGCAAGTGCAGCTTGTGGACAACAAATCGACGTGACCAACGCGTCGATGCATCAACCAGCACCTTAGAATACACAAAGGGTCCGCATTCTGGTTGATAGGTCCACACATATCATCTTGGATTTGTTGTAAGAATGGTTTCTTTTGTGTCCATAACAAAGGAAAACAATGGATTCATCTTTGCTAGTGTACAAGCTTTGCAATAAGAGCATTATGCATCTTAAAATACAAATTCGCGCTGAAAATCATATTCACGCGCATCATGACCTTTGTGTACTAAAAAGGTTATAACTTCTTCATTACAGAAGATATTGATAAACCGTAAAATGTTTGGAAAACTAGACATCGGTAGCTTTCCATTGATATAAAGTACACAATGTAGTTCGAACCAAGCTGATCACAAAGCTCTATCGAAGTTGATGGATCTATAGATTTCCGGACAGATCCGTCTTATGTTGTCGAAACGGCCATAACTCACTCAATATGATAGCTATGATCAAACGGTCAGGTCTCTGGAAATTAGACACACAGGGCTTTGCATCGGTATAAAATATACCATTTTTGAATGAGTGAGCTATGATTTATAGGTCATGCACTATCAAAGCTTGTATGAGTTATAAGATCCAATAACAAGAATTGGAATGAGGTATTCTCATTGAATCTGACTCAACTTCTCTAGAATGATTCATTAGAGGAAATACACAAGTAATAGTTACCATTCTCATATATCCAAGTGATAACCTTTGGCAATTAGGTTTGAAAAACACAGCAAGATTCGATTTTTTCTTGGTGCATAGAATACATTTAATGACATCGATAACTGTACCCTTAAGTAACATAAGTTTAACGAATCCACGCTCTTTAACAACCGGCGAGGTTCTAATCGATATAGCATTGATCATCTATATTGTACATAATACTTAAACGACTGCCTATTCCTTAGAATAGTGTGGGTTGTCCCACTATCAGCTAGACACTCAACTTCACCGCGAGACATCTAAAGAGATGAAAAACTATGGGTGGTTTTCTCGCGGGACACAGTCTAATCACTACGCCGTAGGATAGAGAAAGAAAGGGGATGAAATTCCATCGAGTGTATCACATGGCATTTGGACTTTATAACTTCGACTAAAGTCGGAAAGTGCAAGGTTGAATGTTACATAACCGAGCAATCATCATCAGAAACTAAAACGAAGCCGAGGCTTCGCACGTTGTTGTGTTCAACACCTTTGGTGACCGGAAGAATGGAGGCTTAGCCTCCTAGGATCGATGCTAAGCACCTTCTCGGGCGGCAATGGAACCGAGGCCGAAGCCTCCTTGAAAGCACGGTGCCGTGGCACCTTTGTGCTGCCGAAGCCGAGGTATCATCACCATGAGGCCGACGTCGGCCACTAGGCCTGTGACGTCGAGCCTAGCTCCAATTATTCTTTGATTTTGATTTTGATTTGAGCTCAGGTGGAATTATAAGTCCAATATACTAAGCCAATGTGACCCAATAGTGTTTCAGAAGAACCACGTGAGTCGTTAAAACACGAATCTGGATTGCTTAAAAACATAAAATTTCTCACAATATGGGAAAATAGAGAAATTTTATTAACTTGCCAACTTTTAATACATCAAAAGCAAGCTTCTAATTCCAAAGAAAACGACTAAGAGATCAAAGTCTATAAGATATGGCAAAGCCATTACAATACTTGAAAAATTCTTAATGAAAAGTCAAACATAAAGACTAATCAAAATCCGGGACATCTAATGCTTGAGTAGGCTCTTGAGTCTTAACTTCAGGAATGAAGTGCTCAGCCACGAGATTAACGTGAGGTTGTCATCACTAGTTCTCACTCAACATGATAATTCTCTTTGCTAGAATTATCTCTTGTAGGCATTAATCATCTCTTTGCTAGAATTATACACGTGGTGCATATGCTTAGAGGAACCACACTTGTAACAAGGAGCAAAACTAGTGCTTTTGTTGTTGTTGTGAGACGAGGGAGGAGGTGGCGCGTGGCCACCTTGACGGGTTCTATGGCCAAATCAGTCTTCCTCTGCAGGTGCGGCATTGCCGCCATCTCGTCTCCAAGTGTTGGAGCGTCGTGTCACACGGTTTCTACCATTTTGATTTCCTCCACGTATCGGTTTAGAAATTTGTTGATACGGGGCATTCTGATTCTTATTTCTTTTATTTTAAAGCCTTCCCATAGTGAGCATGTGGTTCATGAATCTTTTTAAATCCAACAGGTCTCAAAATTATTGTTATTTATTCAGCATAATCAACCGAATTTCGGTATGAGTGTCATAAGACATCATAGGATATGGGGAATTTATCAAGAGTTTTATTGATAAGATCTCATTTTTGTTATGCCAACAGTGTCAAGGTCATAATCCAAAAAACCGAATGGTTTCCCATTTCAATGAAATCTCTGGGATATGTATGTCATTGACATTATTTAATCGCTACTGGAGCGTGTCCCTTAATTTTTTTTTTCTTTAGGGATCTTTTATCGACAGATGTTGTCGCTTCAGAGTTGGATGAATATGGCGTTCTCAAAAATGAGTGCCTAGGCCTTGACATAATCCCCAAATGGGGTGGCTACTGCTTCATTCAGAATGACTGAGAAACCTTTGCTTTGAAAAGCAAGCTATACATCGGAAACACATCGATGATATTCATTGCCCTCGAGATTAAGAATCTTAAAATCGGGTCGTGACTACGACGACATCTACAAGAAAAGAGATACGTCGGATTGGTATGAATATGACATATACCATTCAAGTATGTAGAACATAATTAGAAGGGCTATGACGTATATGGTCACATAAATTTTTCTTTTCGATGCATAAAACCGGTGACATCATATCGCACCTTCAAACAGTGGCGTACTCAGACATCCACATAAGCATTTTTTTTTTCTTTTAATTTCCCTTTCAAACGTGATTCCCCCAGGACCATCACTTAAAACTTCGACCGTAGGGGTAATGACATCCCCATCTTAGGTCTCATCGGTGATATAAGAATGGCCGAAATCGGAGTAGAGGAAGGCTAATAGCGCCCGATATATATATCGTATATGTTCAAAAGCTGGAACTTTTATAAAATCTTACTTGCTAGTTCGTCAATGAACTGCGTTGTAATATAAAATGCGCTTGAGAACTCGGTTCTACTCCTTGTGCAAAATGCAATAGTCGCTTCGTTCTTTAGACGAATGCAGAAAATTGTTCCTCAACTCCATGGCGTACACGTCGTCGTAACATGTCGATGAATGACCACATATTTCCTATTGAGCACGTGAAAAATAAATATATTTAGATAGGTGCAGGAAATTATTAAAATAAATAATAAAATAGGAAAAAGTGGGAGGAAGAAAAGCCCAAAGGGCTGCTGGGCTCGGCAAAGGCCCAAACCCGACACGGGTCAGGTTGCTCGAACCGGGTCAAGCAGGTTCTGGGTCGGGTCGGATCTGGGGATCCGGGTTTGGATGAAAAACGGCGTCGAATCGAGCCGCTATACTGACGTCGAGGCGGAGGGCGGCGACTGGTCGTCACCCGGACAGGTGAAGGACGCGTGGCGGCTCTGGGAAGAGGACGCACAGCGGCGCTTGGTCAGAAGCTTCGTCGATGGACTGGGGCGTCGTCGATGGAGGCGGAGGCTGCATCGACTAGGCTGGGTTGCGAGGGTTTCGTCGAAATGGCGAGGAGGGCCGCCGGATTTTGGAGCGGCACGGAGCTGGGGCGACAACCGAGCAGGCGTCGCGGCTGGGAGGCGATGAGGGAGGACGCCGTCGAACCATCGAAGGGTGCCCAGAGCATCTTCAATCCCTGCCGACAAATCTATCGTCGACAGCGTTCGATAGCATATCCTTTATCGACAAATTGGTTGTCGGGAAAAGAGTTTCTGGGGATTCTTAGCTTTTCCGACAAAACGGTTGTCGGCAGAACCTTGTGGCCTTGAGACATTTTCTTTCTTTTCCTACGAAGGGGTTGTCGGCAGAAGAATTTCTTGGGGGGAGGGGGGGTTTCTGAATTTTTTTTTTCAGATTGAAAACCTAGGGTTTATGAATTTTTTAGGGCTATTAGACGAAAGGCTAGAGCCACGTGCTGATAACGTGTTCAAAAAGAAATTATAATATGGAGAACTTCTACTTTATTCATTGATAAGGAGACCTTTATATAGGCATTACAATAAGTATCCCGATAAATCAGGGATTCCCTATCTATTACATAATCATCTAATCTAGTCTAATTAGGTCAAGACACATCCAGGAAGTTACGGAAATAACCTTCCTACCACAAATTTTTTTTTTAATGTGTATAGTTGTCCAGTACTCATTAGTTATTTGGTGTTAACTCTATATATAGAAAAAGAGACTAATGAAACTGAATGAAATGAGTTCTACTTATTCTCGATTAGACTCAGTCCGGTAACATTTTCAAAAGAGAAAAAGATTTTCAAAAATCGTGTTTCAAAAATAAAAACGATAAAATGAGATTGTGTTTTTAATATTCAAAAATGTGTCCGGTAATTAGTCTAAAAAAAATATTTGAAAACAAAAATGTCAAAAATGCGTCCGGTACTACCATATGAAAATGTAAAAAAATAATGAAATTGTATTTGGCTGTAGTGTTTTTTGAAATCTTTTCTTTAATAATTGATAGATATTTATGTTGACAGAAGTGAGAGCAACGAAAGAAGAAACTAAGTAGAGATGAGAGAACGACTTGAGAGACGAGCAACGCTTTAATAAGATAGAAGAGAGTACACAATTGTTCTGCTACAAGTGTTTTTTTTTTAATCGGTAGAAGTCCTTATTTTGAATAAAAATCTTTCCATATTTCCTAAAAAATTAAAATTAAAATGTGAAAACGCCAATTTGACGTTTTCCCATTTTACTTGTAAAATAGAAAATCATTTTTGAAAATTCTTTTATGCATTTTTAAAAATAAGTTAGTGAACACATTTTCTAACCATTATCATTTTACAAAATAAATTGACTTGAAAACATTACCGAATGCCACCTCACACTACCAGAAAAAAAAACCTTAGGCGACGAAATAAAAAAAATTTCCTTGCCTCAGAATTCTTAGGAGACGAAAAAAGTTTCCTCGCCTAAGAAAATATTTTCGTCGCCTAAGAATATTCTTAGGCGACGAAAAAAAAGTTTCGTTGTCTAAGAAAACAAACTACCGACAAAAAAAAAATTCGTCGTCTATGTATTTTTTTAGACCACGAAAAAAAAATTCGTCGCCTAAGTTCTTTACTTAGGCAACGAAATTCACATTTTCCTCTCCTAAGTAAAGATTATAGGCGACGAATTTTTTTTTCGTGGTCTAAAAAATTACATAGACGACGAATTGTTTTTTTCGTCGGTAGTTTGTTTTCTTAGACAACGAAACTTTTTTTTTCGTCGCCTAAGAATATTCTTAGGCGACGAAAATATTTTCTTAGGCGAGGAAACTTTTTTCGTCTCCTAAGAATTCTGAGGCAAGGAAATTTTTTCCATTGAAATATTTCATTTTTGAGGTAGAGAATTATATATATATATATATATATATATATATATATTGTTGTGTGTGTACGTATATATATATTGTGAGGTGATAGTTTATTGCTTTTGTTGATCCATACATATATACTCAATTAAATTGTTGGTTTTTGTGAAATTATTGAATTATATATATTAATTATTTATTTTAATAATGCTTAAATTAATTTAATTAATAATTGTAATCATTTTACGAAAATCATTGTTATGTGATTTATATTTAGCGGTGAATAAAAGATTAGATCATTCTTTTATTCACTGATGTACATGCATTTGTATATATCCTTAGAAATCTCGTTCGAGAATCATGGAGAGATTCTTGAATTGTCCCATTTTTGGACAGTTTGGGGGCAGAGGACATTGTTTCACAGTTTGTATAGGTTTTGTGTATTCGTTTGCGGTCGGGGGTATATATTTTGACGGGATCTCCCATCACTGTTTTTCGAGTGCATACTAGGTGTATAGATATTCGTGCACTTGAGGAACTGTGGGGCGATGCTGCCGAAATTTTCCCACGACTGAAAACGAATACACAAGATCTACAAACTGTGAAACAAAGTCTTGTGCTCCTGAATGAGATTAGGACCCTAACCGGAGGCATAAGGTCGAGAAAAAACATGCATATAAATTGTTTATTTGTTAATTTGTGATTATTTATTGTTTGTCTTATATTAATTAATATATATATATATATATATATATATATATATATATATATATATATATATATATAACATGTGATAGATGGATAAAGACAGGAGTTGGATGCAGTACCCAAGATAGAGCGAAAAATACCATGAAGGAGTACGAAGTTTTATAAATTTTGTACGTGAACATGGTGGAGGAAAGAAAACATACAGGTGTCTCTGCTTAAGTTGTATGAATACTAAGTGCAAGACGATCGGCCGAATCTATGATCACCTGTGTAACAGAGGTATTTTGCAGAATTAGACAACATGGAGTAAACACAGTGAAGCAGTAGATTATAAACCTACGGTTGCCGAAATCCAAGCGGGATACCATGACCGAACAACTAGTGGTACTTTCGAGCCTTATCAAGACCCGGCTATGAACATTCTACATAACACTTTCCTACATTTTCCCCAGTACGCGAGGAAGAAGAATTCCAAGAGGTAGTTTTTGAGGATGGCACAATTCCTCTTGTTGACAGTGGTGATTATGATAAGTATACTAGACTCCTTGCTCAAGTGCAGATCCCATTATTCGATGGTAGTCCTAACGCTGTTTTAGGGACCATCATCTCATAGATGCAGCTGAAAGTCAAGAATAGGTGGACAAATGACTCTTTTGATAGTCTGCTAAAGCATTGTAAGGAAACTCTTCCTGTTCCTAACTATCAACCTGATAGTTATTACAAGGTACATAAGATATTGGGCGATCTCGGTCTCAGTTATAACAAAATCTACGTCTGCAAGAATAACTGTGTTTTGTTTTACAAAGAGAAAGCCGAGCTTGATGAATGTCCCATATGCCACGTGTGGAGCTGGGAGCAATTCACAGTTAAGGAAAACAGTGTTCCTGTGAAGGTGCTTCGACCTTTCCCTTTAATTCCTAGATTAAAGCGTCTTTACATGTCTTTACATACAGCAAAAGAAATGAGATGGCATGGAGAGAGAAGGACAGATGATGATACTCTCAGACACCCTGTAGTGGCGACGCGTGGAAGTCTTTTGACAGATCATTCCCACATTTTGCAAGAGATGTTAGAAATGTAAGACTCGGGCTTGCCTCAGATGGATTCAATCCCCATGGAAATATGAGTTTGAGTCATAGTACATGGCCTGTTATTCTTGTGCCGTACAATGTGCCTCCTTGGATGTATTTTATTTTAGACACAAAACGACAAAAGAATAGCCGACGAGTACTAGGTTTGATTTCGTCGGCTATGATTAAAAAAAAAAAAAACAAAAAAAGACCACCTTCTATTTTCTATCACTATCGACAACCCATTGCTTCATCCTTTAAATGCAAATGTGTTGTGAAATAAGATATGACCGAAATAATGAAATACGTCTACGGTTGAAAAATGACAAGATTCCGACAAAATATGTGTGCCGAATGTTGCGGTTGACTATTTTTTACTTTCGTTTTCCTATGGGTAGCCTCACGGTCGGTAAATATTTTGAGGAAAATTTTTATACGATTAGTTGCGTCTCATCGATTTGAAACTATTATCTGTTGAAGGTCAGGCAAAAAAAACATCATTTACACAGGCCAATTTCAATTTCTAAGCGTTTAAAGGGTTGACTCACCCGGTTGACCGTCCTGATCGAGCCTTTAACGTTGTCAGATGTAGTTGGATTTTTTTTCATACATGTATTTAATCTTAACGGTGATATCTGACGGTTGGAATAGATTTTCCAAACTTTTAGATTCAAAATCGGAACATATGCACTAATGTTCCTTAACTTGTTTACTAAGTGTTTAAGTGAATGTATAGTTTCAAATAGTTACTATACGTACACTCTTCAAATGCAAATGTGTCGTGAAATAAGATATGACCGAAATAATGAAATACGTCTACGGTTGAAAAATGACAAGATTCCGACAAAATATGTGTGCCGAATGTTGCGGTTAACTGTTTTTTACTTCCGTTTTCCTATAGGTAGCCTCACGGTCGGTAAATATTTTGAGGAAAATTTTTATACGATTAGTTGCGTCTCATCGATTTGAAACTATTATCTATTGAAGGTCAGGCAAAAAAAAAACGTCATTTACACATGCCAATTTCCATTTCTAAGCAAATAAAGGGTTGACTCACCCGGTTGACCATCCCGATCGAGCCTTTAACGTTGTCAGATGTAGTTGGATTTTTTTTCATACATGTATTTAATCTTAACGATGATATCTGACGGTTGGAATAGATTTTCCAAACTTTTAGATTCAAAATCGGAACATATACACTAATGTTCCTTTACTTGTTTAGTGTTTAAGTGAATGTATAGTTTCAAATAGTTACTATAGGTACACTCTTCAAATGCAAATGTGTCGTGAAATAAGATATGACCG